>KB671931.1:0-225867 GCA_000349105.1 Anopheles epiroticus
CTGATAGGGACACGGTCCACCAGAGACGTCGCGTCAATGGATGCGGTAGCGTTTTTGTGTTGTGGGGTATAAATGATTACACGACCTCTCTCTTTCTCTCTCTTTTTCTATTTTTCTCATCTCCTTATCGTTCGTTTAGGTTTATGAAGCTTTGGTTTTCTTTCTGCTTGATGCAACCATTCACACACACACACACACCACTGATACGTGGTGGCGCCATCGCCATTTTTCACACCACACACAGCATCGTGTATTTAGCTAGGACTTGGGTGTTTTTTCTTTCTCTCGTTTCCCAAGACCGTACTTGGCACATCTCGACATTCCCGCAACAAGCAGTCCGACTGATACCAATGTAGACACAAGCCCACACGCATGCACACAATTCCCGTTTCGGGACGGAAGCTGTCGCAAGATAAGACCACCACTGGCCAGTTGTTGCTGCTGCACTTGTCATCGCGGGCGCCGTCCGTGGTATCTTATTCTCTCTCTCTCTCTCTCTCTCTCTCTCTCTCTCTCTCTCTCTCTATCCGATGGTCCAAAGGAGTGTTTTCCGTCCGTTACACAGTTTCGATGATTAGTATGATTGAACTTGTGGAGGCCGTTTTTTTGTTGCTACTGCTTAGCACATGCATTAACGGCTGCGGCTGCCGCAAGCCCGCAATCGCAGAGCAATACGAGGTGCTAGTAACAGCCCCAGCTCGGTCCCGGCACACGAACGGTTTAATTATAATTTGCCGCAATTTGTAACATCCGAGTGATACGAGGGTTAAAGCACTTCTGAAAGAAGCAGTTGCTGATAAGGAGCTGGGGACGTGAGGACAAAGACTACTCCTTCATGTGTATGCGTATCTGAAAGTAGAGAGAAGATGGAAAGCCTTGTTAGTCAACGTGTTTTTTTTTTTTTATACAAATAGTCAACAGAAAGGGAAATGACATTGAAGGAGAACTAGCGTACAGTTAAGAAGTAGTTTCAATATATTCCAGCAAAACCCCTACACCGTGTTTTGCTGCAGATACGGTTAGGTGTTGTAATGCCACAGCGGAAAGCTGCTTACATCCGCGGCAATAATTTCCAAAGCAAAGCTCCCATCGACGCATTGGTGGTCAAAAAATCTGTGGCGCAAGGCAAGTTCCCAACACAGTGGAAAAAGCAGCCGGCAGCACCTTCCGAAAGCGAGAGAATCCCACCACGGAATGGCGGAAACGGTGACTCATGGATTGTAGTACCCCGACCAACTGGTGTGATCGGTCCGTTTCACAGTTCGAGTATAGCAGATGGTGGCGCAGATTAATACCACCCTGTGAGGCGCTGGCCGGGCAACCAACAGCTGTGGCATGGGGCTCTACATTTCCTCCATCATCACCGTCGCGTCTAAACGTCCGCAACAAAACCCTTCAATTTTACCGGTAAACAGCTTCGGATGGTGTGTTCTCACGATGCGCAGTTCTGGCACGGTCGGCCTCGTTTACTACTGGCCAGAACGGTGGAACGGTGGTGTCAATTCGAAACCCATCGAAAGACTTACCAGACACGTTTCGGTAGGCTTTTCCGGACCAGCTACACCCGAAACGATAAGGTGTGTGTGTGTGTGCTTTGGCCTACTTTTTTCGTGCAGTGGCGTTAGTGCAGCATACGCGCAACACTATTTGTGTTAATCTACAGCAAAAGGTTTCTCTCTCAAAAAAGCAAGCCACTGTAAGGTTTGCTCCTTTCCTAAGGTTTTCCTTTCCCTCTTGTACAATTGTAAAACGCACGCATGCATCGAAGCACCGCAAGGCTAATCAGCTGCGCACATTGTAAAAACGAAATGAAAGCAACCCCGACCGGCACCAATTACTACTAACCCATTTCCTGTCCAAAAGTTGTGGTAGCGATGCCTTACCGGTTGCTCTACGGATACGTTCGGGTTTAGAGCGTCATAAACTCGGTAGAAACGTAAGAGGGGTAAACTTGTACCTATACAGGCCGGCACATTTGTTGGGAAAACTAATTTATTAGACAATCCATGGTGAAAACTAGATACGTAAATTCTCCAAACATAGTACAGCATCATGCAGGGCAAAGTTACTTCAAGCTGCTTTCTTTTTACAGGCTTTTTTTTAATAATAAAACATCCCTGCAGGTCGTGGATATAGAAATAGTGAATTTTTAATTTGTCTATTTTCTTTGGGCACCCAAAAGATTGATCTATTCTGGCTAGTAACCCTACAGGTCGTATGGCCTCATTTACATGGCACGACGACGCAAAATGCCAATTAATTTAAAGCGTTGTACAGCGTTAAAATATAATGCAAAGGGAAATCATTTTTTATATTGACGGACACCTGAAGGCAGAGAAGCTCGTAAAGAACTAGCTTAACGTCCGAATATGAGCCTAACTAGAGCAGCATGACTCCAACATCTTCTGAAAGACTAGCTCTTAAAAAACAAATACAAAAAAAATGCGTCATGTACTGTTTATAGATGTTTACATGATGTCAGACACTCATCCTGAAGCATGAATACAATTCCAGAAACCAATTAAATTACTGCTCTACGGTTTGTCATAGCCACAGTCACAGTCAATGAGTAATCATTCCAACATACAAGTGCCTGTGTCCGAATGGCTGCCGCTACTTCAGTGTGTGAAAACAATTCCCAAATCCTTCGCGCACTACCTTATCCCACTCTGATAACATCTGCGACTTGTTCCCGTGCACCCGCCGCACAGATCGATCGAACCGCAACGCACAACGGACAGAAACGTGACTGGGCGATGACATAAATCTGCCGTCGTTGGAACGGGTGGAACGCAAAGAATTTAGTGTCAAAACACGCACTCCAACGAGGCGTGCGGGTTGGTTCCGCCGAGCAAAGGATCACAGTATCGGCTCCCTCTGTCGGAACGCATTTTATTTTTAAGAATAACCGGTGTCCGCGACAGGGTTTTCACGCTGCTCCCGCCATCCCACAATCACTGCTGCAAAGATTGTTCCGAACCGTCCGCTACTACCCCACAAAAGAGAATATTTTTAGTACTTAATTTACGCGCTCTTTTGTAACGCCTTTTAATGTCTACCAGCTGCTTTCGTGAATTCGTCCCTAGCTGAAAACGCCTGGCGCAGATCGTGTTTCCTTGCTTTTAAGGGGAGGCCATTTATTGACGAGGTGAAATGTCCATATTGCTGCTCTAACAATAGCGCACGCTGGCCTCGGATGACGTTTGCATGAGTCGTCCAAAAAGGGGTGGCGAGAGTGTTGGACATGTGTTTTAGCTCCGTTGCTTGGTCCAACGGAGGAAGAAATTGATTGCGACACGGTTCTGCAAATTTTGTGACAATGACGGTACTAAAGTACATGTGTAATTTCTCTTCAAAAGACTAACATAAGAAAAACATCACTATTCTAGCTCATTTGTTACGCACTATTTTTCATAGTAAAAAAGGCATACTTTCTTCCTGTTGCTTACCTGCTCACCTTTCGCTCACAACGTGAGATTAACCTCGATCGTCACACCCTGAAACTCTTTTTCTGTCGATCTACCTGTCTTTCTCCCTCCCTCCTCCTCATAAACGTGAAGGGAATTCGAAACCAATAAAAATTCACAAACGCATCTTTTGGCCATGCACTAAATGCCTGCCCGCAGGGCTCATTAAAAGAAGAAAAAACACACACTATTTGACCTACATTTTGGGTCAGTGAAAAGCTAAGCCCAAATTCAACCCCATAAACTAGCCCCACCACCCACCAACACACCTCTTCACAAGGGGTAAAACGAAACCTTGAAATAGCAATAGAGGAAAATAAATGTATTAACGATCGCTAATACAGACGCTCTCGGCTGCTCCTTTTGGGGAGGTGGAACGCGCTAGGGTGAAGCAAAAAAAAAAAAACAAGAGCCACAAGGCATATGAAAAAGTAAAAACAGGGAAAAGCCGACAATCACTACCGGAACACACACACACACACACACATGTGATGCGATTAGGCGTTAATTGAACAATTCGTTACAATTTGTTTATATTGTCCCCTTTCCCACTGTACCGTTGCAGGAACGGTGAACGAAAAAATGCACGGCTGGCGCTGTCTGCGTCTTCCAGCGGCCAACAAACACACAGAAATCAGCCAACCGAAGTTGAAATCATTGCTGGAGCAAAGGAGGAAGCGCCACGGTAATGCTCCAAATTTGGGGAAGTCTGTAATTGGGACGAGCGCGCTATGCGACATGACCCCCCCATAAATCACACCATTTTTAACCAGCATCCACCACATGTTCCGGGGTGGGGGAGTTCCATAAGGATGGGCGAGATATAAATTCACTCATAAATTGTGCATGTACGGTACCGCACGGTGTATGTATGGCCAAACTCCAGTAAGCGTACCGTTTACCGGTACGCGGGTGTGCCAACCGGCTCTGCCCTTTGCTAACATATTTCCCTCTCTGGGCCAGCACACCGCCCCCCCCCCTCTATGTAAAGTTTATTTTATTATTTTTCCACCTCATTTTCGGTTAGCTCGTTTAATCAATACAGGAAATACAGCTCACCAAACCAAATGGAGCGCGGAAACGAGTGAACCCACCGCGAAAGAATGGGGGAAAGAAAAATCTAATTTTAACCCATTCGCACCTCCAAACACACACACACCCCTCGTTCCCTCTCGTGTTTTCTTTTCGGCAGCAAATCTCACATCTTCGTCCCCTTCAAAGGGTGGTGCGGAAACGATCTAGTGCAAAAACGCACACCCTACTATTAATAAGAGGCAAAGTTATAGCCACCGCAAAGTGCCGGCCACGGGGATTTGTAGGCGGTTTGTGGAGCAGAGCAAAAGGTGCGCTTGTTACAGTACAGCTTCTTGACCGGTTCGGAATGATGTAGTGCAGCAAGTAATAGCTAAATGTAGCGTTGTGTACCAGCATTGGTAGGCAAGGGTGCTGGCCTGCCATAGCGTACTGCTGACCCCATTTCGTACTCGTCGCTCGGATCAATCGGATCTTCGTTTCCCTCGTCTAGGGCCTGTTGGGCCTTCGCTACCGTCCGAACTGCCACCGAACACAGCAGCAAGACCCTTGGTTTGCTGAGGTTGATCAGCAAAGCGTGTTTTCACCTTCCAATTGTGTAAATTTGTTTCCCAGTTACCTCTCGCTGCTACGCGACGGGAAGATCGCGATCGGTCAGCGCGAATAGTGGTGGTAGTAACCAGCCGGTAACTTAGGCTCTGGGCACATAAGCGCTTTGCATGGGGCATGCTTCCCCGCAGTTGCCACGCAAAAAGAAAGTGCATTAGAGCGCGCTAGAAGAATGAAAAGTGGAAAAGGGAGAGATGTACAGTCTGTTTCTCATTCCCGTTTTCCTCTTCGATTTCAGGGTTTCCAGCTTACTGCCGCGGAGTGACGCTCTGCTACGTCCTGCACGTCCACAACACGAACAGATGTGATGATGATGATGGTTCGAAATTACAAGCCACCGGAACAGGGCTAATAACTATCAACGCAACGCAACAACATCAGGGTGACGGGGGGCGGATGGATCAGAATGAAAAGTGATTCTTCTTTTCCCCCGTTTGAAGGTGTCTTGCAATAGAAAATAAAAGATAAAGGAAATCATTTCCATCGATCTTCATCTCGCATTAGCTCATCAGTATCACAGGCTGTACCCGGTTGCAAAACTTACACATTAGGCTGAAGCAATCCAGTCAAACACTAGCCGCAAACATTTGTCAAAAGTTTTTAACGTTTTGTCCTACACCGGCCAGTATACAGGGAAAGGCAGAGTTGTTTAATTAATTGAAAAAGCAAAACCAAACATGGTGCCTTATTTCCGGTAAGCCTGCGCCCAACGTTTGCTAGTTTCCACCCCATAATGGGTATTTTTATTTTTCACTTAATTATTTTTCACTTAATTATTGTTCTGCTCGGTTCCCGACTGCACAATTACACGCGGTTCTAGCGAAAGCAATAACCAAGGGATGCACGGGACTGTTTGAGGAAAAGCAAATGATTGAAATTGCTAATAACTTCTGGCCGCTTTCTGGTCACAGAGCCCAACAACTGGTGAAAATATTATTTATAGAATATTACGCTTCTAACAGGCACAAGTTATTGCCATCGCCGTACACTCGGGCAGCGGCAGCAACGTATGTTGTACATTCTGCCCTGGGATCGGTTATTAAAATTCAAACGAAAATAGCTTTGATGCTTACAAAGGTCCAAAGGAGTAGTTGAGAATGCAGGAAATGGGGACAAATAACACCGGGTCATTTTCAATGTGACAATCACACTGATGTGCTGGAGCTTACGCAGAAATGCATACTGCATGTAATTAATAGTTTCAATGGTATCGAATAGCCATAGCGATAAATACACCACAGCGTCCTATCAGTTCTTCCCCGAACAAATTTCATCCCACAGTAACTGTGCAAAGCTTTTTGCAATTGTTTGCTTCAAAATGTAATGTTACAGTCGTTGCCACCAATTTTTGCCCCCCAAGGTATCAATAATTGAATATTAAGTCATTACATTTTGACGTATTGTGTAAAGAAATGTATTTTTTTTTTTTGAGAAATTTAAGATTTTTTTCAACGGGGAAAAATACCATTAATTAAGATCAAATACACAAATTTCTATTGTATGCATAAACATACTGTTAAGTATGTAATTATGTATGTATGTATGTGATTTACGCTTTCCAGCATTTGCATTAAACTAATATTCAATTACACATTCAGTTGGCAGCACGATAAATAATTTAATAAAGTTCTTAAGTAATTTTCGCAAACCGTTCTTATGATCATCGTACTACCTTTATCCATAACGGGCGAGTAAAGTAAAGCAATTTATCCAAGTTTGCGAGTTAATATATCTTGTACAGTAAAACAAAAGCTACTCATGGGACTCAAATATATCACATGGCGTTAACATTTGATGATAACGACTGTACATACGTGGCGTTTCAGTTAAGCCATTCCCATGTATAGAAACACATGTTTTTTTTTTGAGACAAAAATTTTTGCCATGCAAAGACAAACCAACCGGCAGCTCAACAAGCGTGGTTGGCTTTTCTCGGAACTGCACTTCAAATTTAACGCGTTTTCATTGTGTGAGCTCCAACACAGTCCCCATCTCTCCCACAGACGGGGTTCGCAACAGAACCGAGACAGAACAGACAAAAATATATGCTCCCGTCTTTCATTGAAGGGAATGTGCAGCAAGTTCTTTATTTTCTTCTTGCTCTTTTTATCTCTTCTCACAAACGCAAGGAGGATGCATGCTGTGTTGACACACATACACACACTCGTTCGGCCGTCGTCAGCGTCCAGAGTCTGCGTACCATTCGGGCAGGGAGGAAGACCAACCTTATAACAACGGCTAGCTAGCGAGGAAATGAAAACGACAAAACGGTTACACTCATTTGCGCGGTTCGATGATGCCTACATCGCCTGCATGAGACTGTGCCGTGATGGCAGTTGGCCGTGGTGTGTGGTCCTTTATGTTACCGACAGTGCGCTGCAACGGACGATATGCGTTTAACGCAAACAAGGAACGCTTCCAGACAACGTGTGCTGCATTTGGCTAGGCTGAGGGTGGTTATGCGTGTAAAGAAAAATGTGTTATAATCTTCGTCAAGGATTCTTTCATTAATCCGAACACAATTTGAATTATTTGTGCAGTTCGTTAAGTTATAAAAGCAACGACAAATTGTGGGAACCGTAGGAAATAAAATAGCAAATCAAGAATTAAAAAAACTGAAAGTTAATTTAAAAAAAAAACAAAACGTTGCTTTAAAAATGAAAGCAATATCATTTTAAAAGCAACTTCTAATACCGCATATGAGAGAACATGGTTTTAAGTTCACTGTTAATTGGTTTAGGGACAGTCTAAATTACTGATAAAGCATTCAATATTCAGAACTTTGAACGCATGCCAATGCGATACGAATCCATACCAAAATGATGGATAAACCGTCCCACTGATCAAAACGCAAGCCGTCAAACAATGATCAACAAACTGAAATCCAATACACAGCAAGCGTCAACGTCACAAACGCTTCGAAAACTGCACCCTGCGTTGCAAACTGCGAATTGCTGTAAATTGCTCAAGTGTTTCTCCCATCCCAGTAATTCAAACATCCTGTCCTGTGTTCCTGTGCTTCCACGTTACACGCTCTAACGAATGAAATTGTTTAATTTGCCCGCCGTTCCATCTGCTTCGGCATTCCACATCGGCCACACCATCACATTTCATATCGCACTGAGCCGGCAGCAGCACCAGCGACGGATGGAGATTATTTTGACAGTAAACTGACAGCTCCATCTATTCTAGTTGGACTTTTGTACCATGTTGGACCGAGGGGGGGAGGGGGGGATGTTACATGCTCATTGTTTATTGTTTCTGCGATCGCTACGCATACTACTACTACTGTTAGCGATGTTGCTACTGCTGCTGCTGCTCAGACAGGCAATTGTGCTGGTGGTTGATGGTTTGTTGTGGTGACCACACTAGTCACATCACTGCAAGTAAACAGTGAATGGGTCCCTTCAAAAGCCACCCTATTTTAGCATGTATAACGACGCCTTTGATGCACTTACATTTTGCTGTTAAAGGAAATGCTTTTCACTTCAATTTTTAGTGAACTTATGGTTATACTTCAAAATTGGTAATTCCTATTTGTATTTTTTCTCCAATTCGTCCTCACCGGTGTTATCAAACACATCATGCTCTTCGTTTTCTTCTTATTTTTGGCTTAACAAAGACCTCTCAGGCCATCCCAGTCATTGCTGACTAGTAAGTCATAAGATTTATTACATACAGAGACCTCTTTCTTATCTGCAAGTTTCAACACTGTCCTACTAGAGGGGTATCTCATTATAGAGGTTCAACACGTTCACCTCATGGTATAAACACAGAGAAACTAACACTAGAACTACCAAGCACTTTAAACGATTTTGTCAAAATTAATGGTATCTAGTTAACAAAACAATTTAAAAAGCTACTTTAATTCACTATGTGTTATAAGGAGTTTTCAGCGAAGGCAAAATAAATTAGTATCTTTGCCTTAGAACAGGAGAATAAATATTGTGTAAAGCTCCGGGCACTCTGAACCACTCAAAATGACTAGTCCGTTTGTTCTAGTGCTAAGCAAACCAAACACTAACATAACGCTAAAAATTTATGTTTGAATCATTTTGTTGTATCACTTCCTTTAATAACTTAAACACAAATAATTCAAAAAATTACAAACACAGGATAGTCAAATAAGTCGAACACTACACTATTCCGATAATTCTCCATCGACTCGACTGCTCAATGCGCCCTAGAGAATAACGTATAGAGGAACAAATAAGTGAGGTTTTTGAATAGTAGAGAGAAAAAAATCCTGAAAATGATGGATCTGTTAGAACCACACAAATTAGTGGGGTTTGCGAATCGGAGAGGTGACAGTTTCGATAGAGTTCACTGTAGCAATAAGTCTAGTAAAGCAGAAAGGGCAGACATGACCTTGGAGTTAAATCGAATATTAATCCATTGGACAAAAGGGTATTAGCCGCATACGGTAAACTTGATATAAACTACTTGTGCTTTAAAAGCAGAGCACAAGAACCAAGTGAACAAGCTTGATAAAAATGTTTAAAAATGGTCATTTGATACTTTTCGTGCGCTACTACAAGTATGATGGTTTTATGTCTAGCGTGGACGGTACGATAGTGAGGATTCACTTTCCAGCTTCATGATATCATCAGCTTTGATTTAACGATAGGAATCAATCGGCGAGTAGGTTTTACTACTCAACCCTACCATAGCTTCACCCCGCTTTTCCCAACAAATACTAGTAGCAAAAAAGCCTTATCCGCGGTAATGGTAAACATTTCAGCATTACACAAGCACGATATCATGCGACTGGCAACAATGAGGCCGGCCTGGCGATGGTCAGTGTGTGTCCGTTAGCCGGCACCATTTTCCTCCACAAACACAGTTTCGCCTCACCCGGTTAATGGTGCTGGGTTGCCAGCGAATTTATTGGAGCAGAGTAACTACAACAACAAGAGTGGCAGAAACATGAGACGGCTCTCGCTCGAATAAAAAATAAGCTGGTGAATGAAATCAAGCGCAACCACCACGGGCACCACACACCAGCAGCAGCAGCAGCAGCAGCACCGCAGCAGCAGCTTTGCCTCATTAGGGAAGAAGCGGTGAAGATAGTAGCCCAACAGCCTGTTTCCCCCGATGCGAAAATGAGCAACGGGCAACGAAAATTAGCCTCCCCGCATCACGCAGGCAGCACGATGATTTCATTGGGATAAACATGAGAGCTAACGCAGGGAGAGACGAACAGATGCACTATTTCATTGTAAGTTGTGCGTATTTGAGTGTGTGTTTGTGTATCTATTTGAGAAACAGTAACAGAAGAACCTGACAACACGACGACGACGACGACGACGACAAGTAATAGCAAAACCAACCGCAAACGGTGGAAAATCTAAATGAATCAAAATGGTTGGCCCCAAACGAATGGAAATGTGACCTTCACAGTGGTGACAGTGGGTTTCCCTCTTTTGGCGAGCTTTTTTCACACACTTTTCCGATATCCTTCTTATCGGCGACGGGCAACAAACCACTAGAGCCACACTACCACACCACCACCAGCAGGGCGCGTGCGAACGCTGGTGGGCGGCTTGCCACAGGATATGAATGATGCGCATGTAAATGTGTACGCCCACGCGCAACAAAAACACACCGTCCTGTATTGAAAGGTGAGAAAACAAAAAGTTGGGAGGAGGTGAGTGAGAGAGCGAGCTAAAGAATAAATTCAACCTGATAAACACAGATTGAGGTAGGAAAGTTTCCCTATTTTCGCATCAACATCCGGCCGAAATGGCCGACCGCTCGGGCAAAGGACATTCCCTAGGTCAATAAAGCTTTCATGTTTGTGTGTTTGTGCGTGTAAGTGTGTGTTTGTGTTTCACCCATTTTCCGCTCGCTCACTACCAACAGATGACTTAAACGAAAAAAAAAAATATTTCAAAACAGCAAGTGAGCAGGGGTGAGAAAATTTTCTCATCCCAATTACGATGAGATGAGACGAGCGTGAGCAAGGAGAACGTTTCGAGACGGCAGTACGTACATATGTGGCGCCTGTTATGGGTGTGTGTGTATGAGCACACTTGTACGAAGGTTTTGATTGCGTACGAACAGAATCAATGGTGAATGAGATTCCGTCCAGTGAAGACGGGCCGAGACAGCCCAGTAAGGACTAATCGCGGGGGATAATGGGCCACCTTAAGGAAAACAACATAGAAAGCGTAGAAATCCAACGAAATGATTGTGAAAATATAGGTATTTCAGAAGCAAAACAATAGTTTAAGTTTTGTTTAACGAAATTTTGAATAATATCATTTACTTTGTAAAAATCCGCTATACTTGACAAAACTGATCCAGCCCAGGGAGATCCAACAAGAAGACAAGATCCAACAAGAAGTTTTATCTATATAGAATAAAAAATAAAGAACCAAGGTGCTGTCACCCTGTCATTTTGACTCACAATAATTGTCATATTAAAAAGTAATTGTCGGATGTATGATAACGTGGTTTAAGCGTCACACACAACCGATAAGGCCCCGATTAAAATAGAACATCCGAAGCTAGCAAGATTTAACAAAAGGTGGGACACAAGAGCCAATGGAAAAGGAACATCATTTCAATCTTACTAAATACTTACAATTTAAAAACGGTGTAAACTGTAGACATTCCTCTTGGTACGTTTGAACTACCACAGACGAAACATTTTCTTGCGGGGTTCCGTCCGATTTGTCTGGTAACAATTTGTCAATTTCACGTACACGCACACCGCCGACCAAACACGCACTCGTCTCTACAAATCCCTACTCCATATTCTATTGTTTTCGTTGCAATGTTGTCACGGTGGAATATTAACAAACAAGCCAACAGGCAAAAAAAAAACAATACACAACGAGCGCTCTCTTCTCCTCGACGTCACATAGTGAGACAAACTTCTTCTCACGCGGTTCCTCACGCTTCGCTCAGCTCACTTTCCAAACACAAGCATCACACCGCACACACATCCAAGCGGGCGGGCACGCAATCTTCGCAAGGCAACCAAACTAACACGCACACACACATACAAAATCCAACGCAGCGTAGCAGAGTATGTGCGAGCCGGGAAAAATAGGGTAAGTAGCTCACCACCAGTGTGAAGCTGAGCGCGTTGCACACAGTGGAAGCGTTTACCCTGTTAGCACCATTCGGGTTGGGGTTTTTAGCAACACTTTTCTTTTTGGTACGAAACATTGACATACACTGCACAGTAGAAAAGGGCATTTTTTTTGTCAGTGTACGACCATTCACAAATACACACACTCTCCGCGACTTGGCAGCAGGAACATCTGTAAGCGCGTTCGTAAAAGGTTCCGTGTTCCCCACTTGCCCGAAACATTTCCCTTCGCCCGCCAGCCAGAAGCTTGGGACGGGAGCGGTGAAAGGTTGACACAGTTGTCTCACCACTCTTCACTTCACTTTGACGGTTCACGCTCACCACCAGGCCACACCACAAGCGCACAGGGCAGGCGGAGAAAAGCGTGAGAAACCGCGCACCTGCTACTTTGATGGTACATTTTCGTCCACTTTCGCAATGTACTAACACGGGCGGGGGGTCGATACGATTTGTACCATTGAAGCGCTCACTGCTTCCGTACGGGTGCGTTGTGTCTTGCAAATCACAAAAAAGGCAGACTGGTACGAATGACTGGACACAGCATCGACCCCTCACCAATCGTGCGTTTGTCTTTCTTTTTTGTAAGTGAGAAAACAAGCCCCATTTACATGCTCTTGCACACCACAGGGATAGGCACAAACACTACAAACACACGCACACACACGCGCATAAACACGTATGTCATGTTGCTGGAATTAATGAGCGGAATGGGGGGGGGGGGGAGGAATGCGGGGAAAGGTTGATGGGGAACTCCCCAAGCCCTTGTGCGTTCCTTTTGTATCGAAGACGTGTGTGGTGCCTGCATGTGTTGCCAGCCCCATCCGCTTCATCTTCAACATCTCTCGCACTTTCCCTTCGGAGCGCGTTACGGGGGAGGGGGCAGGGGGGGGGGGATATCCACTCACCACCACCACCACCACCGTTATGGTTTCACATTCGAGCCTGCCTCGATGTTGACGTCGCCACTCGCGAGCTCCGCACTTTTATCGCTGTCCAAACCACCTCCCCCGCGACACCTGCTACTGCTGCATCTACGCAACCACCATTTCCAATCGACATTAACTGATTTTATGCGACCGTCCACTTCGTTTCCCGCACACGTCCTACTTCCTACTCTCTAAAATAACTCCAGCCAGCCGCCACACACACTCACACGCACGCACGCACATCCCGTAGATGAAGATCGGATTCCAACGCGGATTCTGCTGGCTGCGCGCTGCCGTCTCTTAAGAAAAGAAACGTACCAACACACGCGTCAACGGGCGGGCGCACGCACACCACGCCACGCCAAACACGCACACGCTTGCCCACACACGGGGGCACTGGGAACGGCGTTTGACCACGAACGCATTCCTCGCGAATCAACAGGATAAGGAGATGTGTGGGCGGGGGAGTACCGTGTATGTGCGAGTATGTGTGTTCGTGTGTGTCTGTGGGCTCGCGCGGATGAAACAATGGAGAGAACAAGAAGCCCGTCCTGCTGCTGGAATCGAACCTTCCTTTTTCTTGCACACCCAACGCACACTTCCAGCAATCAAACAGAAAAACCAAAATGACACTCCACAGCCAACTTGGACAACGAAAGGCAATGCAGATTATTGGTCACACACACACGCGCTCTCTTTCTCTCTCTCTCTTCCATCGAGCAGGGATTTTCACACGTCGTTGGCGGCCGCCTGTGTGCCCGTCCGCAAGCGCCACCATCAAGGGCCGAAATTTTACTTGTGCAAACGAAAACCGCTGGGAGACAAAACACGTACACTTGTTTCTTTTTTATCTTTTCAAATTCACCAAACAGTAGAGCGTCGGATACACCGGACGTCTTTTCGCTGGTCGCTGATCACACCACGAGAAGGAAACGAGCTGGGAAACGGTCCCTGAATGTGCGACGTTCATTCCGTCACAGCCTACTCTGCTTTCTTGGACAACGATATGGGTACAGTGAAGACATAGCCATCATCATCATCATCGGCACAGCGCAGCATAACACTATGGCACCCACACATATGCACCTGCCTGCGGTTGCCCAAGTAGCAAACTGGCTTACTCGGGGTGGTGGCAGCCAAATAGCGGTCAAATAGCAGTGGATGTCACATTTCGCACATAGGATGTGATTTTAAAATCACAACGTGATGGAAAACCAGTGATTGTAAGAATTTTTGTTTAAATTAAACCGGTAAGCATGAAATACATTTTATCATTAGTTAAATTTATATTACTATACATTGTACTGAGAACTTAACATTGAAATGAACACTAAGAAATGAGTGGGTTTTATTTCGTTGAAGAAACTCTGTTTTTTTTAATATTTTCTTTATTTTTAGTTGATTATTTACAATTATGTAACATTATCAATTACTCAATCGTCGTGTAATCTCTCCCTATTTTTTCATTTCTGATGCTACACGCGGCATAAAACGTTGATTTCAATAGCACAGAGTAGAAGCATGACAAAACAGAAGAAGCCGGAAAGGGGAAGTTTTTTACGTCTGATCTCTCATAAGGTCGCTACAGAAGAAAATGTATTTTAGTGATAGCTGCACACGCTGTCTACGGAAGGAAATTACATTGATGAAATTACTTTCGCATTTTTCCCAGAGGCGAATGTTAGCCTGAATGGCCAAAGCCTCTATAAAAATAAAGCCAAAAAAAAAAAAAAAAACTTTCGCATTTTTGACAGGTTAATCACATTAAAAGAACGCTTTCTGGAGAAACGTTGTTTGGGTTTTAAAGACCTAGCATCGACGTACAAATTGTCAAGACGCTATTCAAATTTGACGTTACAAAAACATCGCCCAGATTGTGCAGAATTCGAATTTCAAAACTTCAGTAAGCTTCAAACGAATTGATTTACATTTCTCTGTCTAAAACATAGCACATTACATAGTTTAAAATCGCTCGTTCTTTTTGTACGGTTTCTAAAGACAAATAAGTATGTCGTTGTTATTGTCGTCATCGTTACTTTCGTTCAGATTAAGAACGCACTTTGCTAGGTTTTGTTTAGAAAATGGTTAACATCCGTGTTGTATTTCTTGTCTATACTTGCTTGCTTGTTGGCATCGTACCGCGCAAATGCTACCAGAAGGAGGGAGAATTAGTTTATACTTTCGAAGCAAATAATTACACCTCTCGAAATCATTCTATTTTCCCGCTCTATGCTTAAAGCATTTGCTTGGTCTTGTGTGACTGCAACGTGTGTGAGAGATACGTTTCTTCCTTTTGCGTAATGAGGATGATTTCAACAAGCCTTAATAAACTATTCTCACAAACAACGGGAGACTTGGGAGATTAAGGTTACCTTAATGTTAGCGAACCTTTTTTGTGTCCTTTTCCTTCCAAAATTCTTAAACAAATCAATCGTGAAGTTTTTACTGCGATGTGCACCTAATAAAAAACTGAACTTCGATTTATTTCCTGCTTTGTGGAGATGAAGAAAAACGGACGCCCCTGACGCGGGCCATGAGATGTGATGTGAACGTTATGGAGCGCTCGGATGGCGCAACCCAAATGCCGTCACGGTATTGTGTTCTTAGCTTGCCAAATTATTGCATTAAAAAGGAGAAATGCTCATTCCAAGAATGTTGTACATGGTTTGCCCGAGGTTTGTGTGACAGAACAAGGAACGAGAGACAAAAACTAAACCGAGACATCTACAAACTACGATAATGAATGTGAGCTATTACTACTATTCGCGCTCAAACACAAACTCTCTCCTTTCTCTCTTTACTTCGCAATCCCTCACATGTGCAACAACTGACGCTACTAGGGAGTTCTAGGGTAAAGATATAGCATTCTCTCTTATAGCCTAAACCTGGACCGTGCTATCGTCGCGCGATCCTTGTGTTTGTGTGACTTAATACAGGACAAAACGTATCCCGCCGTGTGCGCCGCTTAAATTACGCTTCCCTTCTTATAGTGAGGAACAAACCCTACCGGAATTTCTGCTATTCTGTTCTCCTTCTCCCTTATGACTTACAGCTAAATATTGTTCAAGTACGGTTTCATTCGCTCTACGAAGCTCCACAGCCCTCGGATGCTTCTCTTTTCCGCGTTCATCTCTCGGTAGGGTGGTTGTGTTTTAATTTAAAACAAACTATACGCAATATACTCCATCCCCTACCGAATCCGGTAACAACTTCGCAATGCGGTGTGTATAAAGATGTTCGAGCGTGTTACGAACATATACGCCAATCGGTTGGATAAATTCATTCTGGCGTTGGCTAACGCATCCACGCTCGAACACACATGACACACATGGTGGGGAAAGAGGATGATTGTTTTTTAAAACAATAAATGCATTCGTCTGACCTGTTCTTTAACCAGTGTGAAGGTGTCGATGGGAAGATGGTCACCGCACGGTTTCGATTCAGGTGTTAGTTTGCTAGGACTTTCATCTTGGAATCGGATGGTGATCTGCTCTTCCCATGACAGCTTCGCACAGACTCTCTTTCTCTCTACCTCTATATCTCTCTCTAAATATTAAGGGGACTGTTGCATCTGTAGGAGTTATCTTACATCATACCACCCATTCCGCCCATGCCACCCATACCGCCCATTCCTCCCATACCACCCATCGGGCTTGCCGGTTCCTCCTTCGGGATCTCCGTCACGACGGCTTCGGCTGTGGTGAGCAGCGACGCAACACCCGACGCATCGGACAGCGCCGTTCGCACCACTTTCGTCGGATCAATGATGCCCTTCTCGATCATGTTGACGTACTCGTTGTTGAGCGCATCGTACCCGAAGTCACCTTTCAGCTCCTCAACCTTCGCCACCACCACCGATCCATCGACGCCGGCATTCTTGGCGATCTGGGTGCACGGCATGCGAAGCGCCTTGCGTACAATCTCAATGCCCGTGTTCTGGTCGTCGTTCGCTCCCTTCAGGTTGGCTAGAGCCGGTGCGCAGCGAATCAGCGCGGTGCCACCACCGGGCACGATGCCTTCCTCAACGGCGGCACGAGTCGCACACAGGGCATCGTTCACACGATCCTTCTTCTCGTTCACCTCCACCTCACTCGAACCGCCAACCTTCAGTACGGCCACACCGGACGAGAGGCGAGCCAGACGCTCCTGCAGCTTCTCCTTCTCGTACTCGGACGTCGTTTCCGCGATTTGGTCACGGATCTGATCCGCTCGGCGGTTAACATCCTCCTGCTTTCCGCGCCCCTTCAGCAGCAGACAGTCGTCCTTCGTGATTGTGATCTCGCCCACCTGGCCCAGATCGGACAGCTGCACATCCTCCAGCTTCACCAGATTAGCATCATCACCGAACACGATGCCACCGGTGCTGATCGCCATATCAGACAGGGTCGATTTGCGGTTGTCGCCAAAGCCAGGCGCCTTTACCGCAGCCACCTGCAGGCCAATCTTCAGCCGGTTCACGACCAGCGTGCTGAGCGCCTCGCCGTCCACATCCTCCGCAATGATAACCAACGGTTTGCGCTGCTGGTTGGCGAGCTCCAGTGCCGGAATGATCGACTGCACCGTCGAGATTTTCTTCTCCGAAAACAGAACGAGTGCATCCTGGAACTCGACCTTTGCGCCCTTGCTCGAGTTGATGAAGTACGGCGAGATATATCCACGGTCGAACTTCATTCCCTCGATCACCTCCAGCTCATCATTCAGCGTCTTGCCATCCTTCACCGTGATCACGCCCTCCTTGCCGACGCGCTTCATAGCCTCGCTGATCAGATCGCCGATCGCACGATCGCCGTTCGCCGAAATCGTTGCCACCTGGGCAATCTCCTCGGGTGTGTTCACCTTGCGCGACAGTGTTTTCAGGTGCTCCTTCACGGTGTCGACGGCCAGCATCACACCGCGCCGGATCTCCACCGGATTGGCACCCTTGGAGATCTTCTCGAAACCTTCCTTGGCGATGGCACGGGCCAGCACTGTTGCGGTCGTGGTACCGTCGCCGGCTTCCTCGTTCGTGTTGTTCGCCACATCCTGCACCAGCTTGGCGCCGATGTTCTGGAACTTGCACTTCAGCTCAATGCCCTTCGCAACCGTCACACCGTCCTTGGTGATCTTTGGCGAGCCCCAGCTTTGCTCCAGAATGACGTTACGGCCCTGAGAAACGATCGTGAAACAGATGTGTAAAGCGGTGCGTTAGCGTTAATGATGGAAGAACTGAGGGCACCAGTTGAGTAGCCACTTATCAGCAGCAGCAACAATGTCTTATCGCACAAGAAGCTTCTTACAAACCCACCTTTGGTCCCATCGTTACAGCAACGGCATCTGCTAACACGTCGACACCCTGCAGCATGAGGGCACGCACTTCCGGGCCGAAACGCACATCCTTCGCGTAGCCGCGGCTGGCAGCGACCTGGCGGGCAGCAGCAACACGCAACACTGTCGGTAAGCGGAACATTTCTGGAAATGTAAATAAAAAAAATAATAATTTCAATTTCACATAGAGGTGTTATTTATTCGGAAAAAATAGTATGAGATACATTGTACAATGAAAGAGATCATCGACCGAGAGCCTTCTAATACAATATGTGGGATATTCCAAAACAGTTCCTATCCCTATACACACTTCTCCTCAAAAACCTGGCAAATTCGACCGAATTCCAGAAATTTCCGCATTGCTCAGCGGCTTCAAGTTAAACCCGCGCAGCGGCTGATCGTGCTCGAGATCGCGCTGCTTCGCCACCAACACCTTCTGCTCCGTGCGTATCCGTTCGATCTCCGCTTCCGTCGCTTGCTGATCCTTGCGCAACAGCTCGATCGCCGTTTGGCGGTCACGTTTCATCAGCATCGACCCGATCGTTATCCACACCCGCTGCTGTGTTACGGGTATGTGCTTCTCGATAAGCCGGAGCGCTTCGCGTGTATCCTGCCGCCGCTTGTCCAGCTCCACCAGCTCTTGCTTGTAGGCCAGAATCCGGTCGGCAACGCGCTCCGTCTCCAGCAGGATCTCTGTCAGCTTGCGCTGATCAGACACTTTCGTTACCATGGCAAGAGGCCGTGAGCGGTTTTAACCTTAGCAACCAGGGCTCATACACTGCAGAGAAAAGCACACAGCACTTAAATTTAAAACTGCACCTAGCAAGCAACCGGGATCTTGCAGATGCCGGTTCTGTCAAGAATGTATAATGCGAGAATGCGATTCCAGAAGTGAACAAATATAGAAAAATACGAAATTATCTCCGTAATAATTCTAAACCTACAGTAAAATTCAACAATGTGCATTATCGCTGCATTACACACGCATTCGGCACGCACACGGGTGGCAACGGATGGGAGTTACGTAATTACGCAAGCACATGGGGTCGCAAGAACCACCTTTCCGGGAATGCTTACCGGAGTGTAAATGAAAACTCTTAAATTTCAGCGCAAAATTAAGCGTCTTGTTATGTATGGCCAGTTAGCGTTTCCTAACCTTGCAATAACTACCTAATTGCACAAAGTACGGCAACCGTATTCAGCACACTACCGGCATATATATGCGGATGATGAAATGTTCTGGAAAACACGAGAAACCGCACACATACCCTTGGAGCGGCAACACACGCGCGACAAGCGGGGAGTGCGTGCATTAAAACCTAACCTTAAACGATGCTATTCCACGTATTTTCTAAACGAACTGTTCCATTTGCACACTTACCGTCTGTTTTGAGATGATACTTTTAGCACAAGTTAAATACAAAAACTTTCCCAATTCCCGGGCGTTTGTTCCGGAGCGATGGACTCGTGCGTGATGGACACCTCGTTTTCGGTGGCAGTGAAATGACAATCGATCGAAACTTTCGGATTCGGCTATAAATCGCCCCGGCATGGGATGAAGAGGAGGTGGTCTTGTTCGTTCGGGCGCATTGTGACAGCTGTCAAATGTGAAACTTCATTCTGTCAACCGATAGAGAGAGAGAAAGAAAGAGAGAGAGAAAGAGAGAGAGGGAGAGATAGAGAAAGAGAAGAAAGAGAGGGGTTGAGGTCATTTGAACAGATTGAAATTACTTTTTTTTTGTTGAAATACAGAAATAATGTATCAATGGATGAATGGATGGATGAAGGACGTCTACAAAAGGATTTTAATTAAATTGAACACATTTTAGTCACAGAAATCATTCAGATGTGCCTGGTCTGATGTTTCATTTAAAAATTTTGATATTGCATTTTGTTCATGGTTACATGAACATTCATTTCATGGTTACAATTCATTTTTCGAGCATTCATTTCATGGTTACAATTTTATGTATAAAAAAATCACAGAAATCCTCGGTTTCACATTCGAAAAGCTTGGAACGTATCTATCTGGAAAAGAAAATTCTTAAAATATTACCTATAAAAGGCACTCTTATCTAGCGAAACATTTTGGATCTGTTTCAATAACTTTTTTTTTGTATATTATATGATGAATTTAATCTATTTTAAAGTTCTTTATCATGATACTTGGCTCAGGCATAACGAAAAACTACATCAAGTTTGCTGCATGGGCGTTTTTTTTTAATGTATTCCACACGGTTGTGTAATTGCATGACATTTTGGCCATATAATCACACAGCTATTCCATAGTTTACTGTGGCCACCCTGCACCCTTCATTCGTCCCAGTGTGATTTAAAGGGAACGAAAAGCAACGGTTCATTCCCATTCATAAAAGACTGGCAAATTTTATCAATGAAAACGAAAGCGCGCTCTTTCGCAACGTACCTCTCGTCCGGTGCAGACTTGTTTGCTCTGTGCCGCCTGTCTGTGGATATTCTTTGTCCTTTTAAAATCGAACGACTATTCCGAGCTGTGTGTCTGTGTGCGTTTTTTTAAAGATCCAAAATTAAAGAGCCACCTCTTGTAGTGCATTTGTGGAATTTGTCGTTCAGTTTGCAGTTTTGTCGATTGTATGTCGGTGCGTACCGAAATGTACATTATACGCGAGGAAACGTTCAACTTGCTGGGGGAATACTTCCGTCGAGGGCACGACCCGGCCACGCTCGGCAAGTTGGTACCATCGAAGCTAACCAACTGTTTGGTATGGCAGGCCAATCGCATGCCAAACTCGGTGGAGGACATGATCATCGGCCTTGGATGTACGGGCAATCCTTGGGAACATCTGTTCGGGCCTAGTGGCGCATCTCCAATGTCCGACGGTCAGCAATCGCCGTCGGATGGTTCGGATGTGGAATCGTGCTACTCACTCTTCAGTAGCGCCTCTTCCGAGCACGACCACCAGCTTATGAAGATTATATGGGACGAAATGGCCGCCATTAGCACTGAAGAGGATGAATGCGAATTTTGCTCCATTGAACCGACTGAAAGGTAAAGGAAAAAAAATAACACAAAAAAATAACAATGGTAATGTAAAATTATCATACTTTTTTTTTCTTACCGATTTAGACATTACTACAGCCAACATCCACTTTACCTGAACGGAAAGGTTCACTGTCCGGTGCTGGCTTCAAGAGTGTAGGTTGCCATTAAAGATGTAGCTTGTGCTTTAGCATTGAAATCCCTGTTTTTGAATATTTTTTTCTACAGTTCCGTTCGTAACAAAGCGACTGGAAATAAATCAACCAAAGGACATTTCTACAAAGGAAAACAATCAAAATACGAGGATCGTAAACTTCAGTGATTTTAGAAGTTGAACAACGGTTTTTTTGTTTTTTGTTTTTTATTGAGTTAACAATTTCTTATTTATATTACTCCTACATATGCTTCCTCAGTATCGATTAGCCGACGCAACTAATGTTCCTTGCATTTCATATTATTTATACTCTATTTAACAAATTACTCGTTGTTAATGCCTATCATACTAGCTGGTGAACGAGCGGGTGAAAAAAACTTATTAATTTAAAAAATCTGTTCAAAGTAAGATTGCCAAAAAGATGGCGCTTATACTGTCCGCTTATAGTAAGAGCTCTATGGACAAGTATTGTTAGAAGAATGTGTAGTGAGCTGGCAGATTAGTAAGGGAAGGTACAAGTTAAAGAGCTTGCCATCAAATTTGTTTGCATGTTTTGTAATAGAATCAAACACACAAGAGTCTTTAATTAGCATGTTCAAAATATATTATATAGAATGTTATTTATACTAGATAGACAGGTAAAACAATACGTAGCAGAAGAGGTTTGAGAGGCTTTTATTAAAAGATAAATACTCACAGCTCTTAAATTATACGTTCACAGCAGACTGACCAGCTCAGCTTATTTGAAACTTATTTGAATTGAAATTGTAAATGATAGAATATTTAAATTATTTTGTACCGCTTATAATTCAAACGATGTTAGCTTTTCGCCTTCGAAACAAATAAAATTATACACATTTGTCACGTCTTTGGGCTCATCGTAACAGTATAGTGGAATCAGCTTCTTTCATGATTTGAATGGGATTTTTATACTCCTACTCCTGGTACAGCAGATGGGTACAATAATTAACACCCGTAATTAGCGTAACGTAACGGTATCGCTGCACAAACCGTGCATACAGTCCGCACTTTTGCCAGCACTGCAGGTGACTTTAGTTCCACTTCGCTTTTTCCCACAAACGGTACGTGCGATTACTATTTTCGAAGTGTTTTGGCATTGTCGGCGTCATGTGGAGCGTACGTTGTAATTCACTCCTTGTGATACTCTCTGCACTTGTTTGGAGCTACGCCGGATCATCCTTTACCATGAAACGCCACGAACGGGCAGCGCTTGTTTTTCCTCGGGGAAGCTCAATGGGCGTAAGTAACATACAGTGCTTTCCAAACATTTGTAATGTGAAAATAAGCTTTTTTTTCCGCTGGTTTCAGTACCTTCTCGCGATCGCCATTCCGCTGCTCGTGCCGGGCCGAAACATTTATCTGTCGCACAACTTCGAAGCGAACTACGGTGTCCCATCGAACGAGACGCAGTACTTTCTCTGGTACCAGCGCTTTAAGGATAGCAAGTTTAACATTACCAAGGCGATCGAAACAAACCGCCGGCGCCGTAGCGCGGGTGTGCAGACGGGGCTTAGCCGAACCTACTTCTACGATCAGCTCGAGGAGCGCATGGAGCTGTACGGGTACAATGCGACCGGTTGCATGGAGCGGCTTATCTGCGAGATGTCCGAGCTGCCACTCCACGAGCACAATGGAGTGTTTGGCGATGTGCTGAGCGTGATCCTTAGGTGAGTTGCGGAAGGGTGGCACTGTTGGAAGAAGAGAATTTGAATTCAATGTGTTATTTGTTTGCAGACCATCAGCATCACTTCGTGAACCACTTCCCGGGTCGTACTACGAGGCAGAGTCTAGAGGATCGATCGAGGGATGCCATCGATATCGTGCCTTTTGTGGGACGGATCTTCTCGGACTGGTATCAACCGTAATGTAGCGCGTGTTCCCATTTCTGTCCCCAAATTTCGTTCCTCTCTTTCTCTCTCTCTCTCTCTAATGTTCTCTTCTCATCTGTGAAACACTTCTATCAGAGTGGGGGAAAACCTTGGGTAATTAAATTAGAGCTATCCGAGTATCGTGTCATTTGTTTCAGTCGATCTAAACCGAAATGCTTTTTGAAACGGTTAATGGGTGTTTTAGTCGTGCTTAG
Source organism: Anopheles epiroticus (assembly GCA_000349105.1). Lineage (NCBI taxonomy): Eukaryota > Metazoa > Arthropoda > Insecta > Diptera > Culicidae > Anopheles > Anopheles epiroticus. The sequence goes on from KB671931.1 coordinate 23,715, forward strand.
AGCTACCAAGCAAGATGATCTCTGTCAATCGTGGCCTAGCGATAGTTTTAGTGCTATCAATCGTGCTAAGCGCTGGTGGTATACCGAACAACGATGAAGTTAAGCGTCGCCAGAAACGTATCGTGTTCCCGTTGAACGCGGCTATGGGTGTAAGGCTGAATGTTGCGGTTGAAAGTGTCGCTAGTAGTGCCAAATAAAATTGCACACATCTAACTGTTTCCTCCGCTAGATCCTCTTTGCGCTGGCCGTTCCGCTTGACATACCGAGCAGAAACATCTTTATGTCGTACAATTTTGAAGGAAACTACAACAGCCCGGCCGATGCGAACATATTTACCGAGGGATTTGCAAATTATGTACGGTTTGATTGAGGGGTTTCTTGCGAGTGTTCGAGTCACAATTTCCCTCTCGCTCACAGATAAAAGGCATCGTGGAACCGCTAACCGCACCATCCAGGCCGGTCGAATCGTTTGGCATCAGGAAGCGAAGCGCACGGGAAGGTTTAACCACCAGAGCGCCGAACACTCCCCAAATAACACGAAGACAGATTTATAGGATGCTTCAGAACCATCTGCAAAGGTACACCTGGCTGGCAGTCAGTTACCATTTTACCTCATTCTAATGCATGGCATGATCTTTGCACCTTTTACAGGCAACACTATCAGGGGAAGAAGTGCCTCCAGCGTATGATCTGTGAAGCTGCATTGCATCCCTTTAGTGAAGCGAATGGTGTGGTTGGTGATGTTGTACAGTTACTGTTAAGGTAAGGGAAACCAAGTTCCCATTCGTTCGATCACGAGACTGAAGTTTACTGTGTTTACGAAATCATTTTCAGTCCATCAACGTCGAAGGATGAATCATTGCCAGAAGAGTACTTCATTGCTGAACAAGCTGGCCAGTATGGATCCTGCGACCGGTATCGGCAAGACTGTCCACAGGATCCACTTGCGATTGTCAGTATTTTGTTTGAATAAATAATAACAGTTAAAGAAACTGTTTGTGTGTTGATTAATTTCATCAAAGACTTTGTTCATTCTAAAAGGTAGGAGATATTTTAGAAACCTCTTTCACTGATTTCTGGTGTTAGCATCGACTGTAGCGTTCATCGCAGCCTCATTCACCCATTTTGGGGCGATACGTGTCAGCAGTGAACGATTCTAGCGACACAAAAACAGTTACGCGTGAAAGGTGCCAAAAATTATCGACCGAAACCAAATTAATTAGAACATTTTCGTTACCAAAAAAAAAAAGGAGGTAGAGAGTCTAATGGCCAGCACCGGAAAAAAATCAACACAATCCTATGTCGATCGAGACAGTTTGCCTTTACAGTTCAACCATGTATAACGTGCTGCCGTGGTTCGTGTTGGTTCTATCACTTGCTCACTCTCAGAACGCAACCACTGATTCACGGGACGCTTCACGGGAGGAAGGACGACTGCTGGTTCGTGGCAAACCTGTGCTGGTGTATCCAGAAACGGCACCTACCCGGCATCAGCTAATTTCGGGTATCGGTGTACCGGTGCAGGGCATTTCCCGTTCGGTCGTGTTCGGCTGGGTGTTGAAGGCTCAGTACTATCTACCTTCCAAACCGGAAAACTATGAGCCAATCAATCTCGAAAACTGGAACGAAAGTCGACGTGCCCTGCCGGATCGTACCCGTCGCTCGATCGAGCGGTACGAGGTAGATAATGTGCGCATCCGGGTGGAACCACTTCCGGTGCAGGAGATGCCCAGCAATGCCGTGGAAGAGGAGGACGATGATTACTACTACGAGGAGAACGAGACTGAGGGTGATCGTGAACCTGGTAGGGGCCAGGATGGAGGGAAGGATCATGCGGAATCCAAGGAACAGGGCACAGTTCCGGACGATTACGATGTGTCTAAGGGGAGGTGGATGGTGTATAAAGCGTTGGAGGGACTTAGTAGTGGATATGGCTTTGGTGGAAGGGCGTGTGTGCTGCGGAGCATTTGCGAGGCAGCGGAGATTCAATTTACCCACACCGGGGGAGTGTTTGCAGAGTTGCTACATATAATGTTCAGGTGGGTAGTAATAGGGGAGCTTTGTGTGTGAGCGTCTTCTCTGTAGGTAGACAATTTTGTACTCGTTACAAAGGCTATATAGTATAAATTTTTTGGTTGGAAGTATGGTCAGAAGACATACATTGAATTAAGGATATAAGGGAGAAAACCTTGTACAAGAGTTCCAGCAATCAATCCCATTTAAAGCAGTTTTTCAAACTGCCTCACACAAATGTTTTTAAAGAAACAGAATATTACCTCAAGTCTTTTTCCCCATTGCCCAATGCTGTTCTGCTCGGTATGCGTAGTTCGAACGTTTTCCAAAACATTAGCGTATTAACCGAAATTTTAAGAACGAGTTCCTCACTTAAGAACGATGCAAACACAGTTGCATTTATAGGCGCAGATATTTTTAAATGTATGTTTCTTTGAAACATTGGTAGAGAAATTTTAGCAGATGGTCGATCTTCACCTCGATTAAGAGGGTTGGAACAGCCTACCAAGCGGTGAATAAAATTGGCAAAGATTATTTAACCAAAGTTCAGTGGATCTTGAGAGCTAACCTATCGGGGCAATGGAGGGCTTTTTAGAAGATTGCGCTAACTTCCTCACTGAAGCAACTGAAGCAGCTCGTCTTTTGAAACTCATTCTATATCAAAATAAATAATCTATTTAACCCTTCTGCATCTATTTCCAGTCCTTCCACCACAAAGGAGTCCGTCTCCGAGCATCTGGACAACGAGTACTACCGGGCGGAGCAGCTGGGCCGCTCCGGTGCGCCCTGTGCCAAACTGTTCCGCGAATGTTCCACCTCCCTGCTAGACATGTTCTCCGGCGTGCATGATCTTCATCCGTCATCATACGAACCCAAATCCCGTCACCTGTCTGACTTTCACTTCTAATTCCATTCTGTAGAGGAACGAGTACGGGCGTGAAAGCTTCGTTTGACACGATTATCGTTCCCCCCCCCCCCCTCAACATCCACATGTCGATACGTTATGATCAATAAAAATATAAATAGCTGTATATTCATTCTCGCACTTCTTTCTGTTTGCCACCCGTTCTAACGTGCAAAAGGAGGTCATGCACTACTAAGTACGCTACGGGCGGTAGGGCCCTGCCTCTGGGTGAAGCACCCCACAGGAAGGTGCATAATCTCTCGCGGGAAGGTGCTAACCGGGATGGCAAGTACTCGCTAGTCAGTTCGACAAAAGGCAGCACCACGACCCTTCTTGCGGTGTCACCGTTCATCTCCAGCCTCATCGCAAACCATTTGCTCTGCATCCGCTTGGTGGTTGTGTGTTTCCAATCGATTGTGTCTACAACGTTCCGGGATGTCTCTCCGTACCAGGCTCAGCTACTTTCTAGGCGTGTTGCTACTACCGCTCACCACGGCCGACTTTATACCGTGGCTGATCGTGCCGGAAACGGCACCGACACGCCACCAGCTCATCAGCGGTATCGGTATCCCGGTCGGCACACCGGAATCCATCACGAGCGGATGGGTCATAAAGGCACAGTACTTTCTGCCCACCAAGGTGGACGATCTGAAGCCCCAGCTGTGGGAAAACTGGAACGACAGCCGGCGGGCCGTTGCAAGGCGTGATCTTTCCGGTGTGATGGGCGACGTTCCGCTCACGAAGCTGCCGATCGCGCGAGGACACGAACGGTACGTGGTGGACAGTGTGCCGGCGCGGGAGGAACCGCTCGATACCGCCGGCGAACAGGAGGACGATTTTGACGATGGTGACGACAGCTACTGGAAGGATGCGGAGGATGAGCAGATTTTGCACTCATCCGAGGATGGTGCGCTATGGCCGGCAGCGAAGGAAATCGATCCAGCTCAGCTCGACGGATACAGCACGGAGCAGTCCCGCTGGACGACGTACCGGGCGATGGAGCGGCTGAGCGAAAGCTACGGCCTACCGGGACGCGCGTGTGTACTGCGAAGCGTTTGCGAGTCGGCGGCCGCACCGTTCACGCACACCGGCGGTATCTTTGCCGAGCTGCTGCACATTGTTTTCGCGTGAGTAACCCTTTTTTCTTTTGCCAGTTCCCGGTTTACCCTACAGTTGAAAGGCTTCTCTTTGCTCTCGGTAGTCCGTCAAGTACAGAGGAACCGTTGTCGGAGCATCGGGACAACGAGTACTTCCGGGCGGAACAGCTCGGCCGCAGTGGCGCACCCTGTGAGCGGCTGTTTTCCGAGTGCGCCCATTCGCTGCTGGACATCTTTACCGGGGTACACGATCCGGACACGAACACGATGCGCCTGCTGCACGACGAGGTGCGTGCCTTTCTCATGCGGAAGTGAGGCGCAGTGGAATCAGATTGCCACAATCGGACGGTAAACGGTTCCTAGTCATGTTACGGGTCGCCATCAGTGAGGAGCACAAGACAGTTTGGCGTTTTACTTTCTAAGCGTAATAAAAGGATTATCTTTACATTTTGTAACTTAACTAGTGAATGGAACGTCTTTCTCTAATTCATTAATCGGTAGACAAAATAAGCTCGCTGGAGTGGATCTTATTTATTTCATAAAAATAAACTGATCGCATCCAAGGGATCTTTGGGGCAGCAGCTGATGTACCTAGTACAGTTTTCGTGCTTTCCGTTCTCTTCCGCACGGTAGAACTCCCAGGGCAATCCCTCGTAGTACGATGCCGATGGTCTAAAAGGTGAACCCGAAATTTCGTTTTACTTAACGTGTTGCGAGGTCAAATTTTCAAATCAACCTTACGTGAACAGAAGCTGCAACAGATCGCCGACAATCCCGTTCGCAGCATCCACCGGACGTTTGGCCAGCTCGCAGATCATTCGCAGGATGCACTTCTTCCCATCGTACCCGTGCCGGGTGAGGCTAAGCTCCACCATCCGGTACACCTTTTTGCGGGTGAATCGTCTCGTTCCCTTCGCGCGTATCGATCGTTTAGCCTCTTCCGCACCTTCCCCCTCGCCGTCCGGATCTATCTGATCATTATCTACCCTCTTCAGGGCGCCCTGGGTAAAATCGCTCGCCTTGCCAGGCATACCGTAGTTAGCCTCAAAGTTGTACGCCAAAAAGATGTTCCTGCTCGGAATGAGCAGCGGCACGGACAGTGCAAACAGAACCTGAAAAAAAAACCGGAACACAAGATGTGTTACTTCGGATGGTTGTCGGTTATGACCCACACAACGGTAACGGCACACTTACCCCCGTTGCACTGTCGGTTGTGTATACCAATGTTCGTTTGGCACGATCCTGCACCTGGTGGGATATGTTCTGGTGAGGCTCGGTGGCGATCGCTTCCAGGGACCAAACGACCGCCAAACACGCTATAATGTTTGATTTCATTTGCACTATATTTCGATGCGATACCGTTCAATGCTTGCCGTGAAATAAGCTTCTCGTTACTCCGATATAAACGTTCCGGCCGATAGGAAAGTACCGTAACGAGCTTGTTCCTCTCAATTATCATTTCACCAGTAACGTGACGATAATTTCTTCACTTTTTCTGCCGCGTGTGCCCGGGAATCTTCCATGCTCCAAAATCGTTCAGACAGGTTAAAAGGAAGATGTGAATATAACTTTTCGCTTCTGTCACTATCGATCGAGGCATGTTTTAAAAATTGGAAGCAAATTTTCTCTATGATAAACTGCCTAAAACGATATTCTAGAACCGGCGCTATATCGTGCATTGGTTTAGCAATGTTCCTCTTCATCTCGCGCGATCCTACTGTCCACTGTTGTACCGAACGTTTCATTCTCCACGGAGAATCGAAACTGATCGCTGTTTTCGGCATAGGTTATGTACTAAAACTAACGAGTGGCTATGTAAACCACCATCTCGGTCAGCCCACACGGACGCCTGGTTGCCAGATGGTAAAACTGACACCATTGTTATTGAAACAGGTGTTAATTTCACCACCATTAAGCTATTTAGTCGCGAGATCAGTTTTTGTCGTTCGTAAACAACTTTACCGAGTGTGTAAAGCGTAGGCAAATGTTCTAATGTTTGTATATACGCTGACTTATGGCAGCCTGAACTGGTGTTATGGAGCTCACTCTAGATAAGAGATGTCCAAACTATGGCCCGCGGACCGAATGCGACTCCCATTAACCTAATGTGCGGCCCATGAAATGTTTTTTTTTTCGGGTTTCATGTAAATCAGTGCCGAGATCTTTTGGCAAGACAATTAATAAATATTTCAAGCTTAGCAAACAATCCTTTAAAATGTTCTTAATAGTCGCTTTTAAATGAATTTATTAGCAAGTGACCCTCAACTATACTCATTCTGAAGCAATGCGGCCCGCGTATGGAAAATTTTGATAACCACAGCTTTAGATAGAACGCTTTCTTTTTTCATCGAAGGTCATTAATATATAAAATTACACAAACAAAATTGCTATGGTAGAGCTTTTCACACGTTACAACGAAGTAAATGCTAACCTATTTATAAAATGAAAAATATGAAATTATAAAACAAAAAATAACTAAGTGTTGGAAATATTGAATTGAATTTCATGTGTTCGGTAGTGCTATAATCATATAACAATTTCACCACATCAACCACCTAGCTTTGGAAAACTCTCCAGTGCTTTTAAGAGTTGATGTCTGTTTTATACATTTATTGCCTAAAATCAGTCGTATGATTAACATTAGTGCTCCAATGCAATGGTGATTAGCTCCAGGGGGCTTGTTGGGCAGTGTGCTTGATATTTGCTACAGTCCCGCTCGTTTCGTCCCAACTGTTCTGCTCGGTTGAACTCACTCGGCAATGTTTCATCCTGTGACAACGATGGCCTAAAAATGAAAATAGTTACTGTATAGCTAAACTAACAAGCATCAGCTTCCAGGCTTTCCTTACGTAAATATTAACTGCAGCAAATCGCCCAGCACACCATTTTCGTGATCCAGGGGCGATTCGGCAAGATCACATATCATCCGCAGTATGCACCGCTTGCCAGCGAATCCATATCGTTGCAGATTCAGCTCGATTGTACGGTAGAACTTTTTCCTGCTTATACTGGACTGTTTCGGAACGGGTGGTACCATCGGCGGTGCGATCGCGGCGCGCGTCTTCCTTGCTTCGGCCTCGTGTATCTGATCGTTGTCACCCTTCTTCAGGATGCCCTGCGTAAAGTCCGTACTGTCCGTCGGCATGTTGTAGTTCGCTTCGAAGTTGTACGACATGAAAATGTTCCGCCCGGTGATGAGCAGTGGGACGGATAGGGCGAAAAGGACCTAAAATTAGTCATAGAAACAGGGTTCAGATTATAGTAACAGAAAAAAAACGACGTCACTTAACTAATGAACGGCTTACCCCGGCACAACTGTTGAACGTGTAGACAAGCGTGCGCTTCGAGCGGCCATGCTCGGTGGTATGGATGTCTTTCGTTTCGGTTTCGTTTCTAATCTCCTGCGAGCTGGCGGTGCTTAGGATAAGGAATGTCCATGCCACCAGTGGCCACTGGAGCAGAGAAAGCTTCATTTTTGTCGTACGAACGAATGCACGGTGTCTGACTGATCGTAATCGATAGTCCCGTGCTTCGCTTAGCCATGAACTACTATATTCTAATCACTCTTGACGGCTCTCTCTACGATCTGTTGATTTTAATGGTAAATGTGCAACCCTTTGTGCATCAATTTTCACCTCGGCAAGCACGTCAACAGCTTAACCAGGCGAGAGCATCCGGAGAGCATACGGTGGCCCCATTGGCGCCTTCGACATTAGCGATGTGTGGATGCAGCAGAAGGGGAGGAAGAGATGGAGATAGGGTTTTCATGTTCGTAATAATTTATTTCAGTTTTCATACATAAACAGGTGCGCGTTCTGTATATGTGCTTTAGAACGAAGTGGTGTGCCGATGCGGTTCCATCGTGCTTATCTCATTTGCCCTTACGTTTGGAAACAAAATAGTTTAATGCCTTTCGATTTCAATATAGTTACGCATTACTTTTACTGACCGTGTTTTTGGGAATATCCAGAGTACGTTACGCTGAAGTATAAATATGATGAAAGCGGTATAATTCGTATGCAAACAAATATATGATCTATAATGCACAAAATGATCTTAAACTAAAACGCTTGCTCTTGACCGATCTTGACGGGGTCGTGGAATATTATAATACTTGGGTATGTGGCGTAGTTGACGATTGAAAACAGCGAACATTTAAAAAGAACCAAGTTTTTGAAAATCGTTCGAACTGGTTGGCGAAGCTCGAGTGTCATTCGTTATTTTTAAATAATTGGTTTATCGCTTTCCCATACTTATTTACACAGTTTTTAAACCAAGCGCGATCGGTGCGATCACTGTTCCGTGTGTTCGACCGGTTCACAGTCGATCGGAGAGGCTAAGGTGGCAAATTCGGTCGTCAATGTGTGCGAATTGAGCTGTGAGCATTTTTCGAGAAACTTCGCCTCATCGTCGGCACATTCGGCGCTTGGAAGGTGGCCTGGCTTTGGGAAGGTGAAATGATCCTTCGTCCCTTCTGCATCGTGATCGTACAGCTCTTCCTCTTCCTCCTCCTCCTCCTCGGCGTGGTAGATCTCCGTTGCGTAAATGTCATATCCGTATGTATCGAGGTACTGTCCTTCGTCGAGCGGTTCGACAAGCTCCATGTTAGCGCCCATCTGACTCAGTCCCTGGCAGAAGTCGTCATCGATGTAAAGGTCTTCGGTTGATTTCTAAAAATATAAAACACATTGTCAGGTAATTAAACTACTATGGAAAACACTGAATAATCTTTTTTTTTTCTATATGTTTGTATGGAGCACAGTCATCAATATCAGGTCGTCGGGTAGGATTGTTGCAGTTTTATACTTACTAAAAACCAAAAACAAATTTCTCTTTGTGAGAAATCCTTTTCAGAGTTTGGAGATGCCGGGTATCGATCCCGGTACCTCTCACATGCTAAGCGAGCGCTCTACCATCTGAGCTACACCCCCTTGGTGACTATCAAGGTAACGCAATACTTTTTAAGCCACTCAGCTGACCTACTTTCGAAATCGAACCACCACAACTGACCATAAACGCGAGCGCACCGGACCTGACAAACTAAAGCCCCCTTCACCCGGGCCGAATTGCACCGATACAGCATAAAATCAATGCCCCACCCAGGGCAGCGAATGAATCCACACAGCAATGCATTCGCGACCATTCCCTCGCGCGCTCTAGGAGGGAGGTGGAATTTTGAACCAAAGTGAATCAAAGTGATATTTATAAGCGAATAGTGTAGCGGTTAGTGTCAGCAAAACATCGCATGAATTACAATCATTTTGTGAAGTGAACTGGTGTAATATGTCATCTAATCATGCTTGAAATATTGCAAACTAATCAAATGCAGCTTACCTGAAATGGAGTCATCGAATGGAACCGGCCAGCCAAAGCACTGCCTGGTGTCGGTGTCATCGGCGGCTCGAACATGGACACGAAGCTTTCGCGCGGGAAGTTCATCTCACCAAAGGCGGCTGTCATGCCGATCCGGCTACCGGCGGGCACTGTGCAAAAGCAAATGAAAATTGTTTAGTAAAACACTAACGCACCTCACCAGAGGCTTCGTAAAACCCCACCGTTAAGTCCTTCTGCCGGTACCATCGAATTGCCACAGTTGCAACACACAAGCCGTTCCATTCTACCGGCCACTCCACCTGCAACCTGATGCGTACCAGCACCACCGACAAACATGGGAGTGCCGGAACGTCCGCTCGGATCAACGCCACCGCCGCCACCGGATGTCTTCGCTGCCTGCTGGTCTTCCGATGCGATCAGTCTCAGCTTGGAAAAGGCTCGCAACAGCTCATTGCCGCAGGAGTGACGTATGGTGCCAACTCCGCAACCTTGTCCAGTGGTGCCGGTGGGCGTGATGCATCCGGATGACGGTAGATCTATATCGTCCAGGTTCGCTGAGTTCGGGCGCGAAGAGGCCGGACTAATGTCGGACGCTCGGCGTGATATTTTACGCATGTTCACCGTCACGCGTGTAGTTAGCTTCTTTTTCCGTGCACTGCCCGCTGGGATTGCGGTTGAGGAGGTGGTTGCCGTCGTGGTTGTGGTCGTCGTTGACGCTAACGCCGGCTCTACGAACGTTCCTGGCAATCGCTCCGTGCTGGACACGACGCTCTCCCGGTAAACCGTTTGCTGATGGCGGATCGCTACACTGTTTCCACCGGTATTGAGTGCTTTGCGGCGCAGGTACAGTTGTGAGTTGGGAGCAAACGACACGGCAATGGTTGGCTGGGCGGCAATGCTTTCCACCTCTGGCGCATGCTGTGGTTCTGGCGCCGGTGACGGTGGAGCCGAGGACGGCTTTGGTTTCGATTGGTGATTTGCCAGCAGCACATTGAGATGGGATATACCGGAAACTGCTGGCGGGGATGGTGACGTGGCAGGAACAGGAATCGGCGAGGCAATCTCAATTTCCTTCTTCGTGTCTTCGATGGGAGATTCGTTTGCCATTGACATATCTTCCGCTTCTAGCGTCTTTTCCAATTCGAGCACCTTAGTAGGAACGAGTAAATTTTCTTCGATCACCAGCGATCCGTCGGCGCCCTTTCTTGAGCTGCTATCGGTCGCTGGCTTCTTACCTGACCCATCCACCTTTCTTGCGGGACTGTAATCAAATCCGGTCTTTTCAAAAGTGGTTTCAATCTTATTAATAACATCTCGCACCGACGAAAGGTGTGCTGTTACAACGCTCAAGGAATCATCCAATGATCCACCGCTTTTCACATCTTGCTTCCGCTTATCAGGTGTCTTGATGACTTCTTCCTTATCTTCGGTCTGCTCCTCCACCGGTAATTGACTTCGTTCACAAATAAGTTTTTCCTTTTTCCAGAGCGTATCTTCGTACGTGGATCCTCCATCGACGATCAGGTTGGATATGCTGTTATTCTTCACCGTGACAGTCGTCGGACCCGGTTCGGGAGAACGTATAATATTAACGCTGATGTTAATGCGCTTCGGTTTGATGTCCTGCAGTGAGGTGGAGCTGTTTAGATTGGTGGACGTGAGGAACGAACCACTGCGTGCTGCCAGCTCCGCGTTAAAGAACGATTTGCTTCGGCAGTCCTCGGGTGTGGCAGGCTGCGATTCCTCCGCCATGCGCAGCTTCTGATCGGAGAGCCAGGCGTGCTTGCGAATCTTGTTTTTGCGTGCTATAGGCGTGTCCGGAAGTGTAAAGTCACCGATTGTGAAGCGGAAAGAATTGTTCAGCCTCGGCGTAATGCTGCGACGCCTAGTACCGGGCGAGCTATCGCACGATTTCGACGGATGATCGCGCTGTACCGATGTGCCCTTTTCCTCGGAATCGCTACAGGAAGGTCGTACTGGTGGTCCTTCTAGATGGGTAGGCGGTACATCGGAAATGATTTGCTCTAAGGATTTCGTAGTACTGGTTTCCTTCTTCAGATCAATACTGTCCGTGAGCTTTTCCACCTGTTCTTCCCCGTTTTGTGCGCTCGGCTCGATGAAGCTCTTGTTAAGCTGCTCCTGCACTTCGAACAGCTCCTTGGCCGCCTTCTTGCTTGAGCGCGGGGGTTTCTTGTGCTTTTTCACCGTGCTGGTACGATCGTAGATAACCTGCTTCGAGGTGGACGATTTGGGTGACAGGAATTTGTTGTTAAAATCAAAGATTGTTTGATAGATTGCCGAGTTCGACAGACTGAAGGTTGAGCTGAGCGGTGACCTTTTGTCCACTATGGGAAGCCGATCCTTGCCACCGCCGACATCCGACTGTCGTTGTGCGTGCATTTGTGGCATCTGCTGCTGAGACGACGCCGCCCTTGTTTTATTGATTTTTCGCATCGGCTTTTTGGGAAGCTGTTTCGGTGTGCGTGCCAACTCCGACTCCTCCGTGTGGAAGTAGATCTTGTCCGCCTTCTCGATGTGGGCGCTCTGCTTGCGAACGTCGTTAAGCTCATTCTTCAGCCGCACTTCCGACGAGTTAACGTGCTCCTCGTAATCTTCCGCCAGCCAGTCGTAGGTTCCGTTCTTTTCCATACCCAGCTCGAGCAGTAGACAATCCAGGAGATCGGCTACATTGCCCATGGTGATTCTTCTACTGTTCAGATCACCTAAACCACCTTCGAAAATCTGCCGAAAGCGTTCGCACCGTTCCTTTTCGAACATGGGCAGCGGAAGATCGGCGGACGTGTGCAGCTTCTCCAGCTCGGCCCTGTTGTACACGACGAAGGGCACGTACCCGTTCAGGATTTCCCACAGCAGCAGCGCGATCGAGTAGACGTCGGTGCTCTTGCTGGGATAGACGAAGCTCGCCTTCGGTATGAGCAGCTCCGGTGCGACGTAATAGAAGAGGGAAAACTTTTCCCGGTACTCCTTGCAGTACGGAAGAAACCGGCTAGCACGGCAGTCGTAGCCAGACCCGTCGCCGAACGAAAGCTGCGAGCCGTGCGGTTTGGAGCGGGTTTCGCACACCTCCGACGATAGCTTGCGGTACTTGTCGCGTAGGAACTGCTCGTCGTTCTTGATCAGCCGCGCGTACGTGGTGATCTTCTTCAACTCGTCGTTCTGCGAGGAGGTCATCGAGTTGCGGGAAGAGGATGTGCTGCCGTAACGATTCTCAATCTCACGCCGCACTTCGTCGGAGGAAGCATCCGTAGTTAGCTCGAACGAGGTGAGTTTGACGGAGTACGGGTAGCGTCGCATCAGGATGCAGCCGCTGGATATGTTTGAGTGGATGTAGCCGCACTCCTGCAGATAGCAAACGGCGGACGAGATTTGCTGGACAACAGTGGTGGCATGAATCAACGACAGTCTCTTGTTCTGTGACGAAAAATAGGTACACAAAAAAGCATGATTAGCGATTAAATATTTTAATTTCTCAAGGATGGTCTTACCATTTTGTGAATGTAATCGAAGAGTGTAAAATCAAACGGTTCGAGCAGCAGGGTGGCCTGGTTCAGTGCCGAATCGTACGAAACGGCCATCAGTGTTGCCATCGTTGGATGGCGCACCTGCGACAGCACCTCAAAATCCCGTCGGCACGCTTTCTCGGCAAAGTAAAGACTTCGCTCCATGTTCAACGAGTACTTGCGCAACGTCACCGCCACCCCACGGAACAGACCGCACGAGAACTCGAGCGGACAGGCGAAGGCACTCCGTAAGCTTCCCACCCGATAGCGTACCTCGTTCGGGAAGCAGGTCAACAGATTGCTGCCAGCAATGCGCCGGAAGCATTCGAGCAGATTGCGCTCGGTGTAGCGCGTCTGCAGAAAGTTGTCCGACATCTGGATGCTTTTGCTCCACTTCTGCAGTGAATCTAGTTCCAGCAAAATGTCCTGCGGATCGTCCTGCAGTGCGAGCTGGGCCAGCTGTGCATCGAGCTCCTGCTGGCGCGTCTCCAACATCTCGTCCACCCGCTCCATCTCGAGCCGCTCCTCCCCTTGGTCCTGCTCCAGCTGCTCGTCATCGTCCTCCTTCAGGGTGCTCGCATTGGAGCGATCGAGATCGGTAATGATCCGTCGGGATCGGCTCTTAAGCACACTGATCGGCTCGGTGATGATGCTGGTCGAGTCATCGTGGAAGGCGGTGGTTTGGAGAAACTGAAAGTTTTCATTGATCAGCTGCTCGCAGTTGCGTATTTCGGCCAGCGTGTCTTGAGCGGCGGGTGTAAGGTGTAACTGTGTCTTGCCCTGGTGCTCCGGCTTTGTCTCGGCCGTGGTGTCCGCGTTGTCGCTGAACGGTAGTGCGTAATCGACCAGATCGCCATGCTTGTTTACGATCGTTTGGTAGGAAAGGGATTTGCGCCGCTGCTTCGACGGTGTTGCCACCGGTTCGTCCACACTTTTGGGCTTCATCGAGCCGCGGTAAGCGCGGGATGAGATGACGTGCTCGTCGTACACGGAGGATGAGTTAAGCTCGTACTTCTGGTACGACCCGGTCAGCGGTGAATCCGAATCGCTGTGGTGGCGCTGCTTCGGCAGACAGTTGGACAGCCTGACGGACACGGTGTTGGCCGTCGGTGCCGCGGCTGGTGGGGCCGGCGCCGGTTTATCCTTAAACACGCGCGGCCGGTTCTTCAGATTGCTCTGCTTCTTGGGCGTACCGTCAGCGTACGGACTGGCGTTCGCTTTGTAGAACAGGCGCGGCGGACTCTGCACCACGTACGAATCGCCAAACGTACCGTTGATGTGGTGCGCTTCAAACTCCGCTACCTCGTTCTCGTAGATCGTATTGTTCGGTTTCGGTGTGGCCGGCTTTGTGCGCTTCTTCTGCAACCGGTCGATCGGTTCCGGTCCCAGTACTGCCGGCAGCGAGTAACGTGTGTCGCCCGGATTGGAATGGTTTTTCTCGATCGCTTTGCAGCCGTTGTTCCACTGGCTGCTGGAGTGCTGGGAGGCGTTGGACGAGGTGTCGGTCGGGATGCGGTTAATGTTGCGATAGAACTCGACCGAGCGCTTCGGCTTTTTGGGCGCTGTGTCCGTGAGCAGCGCACAAGGCGTACCGGGGGTGGCAGCCGTCGACGATCGATGGTGGCGAGCGTACCGGGGTGACTTTGGCACCTCAAACCGGCTACCGGTGCGGTTCAGTATCATCCGCTCGTCTCGCGCCAGCTCAATGTCGGAGCTAAAGTCACCATCACAATCACTGCCGTCGTTGTCGGACGCTTCCTCCTTGATCGTGCCGTGCGCGGAGCGTGAAATTCGTGTCGGCAGTGTCGCATTCACCTGGTTGGTTGGTGTTTTCGGGTCGGAAAGGATGTCACTGTTGCGTTGCTGCGCTCGCCAGTCGTTGAATTTGGCTAGCGCTTCTAGGTAGGCCAGATCCTGCCCTTGGCCCACCTTCGGCGGGGCACTGTCACGCCGTCGGTGGCGCTTGTCTCTGCAAAAGTATAGTAAGAAAAAGGGGATGAATATATGTTCTGAAGCATGGAAATCGGAATACGTTAAATAAAACGTATGTTCTTGGGAACCTTGCCTGTCCGACAATGGTCAAGAGCTTTACCCAACTGCTCGCTCATCGAGCCTTGGTGCAACAAACTGACACAGATTGAACTCTCCCGTCGTTGTTGCAGTGGAAATAATTTAACTTCCAGTTGCAGTGTCTCAACCTCCCATGTTTAGCAGTCATGTAGCTAATTTCTCACTTGGCACCTCTTCATACTTCGGCCACATTGTTTATGCAAAAAAAAGACATTAAAAACAGCACAAGAAAAAGGAAGTAAGGAGGCCACATGTTCGCATAAATTGTTCCACCACCTCGCTGAGAAAGCCTCACATTCGCCCAGTGTTTTCATTTGTACCTTTACGATAATTTTCCTCCCCGGAATGTTTATCAAATTATACGCCCGATGTGAGAAAGACGAAAAGGCCACCTCTGCCGCATGTAGTTTGCCACAGACGAGTGTTTGGGAAGGCACCGGCCGGAACGGTTACATCTCGGTCGTACCCATCCGACGCGGGTACTGGGACGGAAAGTCGTGTGTAAGTATGACATGAGCCGAGAGTTGAACTTGCACCACACGGTTGACTTCATGTGCAATGACATTCGTTGCCTTTTCGGAAGTACACTCCGCTGCAGTCCTCCTGCCAGATTGGAGCCATGATTACACTGATCGCGGCCGTGTCTTTTCATCGCAACACTGAAACAGTCCAACGTTTAGCAGAAAACATAGAAAGTGACAGTGGCAAGCTGCGCCACCACCACGCGGTGAAGCAAACCAATTTTCACACTTTCCATCAGTGCGGTTCAAAAGCTCATCCAAGAAAATAACCACACCGCCCAGGAAGGGGGGGGGGGGTAGGTTGGAAAAATGTTACAGTTGCAACGGGAATCGGCTTCATCGTTTTGTGTCGCGTGGATGAAAAGGTAAAAAGGAAACCCCAAAAAAAGAAGAAGAGATAAAATAGCGCCGCTCCCAACTATAAACGATTGGGCGAAGGAAACGCTGGCAGAGCTAGCAGAACAAATATTCCATACCAAAGTCCGGGAAAACGGGGGAAAACGTATACAAACAACAAAGTGCCGCCTGAAGCACGGTCTGTGTAATTGGTGCGAGCTATTTTTTATGCTTTAATTCGAGCTAAACATTGTGACAGGGCGGCAAATGTTTCGTGCTCATAATTCGTTTGGCTTTCATCGGTGACTCCGGGCGCAAGCCGTTGTGGCCGTCTGTTTCGATTCAATTGTGATCAAGCTTAAGCAAACATTGGAGAGCAAATGAAAAAAAAAAAAACTATCCGTGACGGAAAGTGAGCATTGCAGAGCGAATGGTTCACTTTCTCGAAAATGGGGGAAGAAAAAGCGAGAGAGAGAGAGAGGATATTAATTTACTTGATTTGATTTAAAAAGTACAACGTTTATTTGGATGGCAAATTGTGCCGGAACGATTCAGCTAATTGAAACTGTATGTATTACAGGGGTTTTTGTTTACATTGGTTTAACGTCCACCACTTGATCGCCACCGAGAATGAAGTGAAGATCGTACTCCAATTAAGTTACCGTATTTTCGTCCATAAAAACCCATAGTTTTGAAACAGGCTCCTTTGTGTAAAAAGTTACTTTAAGACTCAATATATTTTAAGCATTTCTAGTTATTAAATCTGATTTTAAATTAAGAAAAATTAAATACATGGACAAACGCCAAAGAATTGCATTTTCTAATAAGCCAATGATTGTTTTTCCATCCCTATTTCCATTTCAACTTTCTGTAACGCAATCGCCACAAAAAAAAAGAAAACGTAAGCTCGTGCCGAATTTTCATTTACATTTCCCATTTCGAATGATTTTTCATTACGCAAACTCGAACTGCAACCGATCCATTTATAAGATCCCTCCTCCTAAACCGGGACAATTGGGTGCCCATATTTCTCAACACTCACACCCTCTCTGCCCGCCAAACACAAAGCCATCTAATTGAAAAAAACAAAGAAAAATCACCTGGCCCCCCTAAATCGGACCATGGCTCCACGGTTTTCCTGTCTTGCTGCGAGGTGGCAGCTTTCCATCGGACCAGCACCAACAGGTAGCACCCTATTCGAATCAGATTTAGGTGATCCGCGTGCAAAATAAATTGCAACCAGCCGGCCACTAGGGCCCGTTCGAATGGGGCGCAATGCAGGGAGGTGCAGATTTACGCCGATGCCAGAGAACGCACCCTCCATCATCCCCTATCCCGAGATCGCCGGGCGCGCGAACCGCGAGCGTGAAAATCGCCAGTATAAACGTGATTAATTTTCACGCCCTCATTGGCAAATAAAGCCAGCCGGCCCGGCACGACACGGTGCGAGAGATTGGACTGCATCCATCTTACGCTGGCCGGTAACGGCCCAGCCCAGCCAGCACGAATCTAAATCACCACACCACAACGATCGGGGGCGGTGGGAGTGAGTGGGGAAAGATGTGGATTTATGCGCTGACCTACACACACACACACACACGTAGACCGTCTCCTGCGTTCGCTTCCACAGCACAGTCAGTGTTTGGGCTGTGTTGCAGCCCTTGCTCGGGTAATGAATTGCACCCGATTTTCATGGTTTTCACTTTTTGCACCTTTCATCAGCCTCAACGAAGGGGTAAGACGAAGGAAAATTGACAGACACGGGTGTTGGTTTTTCCTTCCTGCGTCGGTACCGCCGTGCAGAAATCTCCTTCAACATTTGTCTTTTGGAAAAAAAGCGATTGTTTCTATTTTCTCTCGCTCTCGGTGACGGAAGGAGGGAGGGCTTCGTCCCGTGCATGGGCCTGAAGTTGAGGGGAACGCATGGGGTGGCTGTAACTTTTTTCCCCTCGCAGAAATAAACCACCTAAGATTTAAGCTGGATCCCACACCGTCCCATCCATCCGGCTGCCTAAAACGCGGAAAAGAGACGACCGGTAAAAGTTGCAACAGTTGCAGATGTGCGAGACCGTGCTCGTCGGACTGTGAAGAACAGCCGGGGCCCGGGGCCCGTAAATTTAGTTTGACAGGAAGCTGACTTTGGTTTGAGGTGTGGCTGACGTGAGACGCCTTGCCCAACACGTCCGTTTGGCGATATTACCCTGCCACACGCCGGCTTGTGTAAATGAGTTCGAATCGAGTGTCAGCGAGCGCGTAATGAGGATGGTAAGGTCGGTTGCGGATTACATTGAACAGCAGAGGGCAAACGGTGCGCCAACGTTTTTCCCCACGCCACACCCACCTCGAGATGGTAGTGTAAAGGAAGAAAGTGAGGTGATAACAATCAGGGAAAACATACACGAAAAGCATTTTCACTTGTCCGGCTGAGATGCTGTAATTGATGCGGTGGGGTAAGCTTGACTGATTCGAGCCGTTGGAAAGGAAGTGATAGCAGGTAGTTAACGGTCTGTCTGTTAATAGGGTGTTTGGTTTTTTTTTCGTTGTTGTTTTTGGTAGCTAAATCTGTTTCAAAGAGCTGTTTTGAACAGCTTTATTCAAGAGGTGAGAGCAAACACAATATAAAGAACTCAAGTAATACCAACAATACAAAATGTATACAATACAAATAATGAATGAAATAAAAATTAAATAAACAAAAAAAAAAACTGCTCCTCTCGATATCAGGTTGATGCAATCGAAAAACGGATAATGCAGGATATTGTAATTGAACAAGCTGGGTGATTGTGCTATCTACTGTTTCGATTGTCCTATGCCTGATTATGTTGTCGTGTTAGATGAGTTGGCTATACTGCCTTAAGAGTCGCCATTCTTGATGCATCAAATAAAAAAAAACTATTTTAAAATATCTCTTACATTTAAACAAATAAATTGGCTTAACTACCATTTTTTAGCTAAAACATATATTTCTCTTAATGTTTCGCAAGAGCCTTGCTTAAAACTCATCTGTGACGTGTGGCTAATTAGATAAAGCAGAGAAATGAACTCAAAAATGGGTCAAAAATGTTCATTTCAAAGTAAAATTTATTTGTTAAAATTATTTAAATGTGTGTATGAAAATAAAATGAAAATGTAAAAACAGTTCATCTACCGCCCGCAATGGGCTTGAAAATATTCCCATCGTCATCAGCATAATTGAAAAGCATAAAAAAATGAAATCAATTAACATCTACGCGGAATAGTATAAACGCTCCCCATCAGATGTCTAATTGCTGTAATTAAGCACGACAACGCTTATGCTATTCTGAGCGAAATCTCACTTGACCTCACAAAGTTAAAAAAAAAGGAAAAGCTTCAACAAGCCCTCCAAGATGCTAACCGAGTGAACGGTGCGTGCGAGTGTGTCAAGAAGATGATGAAGCTGCAACACGAGGCGGCAAAAATGTGGTGTGCCCTAACACGACAATGGTGGGATGATTAAAATCTCGACACGTCCGTACAACAATGATGGATACGGGCTGGCAATCATCACCCTGGCAGGGTTGCGGCACCGACCGATCAAGATAGACCGTTTGCCGCCCCGCAACCAAAACGACCAAACTGGACATCTTTATTTCCCTCCCGGCATGGCGGTGCCGGGCTGGTAGCGGTAGATAAATGGCCCCGAAAAAATGTTGACACCGGCATGTCCGGACACCCCAAGCAATGGGGTGATTTAGTTTCATACTTTTCGTTCCATCGGTTCGGGTGCATTGTGGGCAGTAATTTAGGGTGAGAGTAACGCAGTGGCCAGAAGTGGTGACCGCCATGCGCGGGGCTACTTGGTATGCGTGACACCGCTTCCGGAAGTGAAGGCAAGTGGCGGTGTGACAATGCCAGCTGTCATTGGTGGAGTGTTGCCGAGAAGAAATGAAAAAAAAAGCTCCATAATTTTAGATAAAAAGTGTTGTTGAAAGTGACAGTGAAGCAAGGGAATGGAAATGGGTGCCTTAATCTCTTCATCTCGCTGGGCTGCATTATTTTCCATTACATTTTCCTTTTTTTTTTGTTCATTAAAATGTATAAAGAAACGAAAGTAAACCTTCGCTTAACTCTAACGCTGATTAACATGCCCTTGAGGAGCTGTGCATCCAGCATCGATGTGACCGCCACTGCACTCGGTCAACGATCACTTGTCGATGCAATTAAATGCTCGTCGTCGTTTGCGGTGCGCACCACCCACTCGAAAGTGTTCGGGTGTCAAAAGTAGAATTTTCACTTTTCGATTAATTTCAAATTTGGTTCGAATGCTTTTCGCCCGGAAACGCTTCAACAGCAATAAAATCCACTTGCCGTACCGAAAATCGGTGAAAGCGTCGATCAGGGGCAGAGCGTGACTGCGAGGCGTCCGAGGTACCGCTGTTACTTCGGTCGTAAAAAGTACATTTGACATGACTTATGAATTGACACTGATTAATGCAACTTCATCTTTCCGCACACTACAAATTCCGCCCCACCCAAAAAGGTACGCTGCAGCCGAAGCCGAAAGCGTTCGTGCGATCGGTGTGACGATGGGCGACGAAGAAAGGAAACTGTAAATTCATCACCTACTTTGTTCGATCGTTTATGGCGGGAGATGCGTAAAGCGCAAGAAATGAAATGGAAAAGATGGAAAATTAACGATTTTGATTATAGGTAGCAATTTCTCTGATTGTGCAGCCACGATCACTGATTGCACACGGCGCAGGGGGATGGGATGGGACCAATTAAGAAGCGTCAAGCCATAAAACAAACCTGTTCACCGTTCAGTGATCGTTTGTTTTGTTTTTCTTTCTTTCTTCTTTAAGCAAAACTGAACCATCAATGAACGAAGCGTGAATGCGATTGATACATCATTGTTTTATCAAAATGGGAGCAGCTAAATGGGAATAATTATGAAAATGAATCGCTCCAAAATGAAGCAAAGAGGTGGGGAAAATCGGCTGAAACTGATAACGATTTGTGCACACCTTCTCCTGGTGGCAGCATACAAGGAAGAAAATTATCACATTTTTCACTCATTAAGCAACGATTTGGAAGAGGAGGTAAACGAATGGAACCGGTCCAAATGGAGCACATCGTGTACAATAAGATGGTAGCGGGGAAAACTGTCACGCAATTGCAGAAAAATTGCACGCATGTTTCGTCTCGTCTAGCTGGTCCAGCTTAAGATGAATGCTTGAAGATGCTTGAGATGAAGCTTGAGAAAATGGTTTAGGAAGGAGTAAACACGATCTTTTTTTATAAATTTTTCGCTCTCTAACTTTGTTTCTTGTAGCTGTTGATGGCTTTTGAATGTAAGACACTCATAATAGATTTTGGTAGATGAAATGATCAAACAAACGGATCGAATAACCATTGGCAGCCAATCAACCAGATTATGAAATGTTTAATTAGCACTCGCAGGCACCATTCACACGATCTTACATATTAGCTACTGGTGTTTCTTTACGAACAACAAACCTCTGACATTCTAATTAGAGATTCGATAGTTTAGGAACAAAAACTTTAAAAATTGAACTGTAAACATTTCGCAGCTTAAACAATTCATGTCTTATTCACACAACCCAGTAGGGTCAAGGCCTAACCAGAGTACTAATGTGCTTTGGCTCTATATCTGTGACTGAGTGTACCCATCCATATCAAGATAGTTAATCCTGCGTATGGGGGGTTGTGATTAGTGTACCCATAGCAGGATAGTCAATCCTGCGTATGGGGGCGGCAGCGGCCCGAACGAGATTCGAACCGGTGACGGTCCTTTTGACAGCCCTACGCCGTCAATTCAATTCAAACAATTCATGTTAAAAGTATTATAATCTGATTGTTCTTACACGGAATGAAATTTGGTTTTGGAAACAAATGGGATAAATGCTAAATATTCTAAAGAAGAGAATTTTACCTAATGCGTTATTTGTATTGCGATAGTTTATAGGAAAAAAATAAATGAAACATAATGGTACAAAGTTAAAAAAAGAAAATCATAGCGAAATCTCCAACATATTGTCGTGTTTGGTAAGAAATGAACTGGAATTTATTTATTTTTAATATGCATCCATTTTGTCTAAGTGAAAAAAAAATAATTAAAGTCAGCAGCGTTTAATAAATTATCCGTTTTTTCTTCTGCATATTTTCTACAATTTACTATGCTAACACACATAAGTAATGAACGGTCCAAAGGACATTTTAATTCATCCAACATAATTCCATGAACTTTTCTTTGGTGCTTTCAGGCAAAAATAATATATATGTATATTCATATTTTTCATTGCACTATCTTTAAATTCTCAATCATCCTGAAGTTGTCTACTTCACCCAATATTATGTACGAGTGATTACTGGAACACTTTGAGAATTGTGCTTTTGTTTTGTTTGACCTTCTTTTTTAAGCTCTGTGTACAAAACTAGGGTTTTGTAAAAAATGGCTTGCTTTAAGAAATTATACAGGCGATCGTTTTAAAACTTTTACGGTTACAAAATAGTAGCACAACATTCGTTTTCGTTTCAAAACTTTATTCTGCAAAATTGAAGGAAAACATTTCAAACTGAGCGGGTGCGGAACGGAAATGATTCAACACGGGTCGATAATATTCCTTCCGATTTTTCTACTCCACTTCCTTTCTTTCTCTCGTTCCCTGCCTCTATCACTCTCACAATCTCTCTCTCGCTCCCATCTGTATCCGCTCGGGAGTGATGTATGGAAAACAGTTTCATCGGATGTTACTTTCACGCACCGCGGACGAAGGGCAACCCCCCCCCCCACACATCGAACACGCGTAATGTTCCGCCCGAATGTGTGTGCGGCTTACACTCTATTTTAGCAATCCTGCCTATATGCCACGGTTATGGGCCATCCATTTGGGGCGGTTGTAAAAATCAGTCCATCTTGGCAAGCACCAAAACGCACCTAGCAGCGGAAAAAAAGTGAAACGAAGGCCAAAAAGTGGGAACCAAACACAGACAATTCGGTGCGTCGCACCATAAAAGCTAAATGTGTCTCGAAAAAAAAGGGAAAATCGTACATTAAACATATTTCCGGTGGGATCGAGTTCACACCAGACCAGAGATATAAGACCGACGACGGAAGCGGTTGCACCGTGTCGAACCGTCGGGGAGCAGAACCGCGGCCCGGTGTGGGCGGGTGCGAAAAATAAGGCACAAAAATGCACCACACACACACACAAATGGAAAATGGAAGTAAAAACACTAGCTCCGGGGAGAAACAATAATTTCTATCGATGCGAAAACAATGGCAATGTGTGCTAGGAGGACAAAACTATGCGTACACTCTTAACTGGAAGGTGGAAAAAGGGTTTCACGTGGGATTTTGTTCACTGCATTCCTTTCACAGTACTAAGAGAAGATGCTGCCACGCTGCTAGTTGATCTTGCATTCCTTTCCATTGCTTTCCTTTCTTTAGGTTTTAGTGTAGCGCACGGTTGATGGAAAAATGCTTCCGCAAAGGAAAAGCGTGTGTGTGCTCCCATTTTGTGAGTTTCTTTCATTCTAACGAAGCCCGTTTTGCGAGCCAAGGAAAGCGTGAGCCACAAACTTGCACCCAACCCCCTCCTATAATAGCCTCGGTACGGTGCGTTTAACAATCGTTTTCGAAATACCATTAAACTAAATCTGATTAGATGTGGCTCCGGTGGTGCTATTGTTTCCCATCTGGGCTCTAACCTTCACCTGGGAACGGCTCCCGGGCGCGTACCTTTTGACATCTGACCGGATTTACGGAAATAAACAGTACCCCCCCCCCCACCCCCCTCCCTTTCGTAGGTGAACATTAGATAGGAACAAGATACGCTCTATGTTGAGCGGTATTCAAACAGGCGACTACAGGCGAGTTTTTAGTTCATTCCCATCCTTTACTCGAACGAGCATCCCTCCCGAGGCGTGTGGCGGTTCATGAATGAAGTGCGTCCGAACCGCTGCATCCGTTATGTTCCGGCAAAATCTTTCCTGCGAGTGACTTCCCAAGAGGAAGGTCCAACGGACCGTTTTGACCGCCGCTCGTTGGCAGCTTGATTAATTAAAAGCATGTTGAACGATGTACGATGCTAACAGACACGCTCGTACCAAGCAGCAACAAGACCCAGCATGACAGTGGCATTGCGAGCAAAGCAAACATTTACTACTGTTGCTCAGATTCCCAAGCAAGCATTAACCGTAAGCAACGAGCAGCAGCAACATACCGCCCTGCCGTGGGACGGGAGGGTGAAGGTAATTTTCACTCGTATGTAGCCCATCGCCACCGAGCCGTGCGACGTTCCGCACCGGAAGTAGCTAACGAAGGTGACATTAAAAATGCGTTTTTGCTCGCAGTTCGTAGGGTTCGGTTTTTGCTGTCGCAAATTTTTATTACCCATCCGAGAGGGATCAATGGAGGGAGGGAGGGGGGTGTGGGTAAACGCATTTGGTGGACAAAGTTCTCCTAGCGGTACGCTGTGACATCACCGGTGTGCACGCGCAAGAAGTGGCAAAAACATTCCTCCGTTCACAGTGTACGGAGGGAAAGTGTTCCGGGTTCGTCGCTTGTGGAAATCTTTTGTAGTTTTCAATGATGTTGCGGAAATTGCCGGTTATCTTTCTTCTTTTTACAATTTTTTTTACAGAAAACCTTTTGAAAAGTGCACGCAATACCTCGTTATCACATTTATCAAACATCCTCATATTACTTTTATTTTTTTTACATAAATTCGTTCTAAAGAGCGATCACTTTCACTTTGCAACCGCTCAAAGCTCCGAAAAGGTCAATTGAAACAATGCCAGGCTTAGAACACGTTACCAAGGCAGCAACATAAGCAAATTTCCGTGCACCATTATCCGGAAATGTTGAGCTCCGGTCCGCCCGCATCGTCTAACTAGCGCTAAATTATATCCCCATCCTCGCAGTGCCATGATTGATGGTGTCATATGATTTTTAAACCCATCAGTCCACCCATCATGATCCATCGATCCTCCACCGCAGCAAAGTATACCGTCCGCAACCCCTTCGCAACCACCGGTTACTATCTTTGATCGAGTCGACTGCGCATGAAGATGAAAGCTCGCGCTCACGAAGATCGGCGGTTTCAGGTCGGTTCAATTTAACATTTTAACTTTCGCTGTCCGAAACCGGACAGCGGCCGGTGGTTCCGGGCCGCGACCATGCTTCCCCTCAGTTTCGCCAAAGGTTACGTGGTCGTGGCTTAGATTAACTAAAATAAAATGCAAACCATGTCGCAAACCGGCCGCGGCTTGCAATCGGTCGGTAACTGGAGATAATTTTCACACTTTTCCACACGATCTGACCCGCGATCGCTTGCGGGCACAATTGCAATTTAGTGTCTCGTGTTGATTGTTGATTTTTGACCGAATCGGTTGGCCTCGTGCGATTGTTTTTCTCGCTCTTCCCGTTCGTGAGCGCTGTGTCATCGTGAAATGTGAAATGAAATTGCACCGCACGTGAGGCTTCGGTGAAACAAAATAAAACAATGCCCCAATGGGCAGTGCAATGTGCAAACGAGGGAGGAAGAGAAAGAGAATGAGAAAGAAAGAGGCCGATATATATATGAAGAACTTGGGCCTACACTTCAAACACAGTCTGTAGTGCTCCGTTTGCCATAAACAATCTGATTGCACATCATCACCATCAGCATCGCCGTCGTGCTGATGGATGGCGAAATGGATGGCACTGCGTGATTGTGTCTGCGTGATTGTGTTCGCCGAGCTTGTTTTGTTTGCACCCCGGTAATTTGATCGCAAAATGGCTTTATTAGGCAAACAGAATGACGCTCACTTAGTTGCATAAACTGAGCTTTGGGCCCGGTTGATCGAAAACTGTGTGTTGTAGAAATTAAATACCGAACGGACAGCAGGTGTAGGTGTGCAGAAACTTCTTTGCACGAGTCGAGTAAGTTTCAATTTCTTTCATCGCGACGCAAACGATGTTACGGATTACAGGCAATGCAAGCTTTTGATGCATCTTGAATAGAAAACAAGAAATAAATGCATGTCAAAAATAAGTCTTCTTTGAAGCGTTTTAATGCAAGGATGGTTTTCGCATACAGTGGGCCCTCCCGTAACGGCCGCTTCTTTTAACGAGTTTTTCGAATAAAGAATAAGAAAAATTGCTCGATAAATTGCATTTCACCGAGTAAACTCTCCCATATCGAGCATTGAAAATCGTGTTCTTAGCACATTTGTTTGCTTCTCGTTCTTTGTATGTATTACAGGTTGAATAGAACCCGCACTACACAGTGTTTCTCTTTTAAAGAGGAGGTTGCTGGAGCGGATTAATTTCGTTACAAGAGGGTCCACTTTACGTGTTAATAAAACAAATGCATTCAACTCGTCAACGAAATAGAGACACTTTTGCAAAAGCATTCGCAATTTCCGGACGATGTAATTCCGCTCCGTTAGCCCCCTTCCGTAGCGCTTTCAAAGTCGACAATATGGTTTTAGGTGTAATTTTCCAGCCATCGCGGTTCGGTGCGCGTGTTTCTTTTACGACGTACATGATTCATGGCGAGATCTTCACGAAAAAAAAAGGAAACAACAAGCGCAAGCCTACATGTCGAATGACCCCTAGTGCTTGAAATTGGTAGCTTACAGTCATCGTCGCGTTCTGGAGCACTCACCTTCCGAAACAATCTTCTGATTAGTTAATGCCACCCGTTCCACTAGAATGCTTCATTCTTAGGCCCGCGAGGCTTATTGCGTCGTTTTTACAAGGCGTGCAAATCACGCTGCAAACGATGGGATGCCTAATTGGTGCCGGGCACCGAACGTGGCAGAACCGCACCATTCTACGGTAGGCTGCGAGCGAGCGTGGCCCATCGACCGTAAGCGCCAGAGCGGAAGAAAGCTCCGGATGCGTCAGCGAACCGCAGCACCTCAAGACTTGGCTTGGCCGGAAGCTTGTGTCGTAAATCGTTTGGGCCGGGTAGGCCAGTTTCACGTCTGCAGGGATGTCTTGCGAGTCTGGGAAGTTGAGCGCAGCCGTTCGAGCCGAGGTAACAAAGGCTGGCTGGCCGCAGGTGGTCGTGGGAAGCCGTTGGTGGAAATGAGATGAGAGGGACGGGGGACAGGCGGGAGTAGGGGGGAGGGGGGAGTTGGTTGTGCCATTCGGAAAGGAAGTATGGTTCACCAAATTTTGCTACCTGTCTGGCACATGATCATTCATCGTCCATGAGCCACACGGAGCCACGGAGTGTAAATGGCAAATGAATGTTTGGTCATTGCCATCCATCAGCGGGAGAGGACTCGACGGAGGACCGCAAAACCGCAAAACCACAGCAACTGTAAGGTTGGGCTGGGTGGACCTGTTCGGATTCAGCACTCGCGGAGCGTAAAACCGCCCGAAAGCTGCAAACGGTTGCATCTGTAGTGAAAAGTGATGCGATGCGTTACCGGGAAAAGAGTGTAACAGTTTTTGCATTCTGATGAGCAGTAAGCGTACCAAGAGCAATGAATGATAAGCAAATCAGTTTTCATAAAAGAAATGGTTGTCAGTCAGTAGCCTAAATAGACAATCTTATGAGTGGGTTTCGTTAGAAACCCGTTACAATTGATTCGCCAATACTTTTTGTGTTTGGTCCTAATATTAATCTTGCTCACTCCCTACCGTTATACTAAAGAGTGATTTTAATCTTTCAGTTGCCTCAAAGAGTAGTCTTTTGCATTCAAACACTCTGCAAAGATTTTGAAACAGTGAAAGTAAAAAAAAAGATTTAATAGAATTTTTTTATTCAACGCCACGCTTAACTGACTTTCGTTTGTAAAATGTCACAGTTTCTCAGGGATCTCGTAGAAAGAAATAATATCACCCGTGTTTGTTTATGCTTTTTTACTTTTCTTAGTGATGTTAAGTAAAACGGATATAAACGTAATTCATTCAACATTATCATGAATTATTGCTTTTCCAACATCAAAAGAAAGGTTACGATTAACCCAATGTTGAGCCAACTACGTTTTGCAATGCGAAATTAAAACTAATATTTCAAAATAAAATTGTTAGGTTACAAAGTTGGTTTTAGTGCGAACAGGTAACCATTCTATGAATCGAACATTACGGTGTTAAAAACAATGGTTTGCGATTCAACTATTTGAAACGAGTAAATACTAGAGTGCCACTCTTTTTTCACAAGGTTCTGGCCAAGTTGCATAAGATTATGAAGAGCAAACGTGAGCAATTCTATCCTCAGGCAAATAACTTTATATAAGACACAACCACCAGGACACCAAGCAGAATATCTTACACAATAACAAAGAATTAAAACGAGACGATGTTGAAGATAAAGATAAATTGTTGAGAAGAAAACCCCGTTTCGTTACATTCATTGGTCTACACCGTAACAAAATCACTTAGTAAATGTCGTACATTCGAAGATTCAATAACATTTCGATTATTTTGAATATGCTAAATTAGTTCCTAAATGACATGCTTCTAATACTTAATTTAAAACAAAACCAATCAGGTATAATTTGTTTGAATTGTATCACCCGCGATGAGTAGAAATTCACGTTTGATCTTATAAAAACCACTAAGCACTATGGTGCACTGTGATGCACCTCCCTAATTCTTTAGGCCCTCCAAACTTACATTGTTTGTTTATAGCGTACTGTGTTCCCTTCTCAAAAAATGACATCATGTATTATACTTAAATTATCAGAAAAAACAAATGCAACAAAACCATATTGACACGTGCGCTAACTGCATCGCTGCCACCCTGTTCATCGACTATATTACCATGCATATGACCAAGCCCCTTCTGTCACACCTGTTCCTGCCTTTGGGGGACTAATTTCTGCCATCACCGGTCGGTCGCTGTCATCTAGCGCCGCCGCCTAGGGTGGTGGTAGCGTCGGTGTGCGACGATGCGTAACAAATGTACCATAGCGATATGCGAAGAACTGGTCCAATCGGTCACCGGATGGACCGGGTTGCGGGAAGTGTGCTGCTGCTCCCCCGCGAACGGTATCTGCGCCACCCGCACTGCCCACCCGCCCACCATTCATGAGGCAAATGTGTGCAGTTTATGGCGTTCCGCGTTGGAAATTTGGTGAGTGTGATTTCGGAACCCCTAGTCCCTAGAACGTTCGCCAGATGGGACGTTCTGCAGGGGCGTTGGTTGAGTGGAACGGTGGATGCCATACCGAGGCTGAGATATATCGTGCCCGCCATCTGGTACCAGTCGGTTGCGTCGGCCGAACCAGCCCTTGGGCCCCGCTTCACCCAACTACCAGCCTTGGGTGCGGGTGAGCTTACAGAATTTTCATTTGTTTGCACCGTTAAGTGCAGGGAAGTGTAACGGGCCAGGGAAATGACCTGCCCGGGGGTTTTGTTGTTTTTTATTCCCAATCACCCCCCCTATCAACCCAAATGTGCCACTGTGCTGGGTGGGCAAGCAACGAACCTGCTTTAGAGGGAGTTTGTGCGTAAATTCGTGGGTAAATTTTTGCAAACAATTCTCTGCACACGATGTGCAGCCAGTGATCTTGTGCATCGTGGTGCGGTGGATACGATCTAGTGCAGGTGTATTGTTCATTTGTTTGGTGGGTGAGTAAGGGTCCAAGGTTTGTAGATTTAAGCTGTAACCGGACGATTGATCGTATAGGACTCTTCTTATAAAAGGTGGAGGACTTTATTAAATAAATAAGATTAGTTTTGTTTATGTAATTAATAATCAATTTGCTATAAAGTGCGTAGATAATGTTATATTTGACTGTTCATGTTAAGGATAATATTGGAAAGCTCCTAAATAGCTTTTTTCAAGGTTATGTTAATAAATTGTGTCAAGTAAACTTTAATTGGAACGATAGCCCGCACGACTTTCATTATACTTAATAAAAACATCACTTTTCAAAAAATCATTAAAGATTAATATACATTTAAGCTCAGGTAAATATAATTATTGTACATTTTATCGCTCCACTGATTATTAAAGCTAGTTCATTTAACTTCATTTAACCGTTTTTAAGGCATTAGCATTATGCACATCTGATTGTATATTTAATATTATATTGACCGTGAGTAGGTAAGTATACTATTTGATTAAAACTAAGATATCACATCCGCTTTTGACAGAGACATTAATTTTCTAAACTTTATCTTCATATTTGTAGCTAATAAATATCCAACGAATGATGAATTAAATATTGCGAATATAAATGTGAGACTATCAAAAAACATGTTTCTTACTTAAAAAAAAGTTAGACATTCCTACTTGTTTGTGGATGATGAAACATCGTTTGTATTATGCATGGCACACGCATCAAAACGACGACCAATTCCGGCAAGATTTCGACAGCAGACCGTCAATGTTGATGGCATATGTGTAGCAATTTCCTCGAACCGGCACAACTCAATTCCAAGCTTTTATCGTGTGTAAAACGATACAAAAGCGATGGAAAACTAATCCACCATCTGACCTTTACCAGACGGATCCAAGCGGGCTCGGACGGATCCAAGTGTGAAGCGGGCTGGGCGGGAAAAAGTGAACTCGGTTCAATAGTTTCCCTACCATTCTTGGGACGAATTCCAGCTTCATGCAGCAAGCACCATACAGTCGACCGCGAGTACAGGAATGGTTGTTTCGTGTACCACCTAACCATGCACACACACACTGAAGGTCAATTAGATCGGATGACAACATAAGCGGCGGAAATTGATCGTACTTCCCCCCTCCCCCCCCCTCCTTCACCACGCACCCGTACGCACGCATAATAAAGCGTAACCGCGTACCGGGCAGTTCTCACGGGCGTTTTTCCCGCGCGTACCACACTCACAGATTTGGCGATTTGGAAAAGTGCAAACCGGCGCACATGCGCACCGGCCGTGTGATTCCCCAATGGCGGAAGGCCCTACGCCCCAGCAAACATAATTGTTTCCGAAAAGCAATCCGAAAATGCCGCACACCCTCGTGCGAACCGCGTTTGCAGCGGAGAGTGAGAAGAAGGAAACGGATCGGGCAATCGAACAACAACAATTGAAATTCCGATCCCAAGCGGGTGGCCAGTGTCAGGTTCTAACCAAAGTGGCAAACAAAACCATCGACCATCGGGGCGTGCGCCTGTGGAATTATGCTCTTACGCCTTTTCACTGCTGTTTTGCATGAGTTTTGGGGTTTTCCCGTTTAAAGCTGAAAAATTGAAACAGTTTTACCATCTGGGCGAGAAGAAACACAAAAGTACACTAAATTTGCGCCACCGTGTGAGAAACCCGTGTTGGAACGTTCTCTCGCGCTTGTGTTTCCGGTGTTCTTGGCCATCGGATATCCTCTGCTCCATGGTGGGGAAGAAGTTGCCGTACAGTCCCGCGCCACTTGTTCTACCGAACGGGTGGAAAATTGGTGCAACTGTAGGCAGGCGAAATTGAAAACAAAAACGAAGAAATGAAGCACAGAACAAAAAAAGGCCAATGATTTACCATGGCAGCATAACGGATTTGGGGAAGAAAGAAAAAAGAAACAGAAACATCAGCCCCGATCGGTGAAAGGTATTAATTGAAAAGCAACTGTACTTGTCTGCCGCCGGGGCAGATGCTACGGATAAAATATTAAATCAATAAACTCCGTTCTGTGTGGGGATGTCTAGCATTCGGGCAGAGGCAGAGCGGGAATGCTCTCCGCTCTCCGCGAGCTGACGTTAAATGCCGTCCGGATCTGGAGGAACGTGATCGTTCTTCGACATGATCGACAGCATTTGGGCGGGAAGAATTATCTCCCGAAGCACCAAGGGTTTTGTAAGCGTCCGAAAGGATTGTAGTCCCGTAACCACACACTTTGCTAGATGATCTGACAGAGATCGGCGAGTTCTGGTGTGTCCATTAATCATAACCCTTTTTCCCCTCGCCCGTTCTTCCACTCACGCCTTAGTGATCGTTAATTAAAGCATAACGAAAAGAGTTTGGGAAGCGCTCGTACCGTTTGGAACTAATTTTTGAGGAAAGGTTAGCGTATTTGTTCTTAAGAATCTATGTAGCAGTACCACCTGGTTGCTCATACTGAATAAAAAAAACTATGTTATCTAGCCCACGAGCCATGGGTATATGTATACGTATGTTTTGAAATTAAACGGTGAAATGAGATTGTTCTTTTAACCCGCCTTTAAAACAATATATTTATGATAATTATTTATAAGTTCATATGTATAAATAAGATAGTAAAATGATAAAGAAAATTTGAACCAATCGAACAATGATTCCTTTGAGTGTTTAGGCCAGTTTACGATGCGAGCGGAATTGTTGCTTTATCTCAACACTTTTTTGAATTCATATCAAATGCTTCTGTTAAATTCGTTCACAACAAGGTTTGAGACTACTGCATTTAATTTCCATATGTCAAATATAGAGATGTCGCAATTGTAAAAAAATCAATCAGTTTTGCTAGCCATGTAGTCACAATTTTTTTGCAAAGATTTGTGTGGATGTGTTTTGCTAAGTAAATTATAGGTAATAGTAGTTAGGCAATAACAAGGGACATGAAACAATCAAACGCGGAATGCGAAAATGGAAATTCGTATTTCCTTAAAACTTTCAAAGTAAAAAAAATCCAGAAATTTCAAGGTAAAAAAAAACAAAAAATAAATGATTTTTACATGAAAAAATAAAATAAGAAAAATGAATTAAAATCGACTTCGTTGTAAAACGCCGAAACGAACCCCCGTTCACAGTGTTGACTGTTTTAAAAAGCGCATCACATAAAGCTGAGCTTCTGTGTGGGAGGAATAGTTTTAAATAAATATCGCCATCGCCTTTTGCGCATGATCACAGTCCCGTTCCGTGCCGTTTGTTCCGCAAACAAATCGTCACTGTTCAACACCCAACGGTGCCACCACCTGCAGTGGAACCGGCGATCAGTCAAGACTGACCAGCGGGCTGGAAAAGCCGGCCAATACGCGATCGCTATATTTGCACACATGCCAAATGCCGAACGCTGCAGCCCCAACGCACCGCATACGGAAAACGGGGCGAATGGAAAAAGGCGGTGGTCGATCGGAATCCCGCGGACTCATCATTGAGCTGCTTGCGCTCTAATTCACGTCCATTCTTTGCCCACCTTGTTAAAGCACAGCACAAGTGAGGGACTGATATTGAACGTATCTAGTTATCTGGCCGGTACGGGTACTCATAAATCATAGACCGTTCGGGCGGGAAAACAGCAGTGGCATCGTACCGTTTCGCGAATGTGAGGAGGAACTTTTCCTTCGGAGCGAGGACGAGGAGGAGGAGGAGGAGGAAGTAAAATGCGCACCCGCGCATACTTGCTCTCGATACTCGCCGGACTGAGAAGAGCTAACTGTGCGCGATGGGACATAGAAGGCTTTTGGGCGGCCTATTACTTGGAAGTAGACACTATACGACAAAGTGGAATTAATTTACAACTGTCACCGTCATGTAGTTACAACAGAAGGAAACCTACTTCGAAGGTGTAACGTCCGGTTGCAACGGAACGTGGAAGCAAACTGTTTTTCGCAATAAATCTGTCCGCCTGTCAGCGAAAAATCGTTGCAATACCTTAACCACCCACAGCGCTTAACACAACGCTCATGCGCTCAAGGCTTTTCAGTCCCGCGCCAATAAAACGTGCGTGAAACTGCACCAATCACCGGGCTAGCCAGGAAAATAAACAAATAAAGCTTAACCGCTTGATTTACACACCGGCAACCTTACTGTGTGTTTTCGTACGAAATGGTGACATTGATTTCCCGTTCACCTCACTGAATTGGCACTGTGGAAAGGAAGTTTGGAAGAACCACAGTAACAAACGAACACCGTGCAAGAAAGAAGAGAGGAACGAAAACCTCCGGACACGGTAGAATACACAACACGTCTCAGACGAACCGTAACACCGGGGTGGTACGGCAGGGCGAAAAAACAAAGCTTCCAACACCCAAATCAAAGGCGCTGTTGTGAAGAAAATTGTCGTAAGAAATGTGTTGTCCGGGTCGGATTCTCGATTTGGACTTGGACCTTTTTTTCGCCCACTTTTGGGAGGTTCGAAATCCCGCCAAGGTGACCCATCTACTGGACGATGCTAAAAGGGCGGCCGAACGACAAGAAACTTGCCAAAGGGAAGCTTTCGGCCCCGGGGAAAAAATATACCCCGTATTTAACCTAAAAAAGAAGAGTTGTGTTAGCCTTCGGTTGTTTGTTTGGTGGTACTTACTTTTTGATCCACTCGAGCAGTCCCATCTTCAGCTTGGGGCGTTCGGGCGTGTTCCGACAGGGCCAACACGTGTCACATACACCCTCTGTTACTGCGGCTGTTGCCGGTGTGCTACACGTGTTCCCGCTCTTTTCCGTTTCCGGTGTGTGTGTGTGTGTGGCGTGTAATCACGGATTGAAAAACACTTCAAAAAATTAGCCCCGAGGGCCGAGGATGTGGGTCACAACACTGCACAGATTCGATCGCGTTGGCGTTCTTGTACGATTCAGGCTATTCTCTTTAGATGGGGAATAAGGTTAGGAAAGTGGAGGGTTAGTAGCACGCACTTAAAAATTGCTTTACGATTAGATTTCGTCCCGGTCTTTACTGCTTGGCGCTGTTGAAAAAGTGTATCTCTGATAATGTGTTTGAATTTTTAAAGTGGGCTTAGTAAGGCACTATTTGAACAATTAAAAATATTTAAGGTGACTTCAAAAAGTTTAATACCGAAAAGACAAATATTTTGACTTGTGAATAATATATGTTTTTTCTTCTTGTTTTATCGTTTTTATCATTGCTATAATTTTACTGTATGGTACCTAAAATGTCAACCATTCGCCTTATTGTAGTCGCTGTACTTAGGAAAAAAGTCTCAAAAACTGTCTCTGCCTTTTGGAATCGTTTCATATCTAAAATCCATTTTGCGCTTTGAAAAGCAAAACACGCACTGAAACAAAGGAAACCCGAACCAAACGGTCAAGTAATTGCCATTTTTCCGCAATTCTCTCAGAAAAAAATCGATGATCGACATCTCTCAATCATCGGGCTGCTCGCGTTAATATTGGATAATTGTATGGCTTTTCCATTTTGTTTTTTTTTCTTCTGGTTTTGTTTCGGTTCCTCATTATATTTTCACATTCACACAAACCCCCGGTAGGTGGTGTGTGTTTTCCAACCCCAGTTCAGTACAGACGGGCGGAGCTGGGACCCGAGATGAAAATGAGCCGGAATCAGCTTTCGGTTTTTCGAGCCCTAAAAAATCGTTTCGTCTGTCGGATGCTTTAAAAGTGAATTATAATTGGTGTGTGCACACAGCACATGCCAGCGCCACTGTCGACCACTTCCTGACCAGGTCTCCCTGCCAGCGGTTTGCTCTGCTGCCCAGCATCCACCGACACACAAAAACGGCCAAAACGCCAAACAAACGTCGTTCGCGGGTTTTCGGCTTCAAGGAGGAAATGATCCAAGCAACACACTTTTGCTGCGAGATTGAACTCGCTTTTCTTCTTGGAGTGTCTGTGTGTGTGTGTGCGTTTTCTTATTATTTTTGCTTCCCATCAGTTGTTCGAAACATTCCAGCGATGAAAGGAAAAAAAACACACTACCGCAAAATCGCACTAATAGCAATAAAATATTTTAAATCGAGCAAAACCTCTGCGCGCGTAATCGATCGCTCACCGGTGCGTGTGCGTATGTGTGTGTGGGGGGTATGAGAGATTTTTCCATTTTCCTTTTTCTTGCGTACCATGAAATAAACGCCTGCAAATCAACACTAATGCTGCTGCTCGAAAAACGCCAGAAAAACAGATCGAATGGCGAACGAGATACGGTGATTGAATTGAGTAATATGGCGGCCTAACAGCATCTGATCGGATGCAACCACGGATGATGAGACGATTACGTCGAAACAGAGCCAGGAGGCGGAGATATGGCCGAAGATATGGGTGATAATTAAACAGGTGCAAACGACCGATATCTGTCTCGCAAAGGTGCCGGTGATGATGGGTGAATTTGGCAAATGAAACGATCACGCGCGCGAATCAATTTTGAAGCGTCGAAGGCCTCGAGTCGAAATCGGAAAAAGAGAGGACCATGTTGTTTTTCGTTTTTGGAAGCACTTTGTTCGATAGTAGCCAGCGGAAGAATACACTCACACTCCTCACGCGAGGTTAAATGTAAAACGCACTAGCCGAGCCCTGCTCTTGCACACACTTGTTCACACTGCCATCATACTTGCATCATGTTTGCCTTACTATTCAATCTAGTTGTCATTAGATTGTCTCACATGCTTGTGCGAACTTGAGTCACCTTTTTTACGTCTTTTTCATTACCGACACTCACACACTTCGATACCGACACGCACCTATTGTGTTTCCCTTTTTGATCACCCCAATAGCATCACACACGCGGGGACAAACGCACACACTAGGCCGCCAGATTTGTGCAAGGATGGCAAGGAAGCTTCACTCACATTCAAACGAACGCGCACGCCCACGAAGGTGCGTTAGCCTTTTGTTTCCCAACCGGAGCTACACAAGATCTTCTCCACGCGAGGGCTCTCGCAGGCTCCCATCTGGTGCGGCCGGCTGTCGTTCGACGAATGGCGTCCGGCTGGTGGCTGCGATCGGTCTGCACCTGTGTGGGCAGGCCTTCATTTTCCCACTACCACACCATCACCAGCGCCACCGGTGTGCGCTGTTCGGATTGCTTTTGTCTTTCCATTGCTTACGCAGTTTTGTGCTAGCGGCGTGCGTACAACCGTTGCTATAGCAACGTTTCGTCACTGTGTTTAAGCTGGCGTATGCGAGTGTGTGTGTGTGTGCGTTTCGTAGATTCGCTGTGCTCTAGCGCGTATGTGGGTTTTCTTTGTTGTGGCGTGGAAAAACATAGAAGAAAAGTGGCGATTTTAGGATATGTAACCTCGGAAAATATTATACGTTGGTGTAAAGGGTTCCCCTGAAGTAAGTAGAGAAACCGTGAAGGTTATCTTCAAAAAAAAAATAACAGTTTTACAACCCATTGAATGTCGAATGTGATGCAGATCATTCAAATGTTGGATGTTAGACAGTTGGTGATCATGTTTAACTGGCTCAAGAGTAGCACTGCAGAGAGCCATTTTTCAAAACCGAGAAAATAATTTAACTCACTTCGATAATTGTAGTTAAGGAAATATTTCCAGGAGGTATTAAATTGATTTAAAATGGAATGTTAAACCACATTGAATTGGTTACTTCTCATGTTACGGTATCGGCAACACTCTTACTTTTCACATCTTCAAGAACCGGCGCCAGCAGCAACGCTATCAAATTTCCATCACACGCTTCTCACGATCCTCAAGGCAGGTTGATCGCTCGCCGAATCTGAAGATCTTGCCTCGCCTCGAAATGTTCTGCCAGCCGGAACAGATGGAGCAATTGAGTGAGTCGAGTGGTTGATATCGAAAAGAACGATGCTATAGCAAATGCTGGCAAGCACAGATAGAGAGAGAGAAAAAGGGGGAGAGAGAGAGACAACGAGAGATGGCATGTGTACCTTTAAGAAGGAGAAGAAAGGTTAAACAGTTACTGCTTTTTTGTAATTTTAGCTTGGAATACACTAATTGGAAGCATCAAATTGAATCAGGTTGATAAAAGATAACACTCAATCGAGGCTAGGATGTACCATTTAAAATGCATCAGTTCTCTTTTGGTCCATAATTTTCAATTTTTCGTTTTCTTTATTGCGTCCATCTTTACACTTGCAAGTCAAAATAAGACATAAATTATTTTTTTTCTCATTTCTCATCAATGGAAGAAATTCGTGCTGGATGTTCACAACGCGTTTGAATTGTGAACATGATGTTAAATATTCCGATTCTAGTAAATGATTGTATGTTACCCGGTTGCACGGCAGTGTCAAGAAGTTTTTAGCGGTAAATGTTATGGGAATGCTCCGTTAGTGTGATGTGCTCCAGTTCTCGGTGCAGCACGATGCAGTAATATGCTGCCAAAGGATGAGAGCATAATATGATTTAATTAACGAGAACAATGTGATCTTGATCGCCGTGTAGTCACACGGTTGCAAAGTGGGCCAAGAATGTTCTTATGGTGATGGCACAATGTAAATGAGCATTCGTTTCACTGGATTATGGTTCTGTTATGTTGTTCTATATGTGCATACCGATAAGATTTGTTTGATTTTTATCATAGCAATCATGCTATCGTCAGTTATTGCTTTTGTTTTGCTTTACAATTGACGACCACGTGGTCGCAACGCTTCGTTATCGCATGAGGTCATGAGACTTTAATGAATTTATCATCAATAGTCGATATTTAACATACAGAACATATACTTTTGAATATATTTCTTTTCATACAAAGTTTTTGTATTCAGTACAAAATTGATTTTTTTTATTTCGTAGAAACTGCCAGACTCTACAGACGATTAGGTGTAACAGCTTAATAATATGCTTTTCCTGGGCTCATAAATTAATGGGATTTATAAATTAATTGTTAACACTAATTTCATATTAGGTCAATTTATTTTCCACCAACCACGATGCTGCGAAAGCATTTTTTTGAATTTCAGTTTCGAGGAAAAACGCACTGCGGAATTCAACGCAAAGCACAACTGGTCAAAATTTTCGAAGCTTGAAGCTTGTCAAATTGACAGGCCCCGGAACCCAAACAAACAACTGTCGAGACGGTCCCGTAGGAAAAGTTGTGGGATTTTATCGAATAACTACCGTACGATTTTAGGCAAAGTTTTTAATTGATTTTAAAATTTTTATCATGAGCACAAGTGGGAGAAAATCGGTATGTATACGGTAACAATGATTTAGGTCGCACGTCCGCACGAGCGTTTCGTTACGACGCTTCCCAAGCGCATCTACTACCGCGAATGCTTTGTTTATGTGTCTTAACAATCCCCTTTTCAGCTTACACCAAATGCTGCTCCCGATCCAGCACTTATCGACCAAGCGTCCGTACCACTAGGCGGTGCAATAGGTCGCGAGGACATATGGGACGACAGTATTATCATTAAAAAGTATGACGCCTCGCTGGCACTCATAAAGGCGGAGGTAGCAAAGCGGTTAGCCATGAACACGAACCGGAACGCGCTGGCAGAAGAGGCCGGTTGCAGCGGGCTGAAGAACCGTAAGCAGCAGCAGGTACATAAAGACAGCGATTCGACCGGAGGAGAGGCAACGGTCGGAACTCCGGAACACGAGGAAAAGGGCGCGATGGAGATTTCCGAACAGGAACAGGGTACAGGGAACGGGCCACCGACAGGCACGTTCGAGATCGGTGACTATGTGCGCGCGACTTACGATGACGGGGTGGATTATGAGGCAAAAATCATCGGTTTTGGAAGCCAGGGAGATTGTTTGATCCGGTACGTGGGATACAACAACGAGCAGACGGTGCTGCTGGAAGAGCTGCTACCGTCCTGGGGGCGGAAGGCACGCAGGCAGCAGCGTGTCGAGGCAGCGGAAGCGGAAGCGACCGCTGCCGACTCGCAGATGGACATCAGCGATGACGAGCGGTTCACCAAACAAGCGAGCAAGATCAAGATAAACTTTGGGCCCAACTTTGGCCGATCCAGCGTGGGGCAGTCGGCGGCCGGTGGACGAAACGCACGTTCCGGTATGTTGGGGCCGAGTATGTCGACCGCATACATGGTCCCTCCGCCACCGCCGATGCCCCCAATGCTGGAAGATGCGGACGACGTAGAGTCGGAGAACCTTTCCGCCATGCTGATGTCGTGGTATATGAGCGGTTACTACACGGGCCTTTACCATGGTCAGCGTATGTCTCAGCAGCAGCAGCAACACACGCAGCAGAAACGGGCACGGCAATCGTAATTGTTGGCGCAACCGCAGATTTTAAGTTCACTCGCCAGTTGTTCGTGTCGAGCACGCGAGGAATCTTTACGCATAGCAAAGTGATAACTTTCGTTTTACCTTTTTACTTCCATTATTCAATTGCAACGTGATTGGTATCGAAATGACAGGATGATTCGATCCGCACAGCGAGGAAAGTGTCGTTCTGTACTGTGTCGTTGCAACTTAATTGCCTTCTTTCACAAACAGGAGCGCCATCACCGATTACCGCACTTCATGATATCCTTCTTTTATATTATTTAATCCTTTAAGCGAAACGGTTATAAAGTAGGGAGCGAGAAAAGAAAACAGGATCGTGTATGAACGGATAAAAGCGAGGAAAAGATTAAAAATATACAAGTTTGCTAATGTGCTGCCAATATGGGCGTAAAAAAGCCTTTGTCCGTTTCCGTTCCCTTTCAGTCCACCAACTGAGTTCCGTAGCGTTGGTTCCACTCACGATGCTTCTGCGCCAATTCCACACAGCCAGGACGCAGCTGTTCGAACGCTTTGCGCAGCATCGTAAACTGAAGCTCGTCTTGTTCCGCTTCGCGTCCCGACGCGCTCGACCGCCGACCGTTGATCCTGTTCCTCAGCAGCATCATCGAGGCTTCCTTGCACGCGAGCCGAACCTCATCGCCCGTCCAGCCGTCCGAGAGCGTGACAAGTTGCTGTATTTCCTGCTCCGGCCACGTGATCACGGTCGGGAGCAAATGCTCGATTAGCTCCTTCCGTCCATCGGCCGTGGGTAGATCGACGAGAATTTTACGCTCAAATCGTCTCAGAAAGGCCGGATCCAGCTCCCAAGGCAGATTGGTGCTGGCAAGCAGAAAGACACGATCCCGATCGTGCGCCGACACGGACGACGTTTCATTCGCCGCACTATCCAGCCCATCGATAAGCGAAAGAAACTCGTTCTTGAAGCGCTTGGACGCTTCGTGCTCTCGTATGGTGTCACGCCGCGATGCCAAACTGTCGAACTCGTCGATGAAGATGATGGAGGGTGCGTAAAACTTGGCCACCTCGTACAGTACGCGAATTAGCTTTTCCGACTCACCGCGCCATTTCGATATGAGCGTGCTGGCCGTGGTGCTGAAGAAGGTGACGGATTCGCGCGTTTCAGAGCAGAGCGTGCGGGCGAGCAGCGTCTTACCCGTCCCCGGTGCACCGTGCAGCAGTACGCAGCGCCAGGGTTGCGCCAGTCCGACGAACAGTTCTGGATGTTCGAGCGGTGCGATTACACTCTCCCTCAGCACCTTGATCGGACCGGCCAGCCCTTTAATGTTCGACCAGCGCTGGCGTAGGTCCTTGCGGATCAAATCTCTACAGACTTCCTCCGCCAGGTCCTTCCATTCGCTGGTGAAATGATCCTGCAAGCGTACTAGCAGCTTCGGGTTGGCGTACGGTACCACCGAGGCAGGGTGCTGTCCTTCGGTGTGTTCGGCTGGGTTTGCAGCGGTGATACGAAGGGCCTGCATCTCATCACAAGCGTGCGCGATCGAATGCAGCGGCTCCTTACCATCCGGTTTGAGGCTGCCAGCCAGCGGAGGCTTTCGTCTTGAGCCGGACGTTAGCTTCCGGTGTACGGTTGGCAGGGGTCCTAGGGATTCGGTTCGCTTGACGATGCGTGGCTGCTTGCCGAACTTGAGCAGAAAGTAGCTGCAGAAGTCTTGGTAGATGGTGTCGAGGTCGATGTTATCACACACCTCGTATTCCGTGGTTAGGTTTGTCTCGTCTATCAGGGCCTGCCGGGACTGGTGAAGCCCCATGGAAGACAGATAGTTGGCGACCAGGTACAGTATGTTGCGTCGGCGTTCGTAGATGCTTCGACGGTCTTGCTGCAAAAACAACGTGAGGTAAAAGAAAGATCAAAAGCTAGCCACTGGGACGGCACATCAACTACCTCAAACGACATTTTTGCTTGTTAACTAGGTAAAAGAATGAACTTAGAGCACGTTAAAAATCAATTTTGAACACTTTCTTATCAAGGTCTCGATGAATACAGCTGAACCAAAATTAATGGACTTGGTATTGGATTGTATGATTCTACCAGCTACTTTGTTTGCTGCTCTTAGCAACGGAAAAGCAACGGTACGGAAACATTATGTTTGGAGGGACGAGTCCTTCACGCTTACTGGTACGCTTTCGTGCGTGTGTTTTTGGCGCTGCTTACGACAGGGGAGCAACGTGTTTAACCAATCGATGCATGTTTAAAGGACGTTGATATTAAATGTTGCATCGATTTTATAGAATCGTAATAATATGAACAGAATAGTTACACGAAAGCGTAGCTGAATAGGGATATAAGGAATATTGTAGAGAAATATGGTGATTTAATAGATGTAAAATTAGACAAGGCCTCGGAAAGCAAAACATTTATACTAGAAATTTATACTAATTAACAGTTTGTTTTAACGCACTCATCGTTGGATGCACAAAAGAAACCCAGAAAAAACGTTTTTTTTTTTTCAGGAAATGTTTCACATTGAGTAGTTTTTTTTTCTAGTGACCGTAATGGAACTGCTCCATACTGCAATTACTTGCGTAATGTAACTGCTTCAGGACTGCGTAAGAAACGTACTTCAGGACTGCAATAGATCAATAATTATGACTATTGGACTCATTTAATGCTCCGTATACAGTATAATGAACACATTCCGTATGCTGCTGTTTTGGATTTTTATTTGACAATACAATTTATGATACAATTTTAGAAAAAGTTTCAACATTGTCGCTAACCTTGTACGTTAGTACGAGCTAGTAGAGATTTGAAAGTATTTGATCCATCCTATCCATACGTTAGGGTCGAACACACAGCCACAGGAGCTCAAAATCGCCCAGAGCGTAGGCATCCTCGTGTGTTTACGATATCTTGATGTTCACAGGAGTTTAAGGAACATTAAGGGAGAATGGTTGACGGGCTATAATTCGTGCCCAGGATGTCGATACCTGGGTTTTTCATCATAGCTTCCAGACCAATAAAAAGAGACTACTTAGGAGAGTCCCTCTCTTTGCTTCAGAACTTAGTATGACAGTGATACATTAGATTTTATCCCCATGTACTCCAGCAAAAAAAACAAGAAAACAGTGGCTCTAAGCTTCAAACAATCTATTCTCTCTTTCTCTGCTACAACCCGATACTCCATGATCCTTGCTATCAGGTATTGTAACAAGGCGAGAAGCCACGCTGGCTTTAGTTTAGCACTTTATTATAAATTCCTGCAAGCTGATGTGTAAATAATCATAGCTGGGCTTTTCGGGTTTTTCTTAATTTTAGTTTGATTTTTGACAACTAGCATAAGTCCACTGAGTCTATGATCTTAGTCTTGAATCAAAGAGTCTTTTCAGAATTCTCTCAGGAAAAGGGTACTCAACAGTTTATCTTATCCATATTTGCGCTTACAATCGGTTGACTTTTGTACAGACCGGAAGAAAAGTGACAAATAAATGCCATCAGTGCGTTCCCATAAACCCTATCCTACCGATTTCGTGCCTCTAACGTCGGATAAGTCACAAGCAAAATTTATTTTACGGTTATAATTGGCATAGCGAGATAAGCTCCAACCCTTTGATGGCACTGTGTAATCAGCGATCGTTTATACCGATAGAGCACCTTTATGGGAACGCGAAGGATTCACACAACCTCGGACGAACTATCTGAGAGGCATTGATAATGATCCGTGCCATGTCCACCGCTGTTGTGGTCATTAGCTGGAGACAAGATAGGAAGATGGTTTTACTGTCGGATTTCGGCCAACGACCAAAGCTCCAAAGCC
This sequence comes from Anopheles epiroticus, assembly GCA_000349105.1. Taxonomy (NCBI): domain Eukaryota; kingdom Metazoa; phylum Arthropoda; class Insecta; order Diptera; family Culicidae; genus Anopheles; species Anopheles epiroticus. The sequence continues at coordinate 67,071 of KB671931.1, forward strand.
TATCACCAGCCCGGTCCTGATTGTCACTTGTATATAAAGGCCATGTTGCTCAGTGGACGGGGATAGTATAATTAAACATGAAGTTCTTGGCAGTACTGCTGCTAGCCATTTGTGGTGCGAGTTTTGCAGCCAAACTGTCCGCGTCCCAGCGGACCGTTCTAACGCCATCATTTCTGAACAAGTATCGTAGCGCTCCGGCGAAACCCTCGCCAAGGAATGCGAACATAACGGAGGAGTTTTTCACCACCGAAGTGGACCACTTCAACAACCAGGACCTGGCGACCTGGAGCAACCGATACCTGTCGCTGATGGATCACTTTGTCGAGGGTGGCCCTGTGCTGATCTTTCTGTCCGGTGATACACCGCTCGACCCTTCCATGATTGATGACGGCACGCTGATCAACGAGATGGCGCGTGACATGGGCGGTGCAGTGTTTGCGCTTGAAACGCGCTTCTACGGCGAAAGTCAACCGGTGGGGTAAGCAAGGACATTGTGGCAATGCTTTTGGAGCAAATTGAATAATTGTATTCCTTGCCTGCCAGCGATCTTACGGTCGAGAGCTTGCGGTTGCTCAACACCGATCAGATTCTAGCGGACGTAGCGGACTTTGTGGTGCATGTGCGCCGTACCGTGGTGGACAATCCGTTCGCCCATCCGCTGGTGACGGGCACCGGGCTTGGCGGTGGTTTGGCCACCTGGTTCCGGGTGCGATATCCACATCTGGTCGACGCCACCTGGTCCTCGAGCGGCTTTATCCGCGCGGTGTACGACTTCCAGGAGTTTTCGTCCGGTTGGGCCGAAACGGCGATTGAGGTGGGTAGCAACGAGTGCTACAATCGCATCTTCATCACTTTCCACGTGGCACAGAACCTGATCGATGCCGGATTCGGGGACGTACTGTACGAGAAACTCAATCTGTGCAGCCCGATCGATTCGGAGGATCGCATCGCAGTGTCCTACTTCTTCAGCGTGCTGATGACGTCGATTGAGCTGTACACTCTACGCAACGGAAAGTGAGTGTTGGTTGGTTGGAGTTGAGAGGGGATGAATTCTTTATTCTGAGCCAACTTTTCTTAAACTTTTCACTTCCAAACGATTTGCCACAGCGTCGACGAGTTCCGGATAGTTTGCGACGATATTTCGAACGATGACTTCGGCACCTCACTGGAAGCATTCGCTAACTGGTTCAACCAACAGTTCGCCGCCGACGACGGGTGCGTCATTATCAACTTCGATCAGTTTGTGGAGACGCTTAAGCAAACGTCTGCCACGACGGAGTTCGGTCAAACCGGTGAGCGGCAGGTCCTGTACCAGCAGTGCACCGAGTACGGGTGGTTCATCACGACCGATTCGGATCTGCAGCCTTTCGGTGAGCGGGTCCAGATGGAGCTGTACCACGAGATGTGTCGTCGCGTCTTTGGCGACTGGATAACGCCCCAGCTGATGTTCCGCTCGACCATGCGCATGAACGAACGGTTCGGCGGAGACACACCGAACGTGATGCAGATTCACTTTACGAATGGGGCGTTCGATCCGTGGCGCAGGGCGAGCATTTTGGGCGATCTGAACGCGTACGCACTGACCGATGTGATTCCGGGAGAGCTGGCCGGTGCCGATCTGCGTGCCATTTCGGAGGAAACCGATTCGACGGAGCTGGTGGAGGTGAAGCGCCGCCTGAAGGAGCTGCTGGAAAGCTATCTCTTTCCCTTCAATCCTCGCTAAGAAGGCCAGCGGTTAGGCTGTTTGGTGTTTGAAAGTTTATGTTAACAAGCAATATACTAAGCTGATGTACTACGGGTAGGGAAAGGTATTGTGATTTATTTAAACATACTCAACACACACACACACAAACACAAATACAAAAAGGGCTTTCGAGGGCTGTCTAAGCACGGATCGGTTCGAAATCCTCAAAGATCCACGTGTCGATGAGCGTTCGCGTGCGCTCCTTGGCCGCAATCAGCTCCGCCGAATCGTTCTCGTAGTCGATCGAGTCTAGATCGGGCGACACGAACGTGTCCGGGATGAGGGTGGCCGGTGCCTTCGGGTTGAGGTCTTCGAGCGGGCTCGACACGCGGTACGGATCAACACCGCCGTTGGTGAAGTGCGCCTTCTCGATTGCCGGCTGCAGCCCGCCGAACCGGTTGTTGGTCGATCGCAGCAGCTTGAAGATCACGTCCTCGGTTAGCCACTCGCCGAACGCGCGCTGGCACACCTGCACGAAAAAGTCTGGCCCGATCAGGTTGCCGAACGGTTGGTACTCCGACTCGCTGGTCGTCGGAAAGAAGCCCTCCTCCGTGCACTGAAGGTAGAGCCGCTGCCGGTGCCCTGCCTGCAGGCTGGCCGCGTTAAAGTCCGTCTCGAGGAAGCGCTCCATGTAGCTGTCAAAGTTCATGTGCACGCACTGCTCGTACTGATGCTCGCGGGCAAACCAATCGATCAGTGCGTTCAGGCTGCTGTCACGCTGCTGCTCCATCTCCTCGCACATCTCGCGGATCGAGTTGGTGTTGCGCAGGTGCAGCATCTCGAACTCGATGTCGTCCCGCAGACCGAGCAGGAACGCACGCACCTCCAGCTCGTTGTCCGTGTCGAGCGGTTCGCACAGATGGAACTCGGTGGTGAGCAGATCAGCCAGCCCAAGCTGGACCATGTTCTGCGCTACCCGGAACCCGCTCCAGATAGTGCTGTAGCACGCGTCACTGCCGTACTGGCGGATGCTCTCGCCGAGCGCCTCGTTGTAGCCGGCGAAGGCAAAGTCCGCCTCGATGGCGCCACTTGAAACCCAGACCCCGTTCACCAGGTGCGGGTACTTCTGGCGGAACCAGGTGGCTAGCGCACCACCGTACGCCGTACCCAGCAGGATGACCTTCGCGTTCGGGTTGTAGGTATACGTTTCCCGCAGATAGGTTATCCACTCCGCCAAGTCAGCCAGCGCTTGGTCAGCATTCAGGAAGTCCAGATTCTCCGTCTCGGCATTTCTGGAAACAGTGACACAAGGGTTGAATGACACGAAACCCCAAAAGGCTTTGGACACTCAGCCGACTTACTCTACCGGACGGCTGTAGCCAAAGTAACGCAGCTCATTCGTAAACAGATAAGCGCCCTCTAGATACGCAATGTCGTAAAACAGTCCCTCGGTGATCCAGCGCGTTTGGACGGGCTCGGCGCCGCCGACCACGATGAAGATGGGCCCTCGGGCGTACGCATGCTCATCGTTGATGTAGTACCGCATTGCAAACTTGTCCTGATTGCGCGGGTTAAAGTGATCGACACGCGTCTCGAACCATGACTCACGCAGCATACCGTTCGCCACGTCACTAAACCCGATGGCAATGGCCACCAGGATGGCAAGGAATCGCTTCATCGTTCACTCTCTCGAAAAAACACTCGCACAACGTCACACACAATTCAAAAAGTCACCAACTGCTACTGTAGACGGTAGACCACCATGGACTAAATCGATAGGCGCAACCGGTCCCCACTGGGGGTAGCTTTTATACCCTCGGCTATCGCAAACCCGCAGATTATCGGAAGTTCGATGTATCGCCCCATGCAGATAATCCCACAGCGCGTATCTCGGTACGGTGCTCCGTATTGGTTGTAACAACATCTTGCCAGGTGCATCCAGCACGGTTCGATTTGTAAGTGTACGCACCCGGTTATTTAAAGTAGAATGTACGACCAAACGAACTGCCACAGTCTCGTACCGGTGTTCGTGAAGGTTCCCGCGATCAAATTTTTGCCCTTTTTGTCCATTACTTCCGCCCGTGGACATTTCGGGCTGGATGTGAGAAGAACTTGTGGGGCGAGATAACATGTATTATCAAATTTGTAACTTAATAGGATTAAAGCGTGGCCAATTATCGATGGGTTGAATTGAATTTACGCGTTGTAACAACAGCAGAAAGGGAGAGGTGGAAAACGATTGAGTCGCGGGCATTGGCATATAATGATAACCATAGCTCGGGATTGTGAAAATGGTACCCCCAGAGCCGAACCTGCTTATATATTGCTGTTATCTAACGAAATCCATACCGGCTGAATAAGGGATATCGAAGGCAATTGGTACTGGTTTGACGTCACACAGGCTGCCATTAAGAGTTAAGATTAGAAATGGCTAAGATAAGAAGGATAGTCTATATACGTTCAACGTTGTGTTTGAAGGATGCACTGATGACGAAATAAGAACCGATGAGATCTGGAACGCCTATCACATCGGTAGCGACAATGCGCTCACTTTCAAACGTGCAGTAAAAGATAGCATACTTTGAGGCGTTTTAAACATTATTGCAGTTTGGCGGTGTAAGTTAAATTTTCAAAATATCTTCTCACAATCGAATGCATTCACGGATCTATTTTTAATAATTTCAATTAGTTAATGAATTAATGATAAAATACATTTTAAAAATCGGTACCAAATGATTGGAAACATGAGCTTAGCTTCAATAAACATTAAATACTAATGCTCAAATCTTACAAACATCGTCAATGCCGTTGTGTAATGCATACCTTGCTCGGTCTTTGGAATTACCGAACCCGTCCTGTCCCCTTACCGGAACAGAGCAATAAAAATGGAGCATCAAATTCCCGCGCTCATGAATTTCCCAAACACGGCACACGGCTATCGGCCTGCACGGTACCTTCGGTCATCTCCGATAACCCGATAACGCTATCGTCAGTACGGCCCGCAATCTGCCCTATCTGCCCACAACAAAAGGAAAACGCCGCACTGGACAACACTTTATAAACGACCGCACGGCCATCATCCTGTCGCATGAGTTCCTAAAATGAAGCTCTCGAGAGTGATCCCCTTTGTGGTGCTGCTACTGGCGGTGCTGACCACAGGCTCCCCGACCGCAGATCGGCGTACCCGCCTGCTTGACACATTTCAGCGGCATCTCATCAAACCTGTGGTACCGCAAGACTTTGTGCCGCGCAACGAAAACACCACCGGCGGTCGGTTCCGGACCCGGATCGATCACTTCAACCCGCAGAACAGGGACACGTTCGAGTTTAGCTACTTTTCGAACGATGAGTTCTACCGGCCGGGTGGACCGATCTTCATCTTCGTCGGGGGCAACTTTGCCATGACGACGTACTACATCGAGCACGGCCTGCTGTACGATACGGCCGCCCGGGATGGGGCGTGGCTGTTCACGAACGAACATCGCTACTACGGAACGAGCACCCCGGTTCAGTAAGTAGTCCTACCGGTTCCCGGTGTGTGGTGTAAGCGTTTCACGTAAGCCTTCGCTTCCAGGGATTACACGACGGAGAACCTGCGCTTCCTGAAGTCGGAACAGGCGCTGATGGATCTGATCGAGTGGATCGATTACCTGCGCAACACCATCGTGGGCGATCCGAACGCGAAGGTCGTGCTGATGGGTGTTGGGTACGGTGGTGCACTGGCAACCTGGGCCCGCCAACGGTTCCCCAACATCATCGACGGAGCGTGGGGCGCCGGTGCGACCGTACTGGCGAGTTTTGATTTTCAGGAGCACGCCGGAGACATCGGTGAAATGATTCGTCGGTACGGTGGCAACGAGTGTTACAACATGATCTGGGTCGCGTTCCGTACCGCCCAGTATCTGATCGATGCGGGGCTGGACGAAACGGTCACGGGCCTGCTGAACACGTGCGAACCCATCGAACCGGGCAATCTGCTGGACGTGGAAACGCTGTTCTACCATCTGAAGCTGGCCATCCAGGATGCGATGCTGGCGCAGCGAAACACGGACAAGATCCGGGACGTGTGCGAGGCGATGCTCAACAGCACGGAAGATACGGCACTGCACGATCTGGCCAGCTGGTTGAACAATTACTACGCGAACCTGGCGTGCAATCCGTTCGATTTCGACGCGAACATGGAGGCGGCACAGGTGATCCAGCCGGGTGCGCCGGAAAATGCTATCCTCGGACTGCGCCAGACGCAGTACCAGGCCTGTACCGAGTTCGGGTGGTTCCGGACGACGGATTTGGATGAGCAGCCGTTCGGCGACCGGGTAACGATGCACTTCTTCCTGTCCGCCTGTCGAGCGCTGTTCGGCGAGTGGGTGACGGATGCGGTCATCTACGAGGGCGTACGGTTGACCAACCTGCACTACGGCGGACAGGATCCGCGCTCCACGAACGTGCTGTTCACAAATGGAGAGTACGACCCGAACCGGCTCGTGTCAATCACGAGCTACATCAATCCGCTGAGCTACGCGTACGTGGTGCCGAACGAGTTCCTGTACTCGGAGATCTACTCCATCACCGAGGACGACTCGCAGCAGTTGGTTGACATAAAGCAAAGTATACAGGGGTACATTGGTGCTTGGCAGGGCGAAGGAATTAACCCAGTGTAAAAGGTAGCGGGAAAATCTGTGTTTCAATAAAAGGAATTGGAATAATGTCGCATGTTTGCAATGAGCAATGAGTTCATTATCAGCTAAGGGTGTCCTGGAACATACGTTACGGTAAAATAGCATATAGAAAAACAATCGATATGTTTTCTACATGTTTTGGAAGTAAGCATGATGTCCTCTGTCACTTTAAATTTAATTCTTTTTTTGCATCAGTCAAGCATACGATGATGTGAGAAGAATAGCCAACTGCTAGAGGCAGTACTTTGAAATCTAGGCCGTATAGCTTAAAACTAAGTGTTTACAATTCATAATTGGGGGTACACGCTACAATCCAGGGGAAGACGTTACAATCCATTTTGGCATTTTGGCACCTTATCCCGGGTGTTTTCAGACGTTTCGTTCTCATCCAGTCCATATAAAGAGGCCTAATAATCGTAGCGAGAGTCTGTGTCGTTCCATTACAAGTTTCAGCTCCATTCTGTTAGAAGGCATCGGGACATAGCGAGGGACTGAACCTTTCCAGCAGTGGATTTAGGGCTTCCAATGATCTGCTACTGCGTAGGGTGTTCCATGGATTTTGTGTTGGTTTCTTTTTTGCGTGGACTTCATCCTCGAGGACCTCATCTTTGAGAGGACCTCGACCTCATGTCGACAGCTTCCATAACGTTGGTTGTTATAGTGATGCGTCATGCTGCATGGATCCTGGGCTGTTTCCATCCTTTACGAGTACCTCATTCTCGCAAGGATTTTCTGTCTTTAGGCTGGTAAACAATACATTCATGCATAGATTCATTCAAGCGATCTTTTCTAACCACGTCTCATACAGCATGCGAAACAACAATTTTCCTTGAATAATAATCTGAATTCTCTCAGTACGGCCTGATTCATCATGGTGGAAAATATCGGCTTTCTTTTGTTTCAATCAATTTAATGTAGATTGTAGCTCAACCGTAAATTAAATAAGGGAGCTAGAAGCCATTTTATGCTCTTTAATTCATTCCTATTCTTAATCGGTAGATGAAAAAAAAAAACAATCTAAAGTGTATGTTTACCAATTGTATGTATATGTATGTACATGAATGTATATACTTTTTCTTTTGTAGTTAGAAGTTTTGCTAGAACCTTGGAACTATTTCTTTATAGTTTTAAATTTTTGTTCTTCATGTTTCTAAGTTTGATATTTTTAACGCTCATTCAGAATGAGTTGGGTGATACTGAAAATATTTTCACAAAACGTTCCCGTCAATATCTTAGACGCAATTTGTGATATTCCTTCTTAGAAATAAAGATAGAAATAATCCTATAACAACTTGTTGCCAGTGAGATAACGCATGATGTTTTATGCGAATGCACAGATCATTCGAAATGATAGAAATGACGACGCATTTCCGCCATGTGTTATGGAACAAAAATTCTAAAAATAGCAAAGACATAAAACTCTATCCATATGCTGTGAAGAAGGATTTGTAGATACCGTTCTCATATAAAATTGAACTGCAATACAAAGAACTGCACTGTGCATTGTCTACAAAATTGTAGTTTCGTCCTGTTGGCACACTTAGAGATGAAACAAATTCAACTCACAATGCGTTTTAGTGTGAATTAAAAATACAAAGTTATACTACGTCAATATTTTCTTATCATGCGGCATAGTTTAACTTCCAACCATCCGTTGGCCCGCATTTGCGATCACAAGGCCACCCAGCTTACCACTTCCAACGGAACTGATTTAATGCGAATTTCCTCTAAATATAAAACCACTGGAATAAACCATTTCTTACATACACATACTGTCTAATTTTATTTACAACTACAACGACCTACAACACACAGCTGCTTGATCTCACAATTACTAATCACTAGCCCAGAACATGGGCACGATCGCGCACTGCCATCGCGCCCCGTTATCAGTGGGTGTTGGAACTGCTAACGACGCAGTTGCGATTTGATTGGGGGCAGAGAGTTTGCGGTGCTCTTTCAGTTCGGTGAGGCATTTCAGAAAACATGAGAAGGTGAGCAAGGATCGCTTATGCTTAGCCGTGGAATCGGTTAAAGTGTGCTTTACGATTGCGTTTCTCCGCAGATCCTGCTCGCTGCCAGCGTTACTAGCGTTGCTCTGTTCGGTGGCATCGTGTACGGGGATCGTGTACGAGTGTGAACCTGGCACCGAACCTACCGTGTGCAGCATCTGGCACCTGCAGTACGATGCGGCCGTCGTAGCGAAGCATCCGGATCGTCTGCCAACCGTCAAGTACCTGGACACTGTACGCACGGTGCGTGTGCTGGCCGAGCGGTACTACTACAAACGTAAGGACTACTTGCCTCGGTATGATATCACGCTGCACACCACTGTACTGGGCAACCCGTCCATCGTGCAGATCTGTGACAGCCGGGTGCGGCAGCTGGTCATACCACCCGACCTGCAGGAGGGCGACTTCTCCAACAACATCATATCGGTGATCGAAACCGAACCAAACCGAACGTACGCCCTGCGGTACCTGGATCTGTCCCACAACAACCTCATGAAGCTTGTCAATCTGTCCGCGCTGGTACAGCTGCAGACCCTGAACATGGAGGGCAACGGGATCACTGTGCTCGACACGTCCGTCTTTACGCCGATGGTCAACCTAACGCATCTCTACCTGGGCGACAATAGCTTTAGCAAGATTGATTTCCACCCCCTGCCGAAGGGGTTGGCCGTGCTGTGGTTGCTGCGGAACGATCTGCGCGAGCTCAGCCTGACCGGTGTGTCGCGGCCAGCCCTGCGCGAGCTCGATCTCGAAGCGAACTCGCTCGTCACGCTCGATCTTGCGGCACTTTTCACTGCGTTTCCGGCGCTCCGGGTGCTACCGATCGCGTACAACCAGTTTGTGCAGGTGGAGGCGGAACGGATCATCGCGGAGCTGAAGCGGCGCAATGTGACCTACTACATCGGCGTGCAGCGGGACGAGGGCGACTATTGCGATTCGGACGAGTACAGCTTGGACAATTTGTGCTTCAGCGAAACCCTGCTCGGGACACAATCGCTCTGGAAGGGAATCTGTCTGCTGACGCTGGCCGTGCTAGTGCTGACATTGTTTGGGTACACCGTGCGTTGGATCTGGAACCAGATGCGTTACTGAGAAGGTGGCTTTATGGGTACGTCGGTACGACGACGATAGTGATAGTGTAGAAGGTGGTGTGCTGATAATAGATGAAATCAGACACTGTATGACAGTGCCCTCATATTAGAGTGTGTCTAAGTGTGTTTGTTTGCAATAAATGCTCGTATGTAATGCGGATGCGTTCGATTAGTTTAAGCAATAACTAGTAGCTCACGAATTATTGAATAAAGCGCTGTAGTGCTGTGAAATGATCTCCGGCGTCGTTTGATCTGCTTTGGTGTTTGCAATCCCCTTAATAGATTCCGCACCCGCTGGTGTTATCAGTGCAACAAGCTGTTTAGTGCCACAGTGCGCATTGTGAGTGAAACAAGATGCTCGATGGCAAAACATTGCATTTGCGATTTGCCTATCATCTCTTTCGTCGAATATTATCAATTGGAGCACTACACACTCGAAGACGCGATAAGCTTTCGAAGAACTGTTATTTCAAGGTTCCGGTTGTTTCAATAGTTGAAGGAGTCAGTTGCGTTCTTTACGTTGAAAATCTTGCACTAACCATACGGTGTAATTTGTTGCAACATTGAGTCCATTCTCTTCGCGGAGAAGGATCTGTGGAGTAGTTAGTGATGTCCTGATGAAGGACCTCTTAGAGGAGATCTTTAGACACGGCGAGTGAATACAGCATCCAGATCTACATTAGGGATACACTTCTTTTTTTACATTATTTTAGACTTTGTGATATTTTTACTTTCTACATTTTAAATTGTTATCAAATTATATTGTGGAATTTAAATTTAAACAGTACACTTTTTCGATGATCTCTGAAGGGTGAAATAGAAAGCACGTATTAACATGGGTTGTGAGATATATGTGAAAGAAAATTATCAGTTATTACTATTACAGAGTTTAACAAGATCAAAAATAACACAAAAAAATAACTCTAGCAACAGCAAGACTAATTTTATTAGGCTAGTGTTGTTTTGTTTCCGTAACATCCTGACTGTGTCACGATCCAGTTAACTACTGTTCGATCGAAGCCCAAAATTAATGTTAGGATAGCGCTTCCAGAGCTTGTAGCCACCAAACGCAACTCCACCCACCAGTGCTACCAGCCCAACGAACAGCAGCACCAACCCGAGCCAATCTGTCCAGGAAATCAGGAAAAATTCTTCCGACATGCACACCCCACGGTAGTAAACCTCATGGTCTCCACAGAGCTTATCATACGTCTCCATATTGTAGTACGCAATGTTCCGTCGGTTCAGCTCATCGAGGATGTCGTTAAGCACCGGGCGCTTGAGCAGATTTCGGCCAAGGGAAAAGAGCCGTAGCTTCGGAGCGGTTTCAACGAGCGCACTAACGTTCAGCTCGGTCAGCTCGTTGTACTCGAGATTGAGATCCTCCAGCAGGGGCAGACGAGCGTTTCCGGGGAGTGACAGTTTCGCGATCGCGTTGACGTCCAGCCGCAGCAGGGACAGACTAATCGGGAGCTTGTTCAGGTCGATCTGGTGCAGCCCATTGCCGGCCAGCGTTAGATGTGCGAGACGGTTCAGATTTTCGAACATGTTCGGTGGCAGCACTTCGATGCTACAGCTCGACAGATGGAGCGTTTCAAGGTTCACCAGCCGGCTAACGTTCTCGAGCCCCTGCGGCAGAATTATGCGATTGTTGAGGCTGAGGTCTAGGTAGCGCAGGGCGTAGGATTGATTTGCGGGCACGTGCACTTCCTTGAGGTCGTTCGAGAAAAAGTCGGCGTACTCCAAGTCTGAGGGTACTTCGATGGCTGTGAGGTAAGCGCCACTCAGCTCGATCGCCCGCGGTGAGTTTAGTTGCCGGTGTAGGATGCGATCGTACATTAGAATGTTGTTATCGCTTCCGTGGGTGTTGCTGAACGGGTGGATGAAGCGGATCGCTTGTACGTCTGCCGGCAGATCGAACAGAGGAATGCTTTGACCGGGTGTGTAGTCGAAGGATGGAAGAATGCAGACGAACATTTCCGAACCGGACAGACAGCGGTGGTTTACTGTCGCATGGCAAGCAACAACATAAACCACCAGCATGAGTATTAATCTGTTAATGACAAAAAAGGAAGAAAACTTGAAATACCCATGTAGTGAGCGTTTACACCATTATTACCGCAAAAGGTTCACCATGGCGTTCGCGATCGTTGCGTCGTTGCAGAAGGGTAGAGTAAGACTGTAAGACCCGTTGCGTTTCGGACCTACGCCATAACACGACTGCATCTACGTCATATCCTATTTCGGTGTAAAGCCAATTTTTGCTCTCCCCACTTCCGCTGATGCTGAGTGCGTTCGGGTTTGTTTATGCTCGATGGACGACATTGATAAGGATGGTATGTGCGAGGACGTACTGTGATGTAGAATAGGGTTGGGCAAATCGTTTAGTCGTGAAGAGCTTAATATAAATTATAAATATAATATCCTAGCTCGGGCATAACAAAGAACTGAATGTGAAAGATATATCGAATATCACAAAAAACTGACGTCGTGGTTCCAACTTTCACTGGAGCTGGACCAACTGCAGTGAAACAACTAGGCAAGCACAGTTCGTTTATTCATTTGAAGCAACTGTACCAACCTGCCAGATATACCCAACTCTAGATTTCTTTCCTGCCTTTCTCACTATTTCCATCTTTCTCTTATCCACAACAAAACCTTCATTGTCAAGGGTACGATCGTTGTAGTTAATCGTCATGTACAGTCTGTCCTCATTTCTTCTCGGGGGAAGAACTATACTAGAGAATAGGAATATCTGGAAGCTCGAATGCTGATAGCGCGTTTCGCTGGATATGAATGTCACGCTACGCACGTCGGCACTCGATCGTGGCAATGGGAAAGCCCGAGGCGACCTACATCCCGATAAGCGTGTGCATTCGTCGGACACTGTGTGCGTAAAGTGTTGAGGGCCAGTGTGGATAGTCTTTGCCATTTTGCGATGCCTGGTCAGTAGTTGTGAGCAGGCAGCGAAGTGTGAATGAGTTGAATTTCCCAACGATGGCTGGTGCGATCGCGTTAGAGTGTGTTCTAGTGTAAGCAACTCCTCCACTACCGTTATCCTGTGGAGTACCATAATAGCTATCCTTCATCCTTCCCACAGATTTCTGGCGCTTTCACCTCCAATCATCTTCGGTAACTACACGGACACACCCTGGGTGCACCAGTGCGATCCGGGCTCGGAAATTTTCGCCTGCACCGTGCCGAACTTCCTGTACAATCCGAAACGCAACCACTCGTCACTGGCAGTGCCCGCCACCGGGGGCAAAGTGCGGCTTGCCTACCCGCGGGATAAGGTGCTACTACGCGACAACATTCTTGCGTACGACGCCGTACTACACGCTGCCCTCCATCGGCCACGCGCCGTGCAGATCGAAAACACGCTCATCAAGACGGTCAACCTGCCGGTCGATCTGGAGTATGCGGACTTTAGGGACAATTCGATCGAAATCTTCATCGCACCGGAAGTGAACGGGTCCGCGTATGCGTTACGCTATCTGGACCTGCGGCTCAACCGGCTGACCACGATCGTAGAGTTGCGGACGTTGGTGCGTCTCGAAACACTGCTGCTCGCTTACAACCGTATCAGTGCGGTGGACGGAACGGTGTTGCGCTGCTTCCCCAAGCTAACCGGTCTTCATCTGGGCGGCAATCAGCTGGACTCGTTTCCGTTCGCGGACCTTCCCGCCTCCCTCGAGTGGCTCGTGTTGAGCCTGAACGAGCTGAGAACCTTACCGGACCTGGCGGGCATGTACACGCCTGCACTGCAGTCGTTAAATCTGGAGGACAATTATATCACCAACTTCGACCTCGCCCCACTGCTGACTGCGGCACCGAATTTGAAGGAACTGCTGCTACGGTCGGACTATACCACGATCGAGGATGCAGCGGAGCTTACGCACAAGCTTCTGGAGGCCGGGATAGTGCACGACAGGTTCGCGGCAAACAGAGAAGCGGACACCGAGTATGAGGAGGATGTGATCGAGCTGTATCATCGGACGAAACAGCTGCACGAGGCACGGGAGCACATCTTCTCCGGCCTGCTGGTGCTGGTGAACGTGTGCGTAATGGCGTGGGGTGGTCACCGACTGTACAGGGCGCGGTGCGAACAGGAGTGCCGTGAAGTGAGGCAAGCGTAACACACGGCAGTATTTAAGTTAATAACACCAGGCAAACTAAAAACGATGGTTTCGCTATTCACAATCACATTTTATAATCGGTCGATTACATTTGCTTATTACTAAGAGAGTACGTTACAATACGTCTTACTATATTGCATCACCAGAAGAAGAAAAAGAAACAAAAAACAAACAAAAAGAGAAGAACAAAAGAGTACATTACACCTTATCAACCCTTTATCAACACAGCACGGGCTTACGCTGGTCGATCTTATTTGGTCGCTATACAATTGCAAATACTACTTCTTTCCATTAACAGTTCGTTCTACGTCGCCGGTGCTTGGCGCGGACGGTTTGAGGCGCCTTCCCTGGGCCCACCGGGCGCCGCTTCCGTCACCGCCGAGCGCAGCTGTCCGAAATCGAAGCGGGCCGGTTTTTTGGGCTCGCCCGGGCGTGTCGCCGCACTCGTCGCATACTCGCTGATCGTGACGGCGATCGGTTTGGGGGACTTTTTCATCGTCGGCGGACCGGTGGCCTGCGGACAGAAGTAGTAGGACGGTGGCCGCACTGGCGCCGGTTGTGGATTGTTCAGCTTGAACGATTCGATCGATTCCAGCTCGGCACTGTCACCGCTTGCCTTGGCCATTTCCGACGCTGCTACGCGTCCCATCGTGCCTTTGGGAGATTTGCGGGTGCCAATCGCATCGACCTGCCCGGTCGACGGTTGACTGTGGCCGTCCGCCTGGTCCGCCTTGGAGGGTTGTTTCTGCAAAGAGGAGGAAATGCGAATTGTTTTAAAATAACGTACGGAGGAAAGTTCATTTAATTGCTCGCTCGCACCTTTAGCTCCGCGTTGTCAAATCCATTCTTGAACATTCGCTTGTGTACCGCCCGGAACTCGTCCATCAGGGCGGTGTGCCGCTCGTCCGAAATCGCCATCGTTACCGGGCGCAGTCGGACATTTTTCTCCTTCAGGCGGTTCTCCAGCTCGGTCAGTGCGGCGGCCGGTCCGGTCGCTGGATCCGTTCCGCCCGGTGCCGCCTTCTTCTGCGCCCGTCGGCGCAATTCGTCCGATATTGCGTTGCTGAGGCTGTGGTGCGCCGAGGCTTGCTCGTGCGTTAGCGTGGACTCCGGCGCCGTGGAAGATAGGTTTGTCGCCGTGTGGGCACTGGACGTGACGGCGTCGGCAAACAGGGGCGGTGGCGGTGGAATGATCGTGCCCGACGCCGTCCCATTGCTCGACTCGTCGTCCACCATCGAGCCGGCCGATGCGCTCCGGTGCACCTCGACAATGATCGTTTTCGTTTCACTCTGTTTCGCTTCAGGGTTCACGATTGCGCCCCGCTCGGAGAACTCGATGATGGTGGTGTTCTTCTTGCGGGCTGCCGCCCCACCACCCTGTGCCACTGTTCCTCGCTGCTGCTGCTGCTGCTGCTGTTGTTGTTGCACCCGATCCTGACTCGTTTGCGGTTGGGGCGGTGGCGGAGGAGGAGCGACCGGTTGGGCAGTTTCGTTGCCGGCGGCCATTTCCTGTACCGTCGTCGGGAGGGAGGCTGCCAACCGGCGGCGATCGTGAGTGATCGATTCCTCGCGCACGATGCTTAACCGCTTCGACGTTTGATCGCCCCAGCAGGGACTCTGGTCACCGTTGACACTGCTGGCCGAGCTGTTGTAGCCACTCGATTCGCCCGGGAACAGATCCAACCCGGCACTGGGGCGTACCACCAGCTCCAGCACGTGCGATGACTTCATCACGGCAACCGCTTCGCCGAACGTTGCCTCGGCAAAGCTGTACCCATTGCAGGACAGTATCTGGTCGCCTGGCCGTAGTCCGGCTTCCCGCGCCACACCGCCCTCCTTCGTGAACTGTACAAAGATGCCCGGCTTCCAGTCCGGTCCCTTGCAGATGCCGCAGCCCAGCTTGGTGCGGGGCGCAACGGACAGGATCACCTTAAGATCGCGACCACCGCACGGTTCCTCGAGCAGCAGCGCATCCTGCTTGTCGCGGGACATCCCAAAGGACACTACATGCCAGGTAAGCGGGTCGACCGAACGTCTGCAACGGACAAAGGATGAGCATGGTTAGAAGCTTTTTGCTTCAGCACCTTTAGGACATTCTAATCTAAGCTTTCTAAAATGCTAGGCAGGTACTTAAAGATCTGTCTTTTACTAAATTCATGCTAGAATAAAGTTATTATATTTGATGGTAGGTAATCCTAGAAGTACAGAGTTTAGATAATTTTTTTAACAAGCAGAACCAAGCTTTTTTTTTTTCAAACCAAAAACAACATTGGTAGGCCAACAAGCAGGCTAATGTTTGATAAAAAAACGACTCGCAATTTGAAAGATATAAGCTTCCAATTCCAATCCGAAAGGAATGCAATCTCCCGTACAAAATGAATGGCCTGTCCGAGTAAGAGGTCGTAGATCAAGGTGATTTTTTTGTAAAAACTTCGTTTAAAGTCAGCCAAAATGAAGAATTCGCTAGCAAGATCTAATTTTACCTTAGTGCCATCTTTTGGCTGCTAGCGGAAGCTGTCAAAAACAATTTCAGCTCGTATACCTAGTAATACTAAATTTTTGTTTATCCCCTTGTAATGGGAATAAATGTAGCATACCAAGCATGAAAATATACTAATTGATTAAACATCTATTTCTATCCAGTTTTAGTAACAAAAAAAATATACATTTTAAAAGTGATTTAACCCTGCTCTCCAAGCTACTCATGTTGATAAGTAAACTAACAGTTCTATATGCTTTTGTGGAAAACTAGAAGTACTGTACATACTCTTTGATCGGCAGGATGCCGAGTCCGCGCACTTTCATGATCAATCGCTCCTGATTGGCGATAAACTGTGCCAGCTCCCGGTGTACTGCGTCCTCCACCTGATATCCGTTCACGCGTATGATCTGATCCCCAACCTGTGAAGCAAACGGCGTTAGAATGTTTCGACTTTGCGCCACCTTTTCCACGCAAAACGAAGTGTGTCGCTCACCTTCAAGCCCTGCCGATCCGCTTCCGAGTCCCGCTCGATCGCCGACACGAAGAAGCCCGTCCCGTACTCGAGCCCGCCACGGATGGAAAAGCCAAAGTTGCTGCCCGTGATCGGTAGGTTCCGGTGGTTGTAGCCAGGGTGTGGCCGGACCAGCCGCACCGTACGCACCCGTGCCTGCTGTCCACCCGCGTCCATGCTTCCCTCGGCGAGCGATTTGTGCAGCGGCAGGGACTTTTCGCGTGCCGCATTGCGCGTTTTACCGGCACGAAAGGTGGAAGGTAGGGCGGCAGTAATGGGGGTCGTCGCTGCTGCCGCCGCGGACCGTGTGTTACAGTAGTCGACCATTTTTGTTTTTTTTTTTCGTTTGCAGGGCACGTCTCCTCGGGGACTGTGTCCAATTTGGTGCAGCTTGTAGCGGAGTAGGAAGGAAAGCCCCGTCTGGAACGAAGCAAGGTGAAAAAAAGGTGAAGGGAAACGCAATGAAACGTCGATCGATCGGTCGATTAGAAACGTTGCAGGAAGCGTGGGCGGCGGGTGGCCAAAATTGGAAGCCCCGAAAAGACCCGTTGCGCCATCGGTGGGAAAATGACGCGTTGGCTAACCTCCGATTAGTCTCGCACTGAGGAGATGATTGGCGGATCTCGTCTACCGCTGCGCTTGTTCGATGTGAAGATTTGTGGCTGGTGAACTAATAATACCACCCCTCGGGGTGGTAGGCTGCGTGCTAGGGATGTCTAGTGAGCTGAGACTGTCTCTAGCTGCAGCCTCGATGCTCTCTAATTATCTCACCTTTTTTTTGCGCACTTACATCACACACCTTCTCCAACCCTCGAAAGCGTGGTGGTAGTGGCACAGGAGTTCGGATGGGTGGGCTTATTTCACTGAGGCTGAGGGGTGTTTGCTGTTTTTGCTACTACGCCCCCACCCGCTTTGGAAGAAATGCAACAAAAGGTAGGAAGGCAAAAAAGTGTACCCAGACACCCTCCCGATATGATTAGTCCCTGGTTCCTCTCACTCTCGGCTCTTCGCCGTTGAAGGGGTTCAATTCTGGGATCTTCACAGGCCGTGAAGATGGCCCCACAATCGAGGGCCATCACAATCGAGCGTGATGTGATGAGAAGAGGTGTCCACCGTCGGTGCAGCCTGCCGCAGCCTACGCGCCGCACGGGAGGATATCGCGTAATCGCGTGAGAAGTGCGCATCATCGTACCAACTCCAAGCGAAGGGGGAGGGTCCCCTCTGCTCGAGGGTGCACGGAGAAAAGGGGAAGCAGGACAGCCCGGTGAGGAGGTGTGATGTTCGAGAGCCATCACCGATGTCTAATGTGCTACCTGAAGCCGGGCGTCATAGAGGGTTGTTTCCAAAATGAAGGCAACAGTCCACGGCAAGCCATCTTGTTCGAGGACAGGACAGGTTGATGGACACAGTGCGCAATCATTGCGCATTGCGCAGGCCACAGCAGAAAGAAATTGTCTGATTCTGGGAACACAACGGTTGGTTTCGTTTTGCTGCCACCGTTGAAAAGTATGCTGCAACGGCTCTGGGTGGAGATTCAACCCTCTAAACGCTCGACGATGATCTCATGTGATCAGGTTGTGCCGATTTTTGGGAATCTCCAAGGTTGGTTGGGAAAGCAAACAACAAACACCTAAGCATCAGATGTACGAAGAAGTCGGTAGGGCAAGTCGGTGCTGTGTTTTACAGTATTCACAATAAAATTCCACAAAATTTAAACCTTTCCTTCCTATTAGCCTACTTTCGGCACACAATAGCGCTCGCCGATCGATTAGGTTCGCCTCCGATCGGACGCCCAACACATCGGCATCGGCCGGTTCCGGTTGGGCAACCTTTTCTTTTCTGTCTCTCTCACACTTACCGAACCCTTTCGCACCCCGATTATGTCAACTCTTCGGCCGGGAAGTCGGCGCGGCACTAAATCCGGTGCAACGGTCGAGATCGTAAGGCCCGGCAGTAGCATTAACGGTCGATTAATCACTCCTCCTTCTGCTTGGCGCAAATGAACCGGCTAATCGATCGGTTCCTCTGACCGAAGCCGCCCAATGGGGCCTTTTCCAGCCGGCCTGACCTAATGAACCGTACGGTGTGGTGCCGAGTAGGCTCGAGTGAGACAGGAAGGGGGCCGCAGCAACGTAGGTAAGCCAGCAAAAGGGGAGCCCTTTTTTGGAAAGGCATTTTATACTTTATTTCGCTTTCGACGTTTTGGGGCGTTTTGGGATGCCCGATCGAAGCACGATCGATGGCGATTAATGGAGATTTGGGAAGGCATTAAAATTTAGTGTTATTGTGTTCGGGGAAGGGAAGTGAAATATAGATCGAGCCCGTCTGGTGGTGGTGTGTTGGTTTTTGGGAAGGTACACCGGCGTTTCGGTGGAAAAAATGGCCTCATTTTCCGGATTAGGGCGATTTTGCTTTCTCAATTTCTCGCTTTGTGTTGCATAATACAAAAACGCAACAGCGTTTTCTTTTGTTTTAGCTTCTTTCTCTCCGCATTATGCTTTGCTTTGGTGAGTGTAGAACGCATAAAAACTGAATCGTGAAAAATAAGTACTAGAGATGTTCAACACTGATGATACGTTTGGTGCAAGAAACCTTTAGTATGCTAGATGAAGAAAATATTAGTTTTTGTCATCCACTGAAACTCTTAGTTTTTGTATAATTATTTTTGCTATAATTTTGTGCCTTTTCAATATCGGTTTTGTAACCTCTGTGGTAGGCATACAAGACTCCAATTAGAATTTTGTTCAAACAAGCTAAACTTATAAACTAAACGCTGTTACCTGATAAACTAAATGCAGGATATTTGTTCTTAAAGCTCAATAATCTTGTGTCATTAAAATCTGATCGTTTTGTTATCAAAATAAAAATATTTTTACAAATTAATATCTATTTGTCATGTACTACAAAACATAAAATGAACTACAAATACAAGTAATATGCTACAGAATTTCATTTTCAAAATTGATAACATTGCACTTTTTCCTGGTGTGTGTCACAAGTCGTGGGGAGAATGCATTTTTTGTATAAAAGAAAAGTTATTTATTTTTAATAAAATAAATTCAAGGAGAAGAGGAACTAAACTTAATATCTCTTCAACGTAGCTTTACTTTAACATAAGACAAAACTGTTTGCTAGTTCTTGCCAAGGTGAACTTAAAAGTACACGACCAATAAGGGTATCCATCACTTATCATTACTCCAATTGCTTCCAAAGAAGGTAGGCAGGAGAGTTGAATGGGACATGAAGCTTACGTATTGACGCATGTAGTTCGTATGGAGCGTAAGGAATATACAGAATATATTATTTAAATTGCAAAGCATACAGACCTACCGCGACATGTCATACGCCCTAATTATGTAGCCACCTACAGCATGCGAACGAAAATGCATCAAAAGTAATGCTCGTCACGTAACCATGATTAATGTGGCAAACATAATTAAACCATTTTAACAACGTCTACCTTCAGCAATCAATACGCTCTCCGCTACAAGATAGCAAACTTAATGTATCGCCCCCAAAAAGCACACCATTCCCACAGGCGCCAGCCCTGGCTCCAGAATATTATTCAACATGTGACGGCGCGCCAGGCCCGAACCGGTTCACGTTACGAAACACCCGAGCAGTTCACTCAAAATCAGCTGTTTTCCCGAGTTGTTTCCCCACCGCCCAAGAAGCTGGCCCAGCTGCAACTTGAACTATTTTATACCCCCCCCCCTCCCCCTTTTGCGCTTTCTTCCACCTCCACCCCCGTATGGCTATGACCTTACCCATTAGGGCGGGGGGGGGGGGTTCTCCACCCGTTCTGTGGTGCTAACGTCCCGCAGTTGGTCCAGGTGAGGTCGGGTAAATGTAACAGTGCGTGGTAAACAAACCGCGAAGCAAAATAAAAAAAAAAGAAACCGCAAACTTTCTTCCGCAAACGGGACGTAATCGTGGGGCGGGAGGAAAGGGTTACATTTATTTTATGCTTGGCCCCCTGCCGTACAGTTCTCCCCGTCGAGGGCCAAACGGAGGTTAGGCGCTGGGTGGAATGAAGCCCGCGAGGGAGGGAGAGAAAATTGTCCCCACATTCCACTGCAACCCCTTACGCTCACCTTCATGAAATCCTTTTTTTTTTGTTGTGTGTAAAAAGTCTCCCAAATGGTCTATTCTTTCGTTGAACAGGTTTAAGATAGAACCTCCAACGGGAAGTTGGTTCTAATGGATGAGGGAAGCACACCGGAAGCCACCCACCAAATGGTAAAAAGCCACGGTTCTCTTCTCGGTGGAGGCTATAATATGCGGGTTAGAGTAAACGAAAGCACTAACTAAAAAAAAACCGACCCACGATCGTAAGTGAACAGTTCACTGGATAAAGGGAGTGAGGCTACGGGCAAGGGCGACCTGAAGTATGATCGTTCCGGAGCGGAACGCTGCTGCTTAGTGAGGTGAGTGCATAAAATTTGCGTAATAAGCAGCAGCTGCAAGCCCACAAAAGCCTCAGGGTAATCGTCCCCTCGCCACACTCTGCAAACCCGCCAACCCGTACCCCGCCGATTTGCGGTTCGTTCGTAGCTTGGCTTTTATTATTGTTTGCATTCCTCGTAGTGTGTACTGTTGTTTCGCCGTTTCGCGAGCGGTACACTTTTCGCATTCTATCTCCCTGGGCAAACGTCCCAGGGCGGTGAAATGCACCGAGGGCAGGCTTTCGGAGCGGAGCTGTCTAGCTAGGTACCCACAGCCCTCCCCTTGCCCCGCTGCCGATGTCTAAGCTGTGGGCTTTCGACTGTCGGTGTTATTTTTCCCATCAGCCACCCTATTTGTACCCCTTGATGCCTGCGGGCGAGTGGCTGGTTTTTTGTGTGGATAAAGCCGTTTTATTTCCATCGACATTATAAGCCGCCCCTCGGTATCGTTCTGCTGCACGGCACCGTATTGTTTGCGGCGCGCACGGTGCACGAGACAGAATTCGGTGGCGACTGATTTTCACAGCTAATTATAAAGCAATGGCCTCTCGCTCAGTGTATGGTGCGGCCGCTAACGAAATCGGCAAAGTGCACCGTGATCTTGATAAGGTTTGCCCCGGGCTGGTGGCCATTTAATCGATGCTAATCCCTACCAACCGGGGTGCCGTATCGGGGTGGGAAATTTGGTCCGTTTGAAAATCAATTTTTATTTTTAAGGGTTTTAAAGAGCGCTGCGTATCAATGAAAATAGTAGTAATGAGGAAAAATTACACAAACGGGGAAGTTCGTTGGGCGAGTAGTAATGCCTGTAGGTGCTTAAAAAGTCTGACGTAGTTCAAGTGCCATTCGGATAGCCTCTTCATACGTGACATTCTCTCTCCTGCAATGGAGATTCTTGGTCACCAATTAGCCATATACCCTATAAGTCTTTGATTGGTTGTAATAAACAGGAAGAAAAAATTAGAAACAATTATATGAATAGTGAATAAATGCTGATGTAACTCTTGATCGCAATCTTTAATAAAGTTAGAGCTAAAACAGGCTTTACCAAGGTTTTTCGACTCACTCCAAATATTTGTTTCAACGTTTTTGAGCTAACATTAGCATTGTTTAAACGTGTTTCGGTACCATTGATTAAACGTCAGTCGTCGAGGGAAATGTGTTTCGGAAACAGTGAAATAACTAAGGCCAAAAGCTATGGTCCCTGTGTCAGTTGGTCACATATAGATAATTCAAACCTTGAACGATGAAATAGATGAAATTAGATTTTCTTAAGAGCGGGATTTTTCTTATGAGTAAGATTGTTAATAGTCTGTCAAAAATTTTATTTTTATATTTTAGAACGATTTCGATCATTTATATCATGCAAAGATCATACGATGTATTAAATTGCTTCATATTCAATTGTGAAAATAATTGGAGAACTTACAGAACAGGAATAACTTAAAATAGGTTTCATTCATAATTGTACCAAGAAGCTATAAAATTTAAAACTATGTTTAGATCCAAATCCATTATCAACGATCATGTCTGGTTAAAACAATTCTAAGCTGCATGGGGATTGAAAAATATAATTTTCATGGTAAGTTGGCATAACTTTACACCGAAAAAAATGATAAAAAAAACACGTAAAATTGAAACGGCTCGCCTTTTCAAAAGCTGAAAAGCACTGATTAAATGTTATAGTTGTATAAATTCAAATTTCACTTTTTATGTTGTGATTTTACGTTAATGTTAATGCTAACGATAGCTAAATTCCGCATCAAGCACAAGTAAATACTGTTTGGCGCGAGATACCAGCATAAAGCTAAGCTGAGTCCCAGGAAATCCATTGAATCGATTAGCTTTTCAACTAGGAAAACCAAACCGGAAAATCATGCAAATAGAACAACGGAACGTACTGTCGATGTCAGTTCGGAGCGTACTCTACGCCTACATCAAACATAGCGAACATAACATAACCGATTTCAAGTTAAACAACAAGTAAAACATGAATCCGCCAACTGTTGCAAATCGTGCATCCCGTAATCATCATCCATTCTTCCTGATTTCCTGCTCAACACTTCCCGGAGAACCACTGGAGAGCACCATATAGCGCGTATTGCCCCCCAGTGCACACCCGGAACCATGGCAAATTGCGTGCCTACTTTGGCGGTAGATCAGGGCCATCGGCGTCCGGCACCGCGGGAGTGAAGCATTTGCATACTTTCAATGTCACGCCGAATGGAGCTGGTGGCCGGTACCGGTTGCGATGCGCTAAATCCATCCCATACCCGTGTGGGAAATTTGTTGATGATTTCGTTCTGGCAACGACTACGTTCCGGGCCGCACAATTGGACCGGAGATGGGCAAAGGGAAAACCGAAGCAAAGTGTGGCTCATTCTCGAACCACCTCGGTGAATGGTGTGTCACCGTAACCGAGTGCACCGGTGCTGCCTTTCGTTTCGCTTCACTGTCCGCCCGCTGGTACGATGGGAAAATTCGCACTCGAAGGACACTCGCGACAACCGTCGCGTCAATCGAGTTCAACAGCTTTTGTGCCTGCCGTTATTTGACTTTTTTGTGCTGCAAATCTTGGGCTCGAAAAAAGAACGAAAAAAAGGTTAGGAAAAATGCCACGGTCAGCAATGAGGATGCTGCGCGTGCTGAGGCTTCTCACGCTGAACGAAAACATAAAACATCTTGCAAGATGAGTATCAAACCTTCGGCTCATCAGATCGGAGCGGTGCGTGTGCCCTTAGGCACCGTTTTGCTTCTCATCTTGTGCACGAGTTCCGCCCGTTGGGTAGCTGCTTTTAGCTTTTAATTAAGTTTTTCAAATCTAACGCTAATTAGACTTCATGTATGAGAAAAGAACAAGCAGCATAAAATCTGTCATAAATAAGAAATCATCATTACCGGGCGTTAGAAAGGCTTGGCTGAAAGAACCATCAGCGATCGATCGGGTTGAGCAGCATTCATGACCCGTTTGCTGGACTCACACTCGCCACTTCGATGACTTTCACTTGGTTTCGCGAGTACTCTGAAGATGCCGCAGCAAGCGTAATTGTGCACTTGACGGGTTTGCTGTGCTGCTTATTCACGTTTTACCGGATTTAACCGTCTTCTTCCCCACTCACCTCACTCTCACTCACCTCATCCCTATGTCTCTTCCACCACAATCCTTGATCCTAATGGCTCTCCTCTTCAGAAGGCATTTTGTTTGTTCACACATGAAGATGCGCTCACGGTTCGCCCATTAAATAGGGTGGGGAGGTTTGGTGTCAGCGTTTATTGTTTTTTTTTTTGTTTTACTGTAAGATTCCGGTTGGGTGGCCCAAAAGATTTACTCTAGGGAGCGAAAAGCGCTAGAGGTCTGAGGTTATTGCGCGCGATGGATAATTACGATGCCACACCGCGGCAAGGAAACACTCATCAGCGTTGTATGAAAAGGGACCACCGAACTACCAAAGGGAAACAGAAACAAGGCCATGCGTGGCGCTTGATGTGAGCGCCACTGTCGTAAGTGGCCAACGTGTGAGGGTTCGCTGGTAGTAACGATCATCATCATTATCGATCGGGTGTGCTGATCGTGGTGGGTGAATTGGTGGGCATTAGATTGACCCAGGGGGAAGGGGGGGAGAGAGGATGATGGACACGATGAAGAGATCACCCTTCTGACGCTCACGAATTAAAAGGCAACGGTTCAAAGCTTCTTCTTTGATGGTTTTGATCGTTTTTATGTTACGTTTATTTGGAAGATAAACAAACTACAGTTGGTTGCTGTTGGTATAGTTTTTTTTCTAACGTTTTACCAATTTTAGTGATCAATTTTCGATTTTTGACAACATGGTCGTTTTGCAAAGTTTTTGATATGTAAAAAAGTTTAAACAGTGTAGATTTGGATAAATAAATCTGTTAATATTCTGTGAAACGCTAGAAAAATTAAAACAAAGCAGTCTAAATGAAACCGGGAAATGTAATTTTAAAAAGAACAAATCTAACAAAGCATGGTATACAGTAAAACCTCCCAAAGCTGTTACCTCCCGAAGATGGAAAGTAGCTCTAAGATGAACACATTCGACAGTATCCTCATTATAGAAAAAAAAAAAAATAGAACAATAAAATAGAACATTTCATATTTCTCTAAGATGGAAAACGTTCCTACGATGGGATTCCCTAAGCTGCACATGAAATTTGTACACTAATATTCGATAGTTTAGTTTATATGTGTTGATTGAGGACTTGAGTTGACGTTAGGTTATGATTTGTTGACATTGAAAACTCGGTGTGCTGCTAAAACACTTATTAAAGAAACAAGTTTAACGAATTGTGGTTGAAAATGAATAGAAAATGTAAATTTCGAACATTATCCGAACGAATTAAAATGCTCAAAGATAGTGAAAATGTAAAAACCACTGCGGAGCTCAGTCGATCATTTTCGGTAAGATTCTCTAAGCTGGAATCCTCCCTAAGATGGCAGTCCAGTCGGTGTGCATCCTAGAGACACTTCACTGTATTAAGTCTGCTCGTTTATTTCTTGACAGAAATTCACATGCAAATTCTATCTTTAAGCTAAAAGTTTTAGCTGTAGAAGCTTTTTTCTACACTTCAAATTCGTTCTTAGATAATATATAAAGAGAGATAGGGAGATGGGTTGATTCATCGGCAGACTTTTCTAGTAAACTTTATTTATAAAAAAAAATGCAAACTTTTTTATGATTTTATTATTTGATGATTTTTTAGATCCTGGTTTCGACAGGGATTTGGCAATTTTCAACCAACTTCAAGGAACAATTGTATTTGACTACGTTCATAACCTTCAAGTCTATACTCGAATTTTAAATGTAATTGTTTTTTCCGAAAAATTTTTTTTTCTGATTGATTAAACGAATGTTCGCTAAAAAACATAGTGCAAAATAGAATGTTTTTCATTATTGCAACAAAGACAATTTAATTTCATCAAACAGTGCCAACAATCTCACAGATTTTTTTTTCAATATGTATCAGTTTTATTAGCATGTATTTATAATTAAATCTTAATCTATGATGTGGCCTCATCTCTCATAATTGTGGCTTGAAAACATTATATTTCAAAATTGATGCATTAGCTATTCCTACATTTTTGCCCCTGTTTGTCATTTTTCATTTAAATGCAAATACAGGTCAATAAAAACCTTCGAACAGCGGGCGTCTAATTCGCAACCGGCGGGCCAGCCCTCTAAGTGTAATGAACTTGGCGCAAATTTCATCACAATCGCACACAATTAGCTTTAGTCGTTACATTAACACGGCCAACACAAGAGTGCGGCCGACTGTGCGGCATCTCATGATGCGATCACTTTAGTGGGGGTGGGGGGGAGGGGGTATCCCTAGTCCACAACGACACTCTGCGGTTTTAGCAACAGAAGAAAAAGAAGCTTTCCCACCCATGCTTGGAAATGGTTTTACCCTTATTTTTAGTTCGTAATTCAGTTCTTTTTTTATTCGCCCACCCGCTCCCCCGGGCTGGGGTTGCACCTTCTGAGAAAGACCAACCATTTTCACAACCATCTGACCAGTGAACCGACCACAGTGAATAAAGGTTTTCGTCACATGCCGAACGAACTTATTTTGGGTGTTGGGTGGGTTTTCGGTTTTCGACACACCACGAAACCGTTTTGTAATTTTCCTTCGATCCATATATTACGCGCTGCGACGCGAACCGGGCCCGGGTAAGAGAATGTATAATCGCGGCGGGTTCCGTTTGATGAAAAATCGATCACAGAAAACTGTTGGCAACGTACGGGTGAATGAATGAAAAATGGAAAGTGCAACGGTGGAAATTCAATTTTTACCTTTCTAAATCACTAAACGGGTGATGTAAGCGCGATTACTTCATGGACATTGGCTAGTTGAAAGTTTTGGGGAAATTGAAACACTGCTCTACTCTGGGGACAATTCATTCCGAATATTTGTACGTAAAAAGATGCCTTGGAAATACGTAAAATTGAATTAGTTGTGATTTTCCATTTATTTCCAGTAATTGCTTTCAGTTGTGGAAGTTGTATTGATAAATCTCTAAATTAAATTATAGTTGGAACTTGGCAATCTAAACCTTTTCAGAATTGAAGACCTTGTCTGGACTGGAGGAACTTGGCTTTTAGTTGTGCTAAAATGATTTTCAGTAAACGCTTTTTCCTACTTTCTCCAATATTTTTACTCAAAGTTCTTCGTTTGAAATGTGTAATAGCTTTCTATCTGGTGTTGAACGCGCTTGTACTTCAGTTTATTTTTTCGATATTTTAAGCAAAAACTGAAAGTAAAACTTATGCATGGAAGCTGCATAGTTTTCAAATTATTTATGATTTCAATTTGTAAACGATGGAACGAAAATGTGTTCGAAATGTTCCTAGCGGTAAGGCTTAATTTAAAATCTAAAATTACTAAACAAATTGTTGTTAGAGTGAGAGAAAGGATAATGGATGTTCAAATTCCACCTTACTACACAAATTATTTTATTGTCTATGAATTAAAACTTATTGAAATACACTCAAATAGAAATCTTATGCGTAAAATGATTGATGCTACCTTCTTATAGTTTAATAAAGTCTTGCCAACAGAACTATTAAATAATACCTGCCTACAGTTTTAAGTTTTTCCAAAGCTTTTCCCAACTAGCTAGGCCAAACTAACGAAAGAAAAACCGCACCCGCCCTTGAACGGCGCACGGTGGCACCACATCAAACCTTTTACCCTCGAAAGAGAAACTTTAATCACTGCCTATCACGGTTGGGCGGTTCCGTTCCCAGTTTCTCTTTCCTGCAATCATTCGAAAGCGAAAATCAACAGCAAAACATACAACCGATCCATCGATAAGGGTAACGAAATTTGACTGGTTTTGTTTACCGAGGGAAAACAGATTACACTCTCCGCAGCAAATTTCCATGTTTTCTTCGGCTTGATACACCCACACCATCATTATCTACATGATGCTCATCACCGAATTGGTAACGGGGCGCATGGATGTGATGGGTTAGCTTACAAACATTATTGATATTCGCATATTATTCGCCATGGATATGGCGATCTGCATCACCGAACGTATAGGAGGATGACACGAAACGGATTGTTTTCTTTCCACCCGAGAGCCCCGGGGGAGGTTTACAAACACATTTTCCGAAACTCACCGTGCATAAAAATCGCACCAAAGCCTGCATAATTCATAATGACAAAAATTGTATGGGAAAATGGGGGGGCCCAATACTGAAGCACCGATTCGTCCTTGATGTCTCGGGGGGGGGGGGGGGGTGCTTTATGTGAAGCGAACAAAACGGTTGCACCGATCCACCGAACCGACCCAAAAGCCCCCGATTTGGGCTGGCAATCGGTGACGATCCACGTGCAGTGAGGGATGGAATGGAAAAGCTCATCTCGCACAAACAGGTGAAGCGAACGAACGAACGAACGTCACGGCTGTGGCGGAGGAGCGCCGGGAAAGGTAGCTCCAATCCAAAACAGAAAGGTCATAAACGAGCTGCCGAAAGGGCATCAAATCCAAACATGGGGAGAACCGAGCTGCACGCCAAAGGGGGACAGAAAAAACCGAGAGAGAGAGAGGAAGAGAACAATGTGAGAGAGCAACATGTTTGTGTGAGTTTGGGAAGAAGAAAAAATGTAAACAATTCAGTCTCACAATTATTTCACAATTATCCTTGGACCGCTAGCCCGCTGACGGGGGCTGGTACAGGTGGTCTCTGACGTCTCTTCCGAACCGAGCGGGCGCGCGCGTGTGTGTGTGTGTGTGTGGGAAAATTGTCCAAAAATGGTTTCCTTGGTGGAGAGGAAAATGAGGGCCATAGAAAGAGTGGCGGTGGCTCGTGTTGCAGCCATTCAGTGGCCACCGGATCGACCGGCTTGAAGGCACAAACAACCCCATACACACACATACTAACCGACGGATCGCGTGCAGCTGCGGAGTCGCGTATCGCCCGTGGTTGATCGCGCTGGCGCTGCGATGAAAAGCGTTCTTCCATAGCGATCGCGGTAGGCCAGTACCTGTCGTCGTTGTGCCCTGCCTAGCTCCTAGCCCGTCCCCGTCGACGGTGGGCTCGATATGGTCGAGCCGGAGGCAATTTTGCAATGCAATCATGCAGCGGTCATGGGAGGCAGAGCGGGCAAGAGCCGGGAGTGTGGCATGTGTGCAGGGCAGATTGATCGAGATAGAAGGGTGTTGATGTGGAGCGCCCGGTTTCGAGGGTAATGAAATACTAAGCTGCTTGAATTTACCTGTAAGAATTGGTTTTGAGAGTTTTGTGACTTTTGGGGCAGAATTGTACGGTGGAAAGAATGTAGAATACTGTCTAATTACATTTCTAAAAGAATGTAGGCTTGAATTTATATTCGGTATGTTTCTTTAGCTCCGTTTTGGATGAGATTTAAGAAGTTGAAGCAAGGTTTGATTTATTTAAATGTAAATCCTGCTCCAAATTTGTTGAACGCCTGGAAGTATGCAAAATGGTGATTTTTTCTTACTTTTGTTAACACGTTTAATATATCAACTGATGCACTAAAACCATACAGTTATAGAAAAAAAAAACATTAAAAAAGATAAACGCATTAATTTTCTAAAATGGCCTTTGTGATCAGGCTTCATGTTTAATGTTGATGCAAAGTGTTCTGCATTCCATCACTATCTTCTGCTTTTTTTTAAAGCCAGTAGCATTTGATTTTGCTAAAGTTAATTGAATTATTGTTTAGCCATTGAATATAACGATTTAAAAAAAAGTTCAGAAAATTTAAAAAAAACTTAAAGACTGACGCTAAATAACCTTTAATTTTCCCTTTTTTTAATTTTTCAAAATAGTGTTGTGTATATCACAATTCTTTATTTATTCCATTATCTGCAACAAGAGCTACTAAAGGTTGTTTTATAGTAGCTTTTTTGTACTAAGAGGACAGCAATTCATCATTAATCATTGTATAAATCATCCTAAAAATCCCCAAAGTACCTCCATCTCTACGTGCCACCAGGTCATACAAAATAAAAAAGGTCATACAAAATGTATGTGAATTTGAATGATTAAATTAGGCAATTTTTACTCTCCAAAACTCAACCGACCAGTCTGAGGCACCGTTTTGGGCTCAACAATGGACGAGGCGTGACACCGGGGCGTACCGTCCTCCCAGAGGGATTGCGGGATGGGATGGCTTCCTACCCATCGGCACAACCCCCACAATACCTGACAACGAAGCAGCCGATAGTGACGCTGGCCAAAACGTTAATCGTATGCTCCCCGCAAGCCCATCGTCCCTTGCAATTGCTATGTGTGATGCCGTGGTTATGTGCTGCCCGGCGCTGGCGTAATAAAGCGATGCGGGGAAAACCTGATGCTGATGACGCTGAGATGTCGTAACCTTTGGCGGGGAGCGGCGCGGAGGGATGCCATGGCTGCGAGACAAAAACAACGGCGTGACATGAAAAGCGCTCGATCGTCGGAGAAGGAGGGCGAATAAAACATGAAAGGCCACTGCACTGCCGGAGAGAAACATCGGGCCCGTATAACCTGCCGCATACTACGGTAAGCAACGGTAAGCGAACGCCTCTTCACGAGGACGGTTGCTGCGGTTGGGTGTAAACAAAACCAAACGTGCAACCTTTAATGTTTCCTCTCGTCATTCGCAGCATTTTCTTGTCGAATTATAATTGTTGCCATTCCCGACCGGGGCCTGTACCGCACCAATTAGCGAGACTGGACGGGCCCGCAGCTGAGAACTAAAGCAGGTACGGAAATCGAGAGAAAGCCCTGGCCCGGGACTGTGTGTGAAAAATTAACGATCGGAATTTCTAGGTTCCCTTCCGAAAACAAAACAAAAACAGAACGGGAAACAAACAGCGGACGGAAGTGCGTCGACCGACAAGGTGGCGGGTAGAAGGGACGCTGTCAATATGACGAGTGACCTCTGACGCACCAGAGCGGTGCGGAATTCGGAAAACGGAAGCAACCCAACCGCCCCTATTACTCCCTACTTTTGGGCATTCAACGCTACTCAAACAGCGAATGAAAGTGAAAAGTGATTTCTCTATTCGCATCACACCACCCGCGGGCACCTTCACCTGGGTGTCCAATTCCACCCGCAACCCTCCTTCTCTTCGCAACCCACCTCAAGCCTCCATTGAATGACGAGTGAGACATGACAAATTAATTATTTACAAACACTCATTTCCATCCACACATCCATCACGCGGAGCTAGCCTCTCTCTCTATCGATCGCTACCGCCACTGTACCGCAGTGCCCTCTTGAAGGTA
The DNA here is from genome assembly GCA_000349105.1 of Anopheles epiroticus. NCBI lineage: Eukaryota > Metazoa > Arthropoda > Insecta > Diptera > Culicidae > Anopheles > Anopheles epiroticus. Next base: position 98,379 of record KB671931.1, read on the forward strand.
AACACCGGGAAGCGTTACAGCACACGTTACAGGGTTATAAGGATACCTTTGGCAAAAAGGTCAGCCGGGGCAAAACAGTCACCCGTTATTTTGGTGAATTTACAGGCATAATTGTAGTTCTAATGCTCAAAATATTTTGAAAAACATTGTTTTAAGAGCACCCCGTATGATTCATGTTCCTCATTTTTTTTAAATAAATGAATAAAATCAAAATTAAAGCTTAAAATGATATTATTTTGGTTGTCTTCCAAATAAGCTTTCACGAATAAGTTTAAAGAAGATTGAGCAAATTAAGAATGTTACAGAAGAAAAACGATATTTATCGATAGCTTTTAGGAAAAACGTTGAAGGTTACCATATGATGATGAAGATAACAGAATAATTTGTGTAGTTTATACCAAACAATGTATATATTTTTTAACTCAATGTTCAAACTCCAACACAATGTGACTGTTATAATGGAGTTAAAAAAAATAATTTCATATTTTTGAATAAGCCTGAATTGGATTGACTTGGAAAAGCCTAAACATTAATAAATAAATAAATCAAATTTTTAATTAAGATTGTGGCCTTAATGCTAGTTTCAGGCCCATGTTGCCAGTTCTTGTTATGAGAATTCATGATTATGTTTAGGACTTTTTTGTCCCAGGCAGATATTTATCTCAAAATTTGGTGATAATTCTTATGTGTTAATTTTTAAACATTAAAATGTTTATAGTGTGAAGTTTATTAACTTTCAATAACAAATAAGATGTTCTGGCATTATGTTGTTGTAAAAAACGCATTTTGTAAAAAACGTTTGATTGAATGAGAATGAATGTTAAGTCATGGCCATTTTACCCCTAGCGCCGCCTAGCGAAAGCGAAAACGGGGGAGAGAAACCGGAATTTCTCGCCCGCGTGTAGTGGTGGGGGGGGGGAGGGGAGGAAGGGGGTGAGGATCAGCATCTGCGAGTGCGGAGAGGTAAAGGTTCCTCATTAAAAGGTTACACCGGGGCGCATGATGGAGCACAGCCCAAGAGCGCAGCTTTATTCTCACTCTTTCTCACCGTCTCACTATAGGGCTCCTTGACTGCTTTTGGGCTTGGCTGGTATGGTATCTTTTCGCTGCTTCGGTCGCTTGTGAGTGTGTGTTGGTAATACTTGGATGCTGTTTTACAGTATAACTTGCCCTTCACACTTACCCTGCCCGGTTTGGCTGATTATAGACGGCTAACTAACACGCCGCGCAGAAGGTTCGATGATCGATCGCGTTCTGACGAGTAAGGCTAGCGCTGACTCTTTCCTCCTAATTCGCTCGTAGGTGTCATCGCTTGCCGAGAAACACGCGCTGAATCGTTTTCGCGATAATTTATTACCGGATCAACTGTTTCCTGTGTTTTCCCCGTTTGTCACACCACCCGGAAACGAAACGATTTCTGATTCTCCACCGCTCTTCTGTGATTTCGTTTGTTTCACTCCCTTTTTTGGACACTTTACACACATGTACACAAACGAATGACAAACAAAAAACATCTCTTTTTGGTTGATTTCACTTGTGGACTTTTGCACGGACTTTTGCGTACACTCCGAACGATCGCACCGTGTGCATACGAAACGAGGTACTACAGATACGTCAAATCACTGCCTTCCTCCGAAAGAGGAAATTTCACCGTCACGCATGAAATGCTCCGATCGTGTACGCAAACAAAACAACACAACACAACGGTGGCCCACGGTAGAAAAGCCCACGGAAACACGGCCTCGCTTGCGTCAGTGTGTAATCACAGGCCGCGGCACGACATCGCACCATATAAAATAATGGGACACCCACCACGCCCGCTTCCCCCGGGGGTTGATGCAAACAAAATAAAAAAAAAACGTTTAAACCGAATCGCCACACGCGATCACCGGTCGACGCTGGATGGCACTGCTGCTGGACGCCATGTTCTGGTGGCTGCTTCACGCTTCACAGCTTCCGGTAGAACCCTCTCTCTGTGTGTGGGTCCATCCAGACTCATCCACCAAAACGATCGCACACGCGCTCCCACTCACTCTGCGGAGTGCGGAGGATCATCTGCCCTTTCTACGCCTCGCCGGGGCAGGATCCTACGGCACACACCAGCACACAGCGCGAAATCGCGAAACACAACCGCACACACACACAAACACAAAGGGAAAAGAAAAGAAAAGGCTGTGGATCGATGGGGGAAGATTGTGTAAGTACGGGGAGCCGCGAAACTACGTCCGACCGGGTCGAGCTTTGGCGATGCATTGAAAGCATCGGTTGAAGCATCGGCCCACGGTGAGGCTCTCGGGCCAGACTCGCCAGCGCCAACGCGTTTTCCCCTTCCGTTGGGCACCGTGGGCTCCACAACCAGGTGGACCAAAGGTTCGAAAGTCAACCAAAAAGAGAGAGAGAGGGAGCGAGAGAGTGAGAAATGAGAGAGGGTGAGAGCATTGCAGGGTTGTTCGTGTAGACTGTTGTCTGAAAACAGAATCGCGTAAGTATCACACATGTTGTCAGAACTTTTATTATTTTTCAACACGCCATCACCATGATTGAAGGGTAGATTTTGCTGTCCCATTTTCAATTGATGGTAAATGTTGAACCAGCTCAACCAATTAGATCCTGTTTTGGTGTACAAAACCCCCTGTAAAATGCTCACTCACCGTTCGTTTATCTCATGCGGTTAAGATCGTGCGGAGCTTTCTCCCTCTCAACCGTTTTCTCACTACGGCGCAGGCTTGTCAAACCAGCATGGTTGCTTGGATGAAGCAGACCAGAAGAAGCAGAAGAAGAGTTTATTCTTGTAGCATTATCAAATGATACACTATCCATTTTTTTCTTTAGAAGACTGTTGATCTATAATCTAAAATAAAACCACAAGTTTTTAAAGAAAAAGTACATCAGGTATAGATAAGGTATGAAATAATATTCATATCGTAAAAAATTGGTGATCTGCTTCATTCGCTTGGCAGAGACCTCTTGGCTCCAAATTTGTAAATTAATTTTGCATTGATACAAGTAATTATTAAATTCATTTAAATCTATCCAATTAGAAGCTTTCAAAACTAAGTGATACATTTTCTTAAGCGAGCTAGCATCTGTGGCCAACGTAGGATCTTTTAGGCATTGTGCGGAGACTTTTGACAATCGATTAGTATAAAAACAATTGGGGTAGAAGTGAGCGAAAGGCATTTTTGAATGAAACCAAATATTTGCAAAAAACGTTTAATCTTTCAATTTAGAAAAAAAACGTCTTCATTTACTTTTCAGCTTAAAGTACTTTCTTGTCATTCTTTCCTGTTCACTTAATTTCACCTAGAAGGAGCTAGAAAAAACATTCGCGCAGCTTAACAAAAGACAGTTACATTTTCTTATACATGTTTCCGATAAAAATGTTCAAAGATCTTAGATAGAGAAGATCATTCAAGGCAGAAACAGTATCATTCCCTACGCACTATAGCGTAGACTGATAGCTAGGCATGAACGTGGTAAAATAATTCACTATGCCAACAATTTCATCATACAACGAAAAGGTCTGTTACCATTTTTAGATATAATTGGCATATATTTTACATACTCTACCACATGGAGTTCGTATGTTGTTTTTTTTTTTTGTAACAAAAATTATAGTGTCATATCATAAAGAGTAAAGTCTTGTATAGTATGTGTAAATACCTGATTCATTACAACCAGAGCAGATAATTGAAAGATTTTATTTTTTCAAACCATAATGTCTAACAAGAATTTCATTTTCATTTGTGAATTGTGAACAGAATCATCTTTCCGTAAGGAAGATCGTTACAGGAAAAAAGAAGATAAGATAACTAAATTTAACTTTAATAAAGTATTCAAGCATTAAAACAAAATATTAAGCTCCCTTAAAAAATAATTTGACATCCCTGCCTGCCCGGCCGGCTGGCTGTCTAATCATTGACGAACGATTTGTGTTCCCCAATTTATTCACTTTGCATTTTAAGCAGCAGGCACAAAGCAACCTGATACGATTTCCTTCTCCTTCACACAATGCCCCATCTCAAAACGAACGAAAGAAAGGGAACGAGCGAGCTAAACATGCAGACGGCCACGGTCGAATCCACCGGAACGAGCCAAGCGCATCGCCATCATGTGGCGTCATGGTACTGTTGTTTGCTGCTGCTGCTGCTGCCAACCAGGGGTCTTGCGGCGAACATCACTTTGGTTCATGGCTGACTTCCGTTCCATTCCTACGAAGCGTACGGGAACGAACGATTCTACCTCTCCGAATCCGGCTTAGAACACGCGGGCTCAAAACCTGGACAAATCCTGGCCTTCCGTTGCCTTTATCCGTGTGTTAAGAACGACTCACCCGTCCCGTCCCGTGCGGTGTACGTGTGCATTTAAAGCCACCGCGCTAGGGACGGTTGCCCTTTATGTGGTCACGCTTCGCCTACCCCAGAAGTATCGCGGGACGGCTATCAGGGGAGCGATATGAAAATGGCAAGCATACCTTCTTTCCGTCCCTCGCGCTCGCGGGCTTGCGTCGATTGTCTTCGGCACAGCTGTTCTTCTGGGCCGCGGCCGGTTCACACTTTTACACCACCGGGCTGCGGTGGCTTAGCGGACAGGCAAAAAACGAAAACTCTCGTTAGATGGTCACCGTGTGCCGGCGTAGGCTTATTAGTGACCGTTCTAACCCTCTGCGTGTTGGACGCTTGCAACACTTTCCGCAGCGTGCGAACATCCGGTTACGATGCGTGCGGCCCAACAATGCCACAAGAGCGCGGCGCAGGTTCAATGGCACGGACATCGTCGCAGTTCCCCTATTTCCGGCACAAGGGACACGAACGGACGGGCGGTGCCGTCGTCGGACGGCAATCCTGCCATTTTCAGCACCTTCAAACTGCTTCACTTAATTATACATTCCCGCCGTTCTCGGGCAATTACTATTCGCCCAATATTCTGCACCGCTACTGATGTTTTGTTTGTTTTTCTCCCCCTCCCCCCACTGTTTGCTGCTGAAAAACGGCAGTAACGGCGCTTCCGTTGCGTGCCGTTAACATCTTTGCCTAAAATTGCGAAGTAGATAGAGCTAAAATTGACGAAAGTGTTTTATAATTTTAAGCCCACCCGGTTCGTGCAGTGAGCAAAGCAGTGTTACAGAACACAGCTGGAAGTGCTGTGAACGATTAACGTCTGCAAAGGTGTCTTTTCCGGCGCCAAACAAGCTCCAACCCCGAAAACGGCACGCAAAAGCAGGCCATACCCCTATTCCTGTGGCGCTGTGAAAGTGACGGCCGCGATCGTGATCATGACGATCTTGGCGGTACAGCATCGGGCGGATTTTCCTTTCCCATCTTACTCACGCGGAAAAGTTTTTGTTTTTCCATTTCGCTTCGCCGGCTCCTTTTTCATCCATTCCATTTTCGGCGCAGCGCGTCGAGGTTTGTTTTGGTTCCATCATCCATTGCTGCAACGGTGGCTGGTGCCGATAGCCGATCGGCAACGAAAATCGTCCTCACGTGCAGGTTGCAGCGGTGGACCGTAGGAGGGCGGGATTTGTTATTGGGCGTTGTTGGCGTCTATTTTTTCCACTCCGGCTTGTTTTTAATGAGCCATAGTTTCATCCACCGACGATGGATAGAGTGTGTGGTGGAGTGTGGGTGCGTGGGGTGTGAGAGTTTTTAATTGTCATTTTCTGGCACCCAGCCCGACCCCGCCGGCTAGAAGAGCGATCCTCTTATCCACTGTCTTAAAGTGTTGCTTTGCAAGCACCCCAGCGCCCATCGTGCGATCGTAATTGAATGGATTTTGGAAGCTTTTGTTTTTATACGAGGCGAGTGTCTTGGAAAGTGTAATCTGGTTTTGTTGGGGCGTTGTTTGGGGATGGGATATTGGCGAGGTGAGTGTTTTACGGGGTTTGAGCATTAGCTTGCCAGCATTTGCCTTAAGGCAAATGCAAATATATGAACATGATCCTCGGTGTGCGATCTTTCATTTAAATCAATTTCTATGCATGTTGCTTCAAAATTAATTAATCTCTATTGTCTGGTGTTATTTGTAGAGTTCTATGCACGATAACTAGTTTTTAAAGGTTGAGCTTAGAATCTCGCTTATCTAGAGCATAGGCCTGGCAACGCAATACACCATAAAGTAATTTAATAATCTTTGATAAACCTAGTACCGAAAAACGCATCTGAAACATAGCTTATTATTAAAATTTAATGCATTTATTACCCTTAAATATCATCATAACGCTGTGACACAGGCCTAAGTGAGAAAAAACAGCTGTGAAGGAGAAATAGTTAATTAATGGTATCAATATTTGTGCTGATTAGCAGCTTTTTCACGTTTGTTCGACTTATTACAGTATTCTATTTAGCATCCTTTCATAACTAAACATATAATGCAATTCTACCCAAGGGCATATTCACTCTTCAAATTCTCCTTGGAGTAAGCCTGTAGCTTGAAGTTTGTAGTTCACCACTCCACCAGTAAAACATTCCTGCATAATCTGTTATTGTAACTTCGTACAAACATAAATTACACTTTTTATGAATAAATACTGCAGTCGATAATATATTATTTGATAAACGAATCAAAACTGAACGGAACTTCACGTTCACTAATCTGACGTTAGCAGCTAGGAAGTAGTGATTGGGAAATTCGATGAAAACCCTTAAACACTTCCAAATGACTCTCCAAATTTCGGAAGCGACTCCGTAACTATGGTGCAATACACCGACGTTCGGAACCGTTCGGAGCTGTCTGGAACCATCCGGAGCCGCTAGTCGGCAGCGGGAAACGTCCGGAGCCGTTCGGAGTCATCGAAACCGTCTGGAGCCGCTAGTCCGCAGCCGGACTCGTCAGGAGCTGACGGAGCCGTTCGGAGCCGTCGGAGCCGTCCGGAGTCGTCGGAGGAGTCGGAGGCGTTGGAGCCGGAGTAAAGCTGCACGGAAGCGGTTCGAAGTCGTGGATTCGGTTCCGAGAACCCATTGCTACTACGAAGTAAAAGTGTAAAAATCTCTTTTAGAGACAAATAACCTGTATCGATGAGTCGGTTGGATGGTGAAGGTGACTATAGTGCTGGTCTATACACGAGAGGACTGATGTGTCAATCCTATCTGGACCGTTCCCCCATCCAGAACTCACACAAAAACAAAGGGAATGCACCATGCCATTTTTCACTAATACTTAAGGCACTAAACAGAAGGGAAAACAATCTTGCTAGTAACTTAATAAAATTTCAATTAACCTTTGCTGGGATTTTAGTACTTTAAATTTGATCCATACTTTTATTCTTTCTTATCATCACACAAAATATAATCAATTTTACGACCTTTAAAAATTTGTTCCCTTGACTCGAATCAATTCTCCCTTCCTGCTTCACTTCACTGGCACAATGCCGCTCCCCAGCCAGCTCGTAACGTACCCAACAATCTCCCGTTTGACGCGCCGCAGATCCTCCGAATCGATCTCCGCGTCTGCCATCCAGTCGAACGCTGCCACCTCGCCCTCGATCAAGAACGCATTCGCCTGCAGGTTCGTGTAGTTCGTGATCGAAACGAGCCGCGTCGGATTGTACTGTGCGTTCACGTACAGCACGTTCGTGACGCGCGGATCATCCGCCCCGAAGTGCACGTTGGTCAACCGCACGCCCTCGTACACCACCTCCTGATCGATCCACTCCCCGAACGCCGCCCGGCAGGTGTCGATAAAGTACCGGTAGGTGATGCGCGTCCCGAACGGACTGTCCCCCGTTGCCGACGTCACGAACCAGCCGAACTCGGTGCAAAGCTGATACAAGCGCTGCCGGATGCCGTACTCCGCATTGTTCGGCACACCGACTTCCTCGTCCAGCGCGCTCGCAACGCTGCTCTCAAAGTCGAACGGCACGCAGTCGAACACACCGTACCGGCGCTCGAAAAGGTTCGCCAGCACGTGCAGCGCCGTATCGGCCTGGTCCGCCAGCAGGTCGTCGCACATGCGCGTCACCGAGTCGGCGCTGGCCTGGCCAAACATTTCCGCCTCGAACGAACCCTTCAGCCCGAAGAAGAACGTTTCGATCGTGAGCGGATCGTCGGCCCGCAGCGGCACACAGGTGCGGAACATCTCCGTCAGCAGCCCGTACAGCCCGGCGTCCATCAGGTTCTCGGCCGTGCGAAAGCCGCGCCACACGACGCCGTAGCATTCGTCGCTGCCGAGCGTGCGGATCGTTTCGCCCATGTCCTTGCCATACTCGGCAAAGTTGGCGCGCGCAATGACGGACGGTGACGAGCTCCAGGCACCGTCGATCAGGCCGGGAAAGCGTTGCCGGGCCCAGGTTGCGACTGCTCCGCCGTACCCGAGACCGTGCAGAATGACCTTCGCGCTCGGGTCGCCCACCACCTCGCGGCGCAGATGATCGATCCACTCGATCAGGTCGAGCAGCGCCTGCTCCACGCTCAGGAAGCGCATGTTGGGTGCGGAATAGTCTCTGCCAAAGAGCGCACAACCGAACGGGTGAGCGGTTTAACACACGGCCGGATGCCTGCAAGCGTCATACTCACTCTACCGGTGCGCTGCGACCGTAGTACCGATGCTCGTTGCTAAACAGCCAAGCGCCTTGCTCCCGGGCGATGTCGTGAAACAGCCCGTTCTCGATGAAGTAAGGGTTCAGCGCGTTGTTTCCCCCGACGATGATGAAAATGGGCCCACCCGGACGGTAGTACTCATCGTTCGAAACGTAATCAAACTCGAACGTGGCCCTGTTCTGCACGTCAAAATGATCGACCCGTGTACGAAACCGGAAAGCCTCCGAACGCTTCGACACGTATCCGGACGGTACGTTGGCGTCCGAGCGGGGATGGAAAAGATCTAGCATCAGCGGTAATCCACCTTTGCTACCGAATGCAACTGCAGCTAGTGCAGAGAGTATCGCCACCCGAAACAGTGCACCGGGAGTAGCCATTCTGTGCACCGTTCGTGTGTCTGCCGGCGCTAAACTGAGGAGTTGTACCGTCGTCAGGAGGAATTTAAAAACCAAACAATCCGGAATCCGGCAACCAAAAACATTGAGCGTTCCTATCGCGAAAAGCTGCAGACTCACCGGAAAGGTTGAGTTTCCATTGTGGCGAGCGTTTGTTGCTTGACGGAATGGTATCAGATAATGGAATTAATCATGCGCTTTGATAAACGACATTTATTGCGCCGAAGATTGGGCGTTCCAGGTGTTGGTAGGTGATTTGGGGGGTTATTAAACGGTGGGTTAATTTCCTGCCATCATTGCGACAAGATTGAATAGGATTAAGCGCTACAGTAGGTAGAACAAGATTTGATGGAAACGTTTTATCAATACCTGATGAGTAACATCAATAACTTGAACATGACATTAGAACCTTTTCTAAATGATTCTCATCTAAAAATAACTCAATAACTTACTCATTGCATAAAAGCCTCTTCTTCTTCTTGGGTGGCACAACAACCTCTGTAGAGTCAAGGCCTAACCAGAGCACGAATGTGCTTTGGCTCTTTCTGTGACTGAGTGTACCCATCCATATAAAGGTAGTTAATCCTGCGTATGGGGGGTTGTGATTAGGTGTACCCATAGCAGGATAGTCAATCCTGCGTATGAGGGGTGGCAGCGGTCCGAATGAGATTCGAACCGGCGACGGCCCTTTTGACAGACCTATGCCGTCACCACTAGACCACCGAGCCGGCCCATAAAAAAGCATAAAAGCTTAGTTTTGACTTTTTCTCTCGTTCTCTAAGCTAATAAGTAAAATTAGTAATAAAATAAAAATTGAATTTACATTGAAATTGAAGTAAAATTAGTAATAAAATAAAATATGAATGTACACTTAATACGTTCATTTTTACACGTATGTTTTTTGTCTACCCGAATTCGTCCATGCACTACAATGAGCTAAGCGAACAATCAGGACTGGTTCAATTATCACATCTATGCGGATAGTTTATTGCACTTTCGAAGTCATCCCAAAAATCAAAAGGACGGCACCGGCAACAGCGTTGGAGTTGAGTTGAATAGGCCAACATGAATTTTCATGTGAAATGTTAGTATTTTTAACGCCGAAAGATTAAGGGCAATGTTTTCCCCTGATCAATGACATTTATTATCTTAAACGGTCAAACTTACTTACTTATCGGGCGCCACAACCGCTTCGCGGTCTTGACCTTCTGTAACAAACTCCGAAACCGCTCACGGTTTAGCGCCGTCGTTTGCCAATCCATTGTCCCAGTCTTGATGGCGGACGCCTCCACGCCACCTCATCCTTTGGGCCTACCTCTGTTTGATAAATTCTTTTGTTATTATGATGTTAGCACGACGAAACATCGTCTGTTTGAATGTATGTTTCGCGGAAAAAAAAACTCAGTAGAGAAAAATCGTACAGCATGAGAAAATTAGGTACATTGCATACTTTCAGGCGCTTATACATCCGGCGCATCTAAAATTGATTCGTTGGGGCACTAATAGACTTTCACATCCATAAGAGCACCAATTTTAAGCCTTCGCGTTTAAAACACAAATTTGTGCAATCAACGAGCAAATCCTTAGCGAACTACCTTCCCTGCAGGCTATACAATAAATACAGCGGCATCACATCAAACACGCAGTTCCCTAACATGGACAGCTTCAATAATGTAACATTACGCAACGCTACCAACGTCAGCGTTTGTTTACCTTTCGCAACGCAAACACTTTACAGCTTGTTTGTACGAATCAGTAACAGTGTCAAGCGATTAATGAAATAACAATTAACAACCGCTAATCGCAAGCCGCTCCGGCTGTGGGATATTGATAAGATAAGCAACGATATCGTGGGCTCGATTATTCAATTATGATCCACATGCCATCTAGCGCGACTGGCATTAGAGATCGTTTGATAAGATTACAAACATCCGTGAAACATTTTGAAAGTTTGGACAATGTAGCACCTGGGAGAATGGTGAAGAGAGACCTTCTCGGAAGTGAATTTGTAATGTGCGTAATCCTGCTAATCCTGGTGGGGATTTAATTGCTATACAGTGACTGCCGGAGACCTTTACTCCTAAGGATAACAATTTCCGTCACTTCGAATGCTTCACAAACACACAATTCTGCGGTTTTCGGACAATCGGCACCACAATATTGCATACTTGTTACTGCGGCTAACTTTGTTAATCGCTCACCGCTGTCTTTACGCAGTGACCTCGCGCATCTTATCGGCTCTAAATGGGAACCATAAACCTCCTTAATCCAACCCTACCCACCGATCGTGTGATTATAGCAGCACATCGCAACACTTGGCGAGGAAAAGAAGCGATAACGCGTGGCGCAGGGCCATTTGTTAGGTGTTGGCTTTATAGAGCCCAAAAGGTTTTATGGCTTTTAATTGGTCAAACTAGATACACACTCACACTGCTTACATTACGCAATCGCTCGTCAGGGCGCTTGGAGCCGCTTGCGGGAAGGGATGGTCGGTCACATCTGCCCCCAGCAAGCTTCGCACCCTTGTCCGCCATTTACTTCATCCGCTTACTGCTTCCGGAACGGGCTGATCGGCGATCCGAGCCAGGTGATGATGTACTCCTCCGCCATGTTCTTGGTCTCAAGCATCTCCTCCGAGTCCATGCCGCTGATCGCACGAATGTCCTCGGTGTAGAAGGCGGCGGGCGTGACGCGCGCGTTGGCCAGCAGGTTCGTGTACTCCGTGATCGACACCTGACGGAACGGATCGATACCGCCGTTCGTGTACAGCACGTTGGTGATGCGCGGATCGTCCGCACCGAAGTGGAGGTTGGTCAGACGCACGCCTTCGTACAGCACGTCCTGGGTGAGCCATTCGCCAAAGACGGCCGAGCACTCGGCCAGGAACAGGTCGTACGTCACCTTCGAGCCGAAGGGCTGGTCGCGGGACAGGGCCGTCTGGAAGTAACCGAACTCGGTACAGATGTGATAGTTCAGCTGGCGCAGACCGTACTCGGCGTTCTGGGGCGCATCGAGCGACTCGTCCCCGAGGATGGAGATGAAGTTCTCGAACGACAGGTCGAAGCAGTCGCGCAGCTCGGAGTAGCGATCCTTCAGGTAGGCGGCCAGTGCCTCCATCGGCGTGCCGTACTGCTCGTCCGTCAGCACGTTGCACACGCGTTGCACGTTGTCAATGTTGAAGTCGTCGAACATGGAGATCTCGAGCGAGAGGGTCATCAGGTGCAGGAACAGCTCGACCTGCAGCGAGTTCTCCGGATCGATCGGGTCGCAGGTGTTGAACAGCGAGGACACGGTCTCGGTGAGGCCGGCATCGAGCAGATTCTCGACCGTGTGGAACGCACGGAAGATGGAGCTGTAGCACTGGTCGCTACCCTTGATGCGGATCGTGTTGCCAAAGTCCTCGATGAACTCCTCGAAGTTGACGGTGGCGCGCACGGTAGCACTGGACACCCAGGCACCGTCGATGATGTTCGGGAAGCGCTGGCGGGCCCAGGAGGCCAGTGCGCCACCGTAGCTGAAGCCGTGCAGGATGACCTTCGCGTTCGGGTCGTTCATAACCTCGCGGCGCAGGAAGTCGATCCACTCGATCAGATCGAACAGGGCCTGTTCCGTGCGGAGGAAGCGCAGGTTCTCCGACGAGAGATCCCTACACAATACGCACCGGGTCAGTGTACGCAGTTGCAAAAGCTCGACAAAAGGCTACTTACTCGGTGGGAACGGAGGTGCCGAAGTAACGGTGCTCGTTCGTCGCCAGGAAGGCACCCTGCTGGGCGGCCACATCGCGGAAGTGCGTCTCATCGATGAAGTACGGGTTGGTGCGGTGATGTCCACCGACGACGATGAACAGCGGGCCACCCTCGCGGTAGAACTCGTCGTTCCACAGGAAGTTAAACTCGAACGTGTCACGCAACTGCGGGTTAAAGTGGTTGACGCGCGACGTGAAGCGGTCCTCGACGATGCGCGGGCTCGGCTTGTAGTCCTTCGGGATCTTCGGTGCCTGGAAGTTGGCGCCGAACATGGCGCCCACCAGCTCCATCGGCAGCTTCGATCGCTTGCCGCTCGGCACCGTCTTGGCGACGGAGGTCGACACGACCGCCACCGCCACCAGCAGCACAAACGTTAACTTCATCCTTACGGGAACTCGATTCACTAACAATATTCACACCGGAATGGTGAGCCCCTCCGGCCGGTGAGTCGGTTAAATAGCCGTCCACGGACGATTAGCTCAGGGCCCCGCGGGGACACTGGACACTCACACTCAGGCCACTCACTCATTTGCCACCACGGGGTGGAAAGTGTTGCTTGATTTGGGGCTGCCAAATGCTTCCTGCATGGGGTAAGGGGACGTGGACCAGCGGCCTGTATTGCACCACTCAGGTGACACAGTGGCTGATTAGGCTCCCAACACGGGAGCTCAATCATGGCGTGACGTGTGGTAAAAAGCAGGGCAAAGGGACGTCCACCCGGGTACCATAAACCCGGCTTATCAAGGATCTGAATAATCGGAGGAACGAAACTTACGGGTTGGAAGCGTATCAAGCATCTCTTTTCTAACGATAACAGGTCCACGGAAGCGCTCTGACGTTGGTGGTGTGCATGGAATCGCATGTGGGAAGTGCGTAAGCAGCCCATCGATTTGCGTGTGTGCGGACGGCTCTCAATGATGGGGCGGAAATGAGTTGAATGAATATTGCATTGCTCTCAAGGCTATGCGACCTAGGAAGCAGGAGAAAGGAGACCTCAACGCGAGCAACGCGACGAACGCACGGTTGATGTCCTATGGTAAATCTTGCGCATTACTTGAGCAACTGTTGACTACAAGGCACGAAATTAATTTAACAGCATAAAAACTCATCAATCTTGAGGTGATTCAGATTCTGTATAGTAATTAAAAACTACACGCATGTAATTCTAAGCCCCGATTTCATCAGTATCTCACTGTATTTCGAGGAAATGTAAATCCTGCCCAGTCACGCTCGGCGATAACACGCTCGCCAAGGCTTTTGGGCATTGCTCAGATAGGGTTATAAATCAGCGGCACCGTAAGGCCATCGGCCAGCGAAGGAAAAATCGACCACGGACAGCGCTTATCTAAATTGGCCTGCCCGAAATTTGTAACGATTCATGCTGGAACCGTGGAGCTTCCTTCTCTCATGTGCCGTGCCTTTGATGAGCCTATTATCGTCTTATCCAGCTTGGCCCAGGGACGCAGGTAATAATAGTAAGACCGGGGGAGAATTCTACGACCGTTCCAAAGTGCAGAAAACAACAACAACACAAAACGGAAGCAATGATATGGAACTTGGGCTGCTACTAATTGGTTAGATTAAAGTGGGGTTTGTTTTATTGTATTGTTTCATTCGTACATTGTTTTTGTAAGCATCCATGAGCATGATAAGGGCATGTTATGCTGGACAGGTGGTGAGTCGTTTACTTAAATTACACAACAGTCCCACCTTCCGAACCTACTTTCGGAACGGGCTGATAGGCGATCCGAGCCAGGTGCTGATGTACTCCTCCGCCATTTTCTTGGTCTCGAGCAGCTCCTCCGAGTCCATGCCGCTGATCGACTGGATGTCCCCGCCGATGAATGCACGCGGCGTGACGCGCGCGTTGGCCAGCAGGTTCGTGTACTCGGTGATGGATACGGTCCGGAGCGGGTCCAGCTCACCGTTCGTGTACAGTACGTTGGTGATGCGCGGATCGTCCGCACCGAAGTGGAAGTTGGTCAGGCGCACACCTTCGTACACGACGTCCTTCGTGAGCCACTCGCCGTACGCTGCCTGACACTCGGCCAGGAACAGATCGTACGTCACCCTCGTACCGAACGGTTGGTCCGGCGAGGTCGTCGTCTCGAAGTACCCGAACTCGGTACAATCGTGATAGTTGCTCTGGCGCAGTCCGAACTCGACGTTGGCCGGAGCGTCAATAGCCTCATCGGTCAGGTAGCGTACGAAGTTCTCGAACGACAGGTCGAAACATTCGCGCTCGTTGGCGTACCGGTCGAGCAGGAAGGCAGACACTGCATCCAGCCCCGTGTCGAACTGTTCGTCCGTGAGAGCGTCACACACGCGAGCCACATTATCGATATCGTAGTCCTCCACCATGGCCGCCTCGAGCGACAGCATCATCGCGAAGAAGAACAGTTCAATTTCGAGCGAGTTCTCAACGTCCACCGGCTCGCAGGTGTTGAACAGCTCCGACAGGGTGTCGGTTTCGCCAGCATCGACCAGGTTCTCGGCCGCGTTGAACGCCTGGAAGATGCGGTTGTAGCACTCGTCGCTGCCCTTCGCGCGGATGATGTTGCCCACCTCGACGGCAAACTCCTCGAAGTTGGTGGTGGCCCGAACCGGTGCGCTCGATGCCCAGGCACCGTCGATGATGCTCGGGAAGCGCTGGCGGGCCCAGGAGGCCAGTGCACCACCGTACCCCACACCGTGCAGAATGACGCGTGCATTCGGATCGCCCATAACCTCGCGGCGCAGGAAGTCGATCCACTCGATCAGATCGAACAGGACCTGTTCCGTGCGCAGGAAGACCAGGTTCTCCGTCGAGTAGTCCCTGTAGGCGACAAAAAAGTCAGGCTGTTAGTGGTCTCCAGTGAACCAACCTTTCCTTCACACTTACGGAGTGGGGTTGCTGCCACCGAAGTAACGATGCTCGTTGGTCGCCAACCAGGCACCCTCCAGGGCGGCCACATCGCGGAAGTGGCTGTTCTCCATAAAGTACGGGTTGATCGGATAGTGTCCACCGACGACCACAAACAGTGGGCCACCCTCGCGGTAGTACTGATCATTGTGCAGATAGTTAAACTCGAAGGTGTCCGGGTTCTGCGGGTCAAAGTGGTTCACGCGCGACGTAAAGCGGCCTTCGACCGTTCGCGGGTTCTGCGACACGTAGCCTTTAGGTGGACGGATTCCCTCCCGGCGGCTGTGCATCCGCTCGATGCCGGGCGGCAGACGGCGGATCTTGTCGATCGACTTGCCGGACGCAACGACGATCACGGCCAGCAGCAGCAACGCTGCCACCTTTACACTCGCTGAGCTAAGTTTCATCCTTACTATGGAAACGCACCCGTGTACGACAAAAGACTAAATGGTGTTTCGCCAGTTGGACAAGCGTTAAATAGTAATCCTTATCGTAGTTACATTATCGACAACAAATTTTATTGCAATCATGACGGTGAAGGAATAAAACCACCCAACTGCTATTCCGTGTGGGGCGCAGTGGATTAGAGAGCGATACATGTGGGGTAATTTGGGACGGAAATAATTCTTGGTGGGATGGGAAAGGCGGGTGAGTGGAAGAGTGTATCACGCGGAAGCTAGCGGCACCGGACGAAGATTTGGAAAATCATCCTCGATGGTGCGTACGTGTAGTAGCACGGGATTTTCACTCAGTGGGTCTTATCTAATCCATTAACTGAGGGGTTACAGTTTCAGGAACAGGTTGTCAATCTGAAGGCTTACCCGATGAAACGATGTAGAAGCATAGAAATCATAATCATAATAAATTTTGTCATATCAATTATGAAACAATTCATGTGATAAAAGTAAGTATGTGATCGATTATGGTTTCGAATGTCTAAAAAGTTAAAAGTACACAATATTAGATTTTATAATATTTAGATAATAGAACACGTTTACTCCCACTGCTTATCATAGTATTAATGTTGAAGCTTTTTCTCAGCGATTTCACTGCGTACAGTTAAGCTAAGTCGCTGTTAAAATTATTGCGGTAAGGTAAGGTATGCAGGGTTCTACACTAAATAAGAAAAAGGGTTGGATAGAATCGCAGATAATACGAGAAGCCCAACCCTCCTGACTATTTTGTGAGAAACGAGCTGACGAAATTATTGAACAAGAAATTACTAGTAAAAGGCTTTAACTATGTGTCTTATTTATCACACAAATTTGCATAAGTTTGTGACAATTTGAACCATTTCATTTCAAATGGTTTTTCGTGCGAATAACACAGGGAAGTGGAAAATTATCATTGGTCCGAAGAAGCAAAGCACAAAATTGCATACCTATCAGGCGCTTATTTAATGTCGACACGATTGACATATGGCGGCACAATCCTCGAGGCTTCAACTCTGAAATCTTCTAACCATTTTAACAAATAGTTAAAGTAAAATGTAATGTTCTGCATGAAAGTTTTCTCGTGGATAAAATTGACACTGTTTTTGTTTACTTCAATGTGTTTAGGTTTACTTTTAGCGAATCGGTTGATGCTGTAACGGCGAAGAATGCATGCTTTAAATAGAAAATGCTATTAGGCATTTCATGAATCTTGATGTAAGCCAGCGGAAATGTCAATGTTAAGCTAAACAAAACATTGTTCGCATACAACAAAATGTTTTACGTAGTGTTGACAACATTTGTGCAACATTTTTTGTGCCTTACTTTCGTTTTGTTTCTTTCGCTTGTTTCTTTCCGATTTGCAAACCATACCACAACTCAAGCCTAATTATTATTAGTAAACGTTTAATATCCACATGTTTATTCCATATACTATCTATTAGACTGCATGTATTAGAAACAACCCATTTAAAAAAAATTAACAATACATTAATGAAATTTACACAATCAACGTGAAACGGTTCCAGCCTTTCTCCACCTAAATCATCTGCGGCTTAAAACTCTCCCCATTCATATACGTTGCAACGCATAGTATAAACCCTTCTGAAGCGTACACATTCTTTTACGGAATTGCTTTCTATATAGCTTTTCTCTGCTTATATACTGTAGTATGCTGACTAACAACACAGCACATTCCGCAACAGGGCGGGTGCGTGTGCATTTTGCCGTAACATATTCTATTCTATTCTATCATGTGCTCGTATAAGAGTCCCTGCTTGCCGAGTACCTGTGTTTGTGTGTGTGTGTGTCTTGTGGATTATTTATATCAGTGTTACATTTACATGCCGTTTTTGAAACAGCCAACAAGCAAGTAGAGTAGATGCCGTTCCTCGATAAAAGATAACGATTGCGTTGTGCAGATGTGCATTCTTTTCCCTTTTTTTGTAAACTGCATTAAATGAGCAAACGATTAACGCTTCATACTTAGTTACAGCATTGGTAAGGGGAGGTAAGTAAGATTTATATTAAAATCCAGAAGTGTGTGTAAATGAAAAGATTATAAAAGATGCATGCGAGAAATGCATGCAATGCTGTGCCCGTCGTTCATCAGCGTGTGTGTCTCCTCTACATGCAGAAAGGCACATGAACTGTGGGGACACACTAAAAAAAGAAAAATTATATCACTTCATACGCAACCGTGCGGGAAGTTGACAGATGTATGAGGTTAACATACACTTAAGGGACAACGAAGTAAAGAAGCAACGATCAAAGTAGAAAAAAAAAAAGAATCAAACTATACAACAATGAAGCGCCGGAATACATACAGCTCGAAACTACTCCTTGCGCAGCGAATCCTTGTTGAAGCTCCGGATAGCATCGAGTAGCGCCGTCCGCGGATCGATTGCAGGTGTAGTGACGGGTGATTTCTTCACGATCGCACCACGCACCACGGGCTGGGAAGCTTTAACCGGGGGCAGTGGAGCAGGGGGCGGTGGAACTGGAGCAGCCACTGGCAGGGAAACAGGCCGTACAGGTGTTGGTGCCGCAGCAGTCGTAACGCTCACTTTGGTACTTGTTGTAACCGGTTCCGCAACGGGGGCCGGATCCTTGGCCAATATTTTGTCCTTCAAGCCCGTCCGGCGCAGAGTGTGCTGCGAAAAGGGTAACGAATTCGGAGCCTCATTCTCCGCCGCTGCCGAAGCCAACGGGACGGTAGAAGTTTTGCGCAGTGTGCTCGTATCGATCATGGAAACTGGCCGCAATCGGGGCATGGTGGTGGTGGTGGTGGTCGATAATCCTGTCGGTTCGATGTCGAGTGATTTAAAGCCCCGAACCGTTGGTTGCAGCACCGTTGGCGGTTTCGGCCCAAAGCTCAACCGGCTAATGTTGGTGCTGATGCTTGGGGACGGGATGGCCGTTCCATTGATGCTGACACTGCTGACATTTGTACCGAGACTGTTACTACCGCTGCTGCTGGAGCTTACCGAATTTTTGCTCGAATCGTTGCGCGCGAACGCATCGTAGTAGAAGGACGGTTTTGGCTCCACTGCCGGAGGCGCTTGCCGTTGCGCCGTTGCGACGTTCTTTTTGTATTCGACGGCACGCACGATCGGTAAACGTTCGCCCGGCGGTGTGGCCGTCGGTTTCGGTGAGGTAGCGGGCAGCTTTACCACAGCCGTCGTCGCTTCCAGCTGTCGTCCTTGGGACGGTGCTGCAACTGCTTCTGCTGTTTCTGTCGATGGCACATTGGAGACGGCTTCTTCCGGTTGCTGCTGCGTTTGGTCAACCTCGTGGATCGTTCGCCGCATGTATCCGCTAGAGGATTCCACCGTCGTAGTGGTACTGCCGCCCGGACCGATGCTTATCTTCGTGCTGCTTACGATGTTCACGTTGCGGAAGCCGCGCGGCAGCGTGGAGCTGCCACCGAACCGATAGTCCCGGTCCGACTTGATGGACACGTCGATCTTGGGCCGCTCGTTCCACGTCGCGAAGCTTATCGTCGGTGGTCCCTGGTAGGTCCACTTCTTCGTGTCAGGCTCGTTGGACGGTGGATGGGCGACAACTGTCGAGCTGCTGCTACTGCTCACTACCGTGTTGGTGTTAGTGATACTAACGACCGTCGTTTGCGGTTCCTTCGTCGTGACCGCGGCAATGTGCTGGATCTGTTGCCGCTGCTGCTGCTTGTTTTGCAGCTTTTCATCATCGCTCTTCGACTCGCTTGCCAAATCTACCGCGGGTTGCTGCTCCTCCGGTTTAGTAATCCATTCGGTTTTCTCAGTCATGAGCTTTTCTTCAATCGTTTTTTGTACAATCAATTTACCGCCAATTTCTTCCTGCTTGGATTCTGGGGATATGATTTTTTCCACCCGCTTCTCAACGGTTAGCTCCACTTCCTTCACATTTGTTTGTTCCGTTTTGTTTACTACTCCTAGAATATTCTCTACGATTGGTACTGAATTCTCCTTAGTCTCCTGTTTTTTCGGCTTACCTTCCGGCTCAGGTTCCGGTTCCACTTCCGGCTCTTGCTCAATCTTTGCCTCCTCGATGCTATCCTTGCGCACGGCATTACTCATTAAACCGCTACCGTTGCTCATGTGTCCCTTGCTAGTGCCGTTCAGCTGTACTAGCGTCGAGATATCGGTGAAACTATTCCGCTTAATAGCAGCCATTGAGGGGAGCACGATACCATCGTCCCCTGGGGTACCTACTTCCGCCGCACTGCCATTGGTCTGGTGCAGATTGTTTATGCTGTTCTTGCGCGATGTGTTTAAAATGTTCTTGATCACCTCCAGGCTCTGCAGGGACGGTGAATCGCAGATACTGAGCTCACTGGCCGATTTGCGGCGATTGAACGAGTTGGCGGTCGCCAGCGAAGCATTTGTAGCCGTCCTGTTCTCCCAGCGCTGTGCACCGATCAGCGAAATGTACGAAGTGCTTCTAGGCGTCAGATGCAACGGTCCGGGTGCACTGGTGCCATTTTGTGCGGGCGAATTCAACGATTGGATATAATCGGAACGAGTCGAGTGGAACGAATCCGACCGATTTATGACCCGCGGGCTTTTGTTGAGCATTGTCAAGCTGCGACGCTTGACTGGGGCCAGTTCCTTCTTGACGGTTGGCGCCCCGGAAGCCGCATAACCGTTGGCGTGCCGACCAACGGGATCATCCTCGTCGCTGCTCTGTGTAAGCGAGTGAGGTTTACGAGCGACGGTCATGGAATCGACCGATATCTTTCGTCGTACAATCACATCGATGTCCCGTTGCTCTTCTTTCTGACTTTCCGGCAAGGGTTTTGTTTCGGACACGCCATTCGCAACAACAGGTACTTCGTTGTTACCTTCAGCGATGGTTTGCTTCTCCACGATCGTAGTGGTGCTAGTGCTGGTGATAATGTTTTCCTTGTTGTCCGAACTGCTGTACGTGGAAATCTTAAAGTTAGCCAAACTACTCCTATTTACCACGGCAATTTCGGCTTCCTCCTTACGGCTTAACTCGACACCGTCCCGTAGTAGCTGATTCAGTTCGCTCATCACGCTACTCTTCCGTTCGCTCACTGTTGACTGTGAGCGAACCACCGTAGGTGCGTTGGTTCCTGCCTTACCGCCACCGATGGATTCGCTCAGTGTCGACAGTTCGCCTTCGATGATTTTTTCTCGCCGTTTCTCAAGCGTCTGCAGCCACACTTCACGTGCCTCGTGCGTACTATCTGGGCCAGCGTCGTCAGGTTCCGTACGAACACCTCCGCCAACACGATAGCCATCCTCCAAGTCCGAGCTGATGTGCGGTGCATCTTCCGACACGTGTGTTGTAGCATCCGTTGCCGTGGAAACGCTCACGGGACTGTCTGGCCGAAGATCCACCGCACCGGGGTAAAACGGCTGTTGCAGAGCGTCACGTACACCTCCTGCAGTGAGGTCAAGCATGGTTTGCAAACGCTCCTGGATGAACGGTTCAATGCGCTCCGTCTGGTCGTCCGAGACGACTGTCAACATGTCGCTGCGCAGTGTCGTGTTATCAACGAAAGTCGATGCCGGCCGGTAGAACTGACCCCGCTCATCGTAATCGCTCGTTTTGATGGAAGAATCGGCAAACTTTGGCGGTGCGGGCAGCTTGTACGTCCACTGCTCCTCATCCGCCACACCGTTTGTGGTTTGTTGTTCCGCAGCCGATTGATTTGTTTCCGCATTTTGTGCGGAACGTTCCGTACTTTCGACGTTGGCAGAGCTCACCTTCGTTCCGTTGGTCACCGCCGGCTGTGTGCTACCGTGTGTGGGCTTTCTTTGTTCCTGTTCCATTTCCGTACCATTCTGTGCCTTTTTCTTGATCAGCGCTTTGCCTGACTCGATGTTGTAGATTTTGATTTCCTCGTCCGAGCTGTTATCGCCCGGGGAAGCTGGCAGATCCATCGGGACGGGTTGATTTCCACCCCCGATCTGCACCTTCGAAACGATGGGTGTCGTGGACGAGGGTTTGGGCTGCGTGTCACCAACACCATTGCCGACGATTTTAATTGAAACAGACGAGGAGGTTGATCCACTCTTTTGATGCTTCTTCTCACTGTTGTTCGGTGTGGTTGACGTCACGATCGGATCGTTTAGCGGTGCCTGCTCTACGTTAAGCATCACCTTCGATACGTTCTGTTGTTGCGGTTGCTGTTGCGGTGTGTAAGGAGCGCGGTGGACGCTACC
This sequence comes from Anopheles epiroticus, assembly GCA_000349105.1. NCBI lineage: Eukaryota > Metazoa > Arthropoda > Insecta > Diptera > Culicidae > Anopheles > Anopheles epiroticus. Next base: position 120,581 of record KB671931.1, read on the forward strand.
GTTGACGGCGTTCAATCGCGATTCTTAAAAAAGGAAAAATAATTACATTCACACCAACACATAATTGAATGTTTTGCAGGTGCCAGATTCTTACCTCTGTTACGATGCGTATCATCCGGTTCGCTGCTAAAGTTCGAATCCGTTTCGGAAATGGCCGCATCATTGTCGCGCAGCAAGTCAAGCGTCGAGCGGGTAAGTGCTCGAGGTGAGGGCGTCGGTACCGGGGTAATGGTGGTCTTTGCTCTCGGTGGTGGAGCCGGTGCTTTGGATTTTTTGGCTGGCGCGGAAAGTAAAATTATATAAGAATCTATGCATTTCTGGCTGCATTTTGTCACATCCTACACTTACCACTAGAATTCAGGCGCTTTCGGGGCGTTGGCTCGGGCATATCCTGAAAGTCACGCGGATCTTTCGCATCTGAGCAGCTGGACGATGCCCGCGAATGATGATGCTGAATGTCGACCATGCTGCCACCATTCTCATTCGCACGCTGCAACGAGTTTGCATCCGGCTCGCGTATAATGTACATAGACGTTGGTCGATTTTTCAGCGTACTGTAGGACGTCTTGGTGTTGATTAGGTTTTTACGATCCTCTTCGTCCAACATCGCACTTTGTACATCATGCAAATTGTTGTTATTTTGCAGATCAGCCGAGTACCCATTTCCATTAGCATTTTGCGGCTTTACACTGCCATTGCTGTTGTTGTTGTTAATAATGTCAGCCGTCTTTAACTCCCGATCGTACAGATTCGGGGTGGAAACGTGAAAGTTTGCCCTGGAGTACGGTGGTAACTGGGGCTCTTTGAAGATGTGATCGTCCGGACCATGTTTGCCGCCGTTGGAATGCTGTTGCGTTTCCGGTATGACACGCACTTCAGGAATGGAGGTCTGGCTTGGTGGACGCGGCGCGAGTCGCTTTTTACGCGTCGGAGCTACCGGAGGCTGTCCTGTTTGGCTGTGCCCATTGGTAGCCGATCCGTTTGTAATGCCACTGTGACCACCACCACCACCCCGGGAGCTCGAACTAACCCCCGACGAGTCCATCGAGTTGAGCGAATTGGTGGAACTGTACGGTGAGTTGGTCTTCAGTGCTAGCTTCGACGTGCGACTCAAATCGGAGGACGACACCGATGTACCACCGGACGTTTCGCGGGCACCCTTCTGGTGCATACGGAAGATGTCACTGGTGCTCAGACGATAGTCACTGTTGCGCAGCGTTTCCAGCTCCTTGCGCGACATCATGCGTATCTCGCTCAGCCCGACCTCGCCAATGTTCATGTCCAGCTCGAAGCCCTGCTGAAAGTCGGCCGGATGGCGAAACACGTACTTTTGCGCGTCCAGCAGCTTGTCGCTGCACACCATCTCGAGCAGGGTGGAGAGTTTGGTTTTCGCTCCGACGCGTGCGACGTACAGTTGGTCCCGCGGCAGCAGCACCGTCACACGGAACGTCTGCTCGAACGGTGCGTTCGCGACCACCGGCAGCTGTATGACTTTGTTGGTGTAGTGACTAGAGGCGTCCAGGTTGGTAGTGGACCGACTTAGGTTGGAGGTTGATTTGGAAACTGAAATGAGAAAATGGCATCGGGCAGAGCCGTTAGTGATGATCGAACTAGCGCGAAGGACGCCGGGCCATAGAACGTGTTATGCTTACCATCTTTGTTTCTTTTTCCTAACAGTCTGTTAAGCGTTGATAATCCGTTCATTTTGGTTGGGTTGGGTGGTTTGTGTGCCGGAAGGTTGGAATGTTAAATATCTATATTGGACAGCTTCTGGAAAAGCTGCGCTCGGTAACTCGTTTGTGTAGTGTGTGTTTCACGTCGTGTATTGCCTAGCAAAATTCGATCTGTGAATAGCAGTGGAACCTTTATCTACAGCATCACAATCCTAAGCATGTCGATCTTCACGGCCCGTCACGAAGAATGTTCTGTAAGTAGACCAACAAAAAAAAACACATTCAGTTGCCTGTTTGTTTGCTTGACTATTTATTACAACATTTTTTTTATCGGAAATAGAAAGGTAGCGATGCACTTCACTACCGATCGGGCTTCCTGTGCAAAGATATTTCAAAATGCATACACACGTTTAAGCGTGCGGGTTTGACGTGTGCTCGAGTGTTGTTTGGCTAGCGTGAGAACGATTGTTTGACGGCATGTGGAAACTTTACCCCAACCACACCTTCCATCCCGGCCACTGCAAAGCGTACTGCGTCGTCCGTACATCAAAGATCTGACGTTTTAATGACCGGCTCGCGGCATCGGTCACGTGTTCAAGACTCACTCGAAACGGCAAGCAGAGCGAGGTAGATAGGTAGCGCTTAGGGCGAAAGATGAGCCCGTAGTTGTCTCGGCGTACAGAGCTAGACTTGGTTTGTTCAGCTTTTTCGATGAGCGATGAAATGATTAAACAATAATAACCAAAATATTTACCAAGCTTGCAAGCGTTGTAAGAAACGGGGAAGGACATTCCTTAAGCGTGTAAAAACATCTTTTATCGTTAAATATATTGCAGTAAAAAAGCTATCACATATTCCCAGTCAATACATACAGCGCAAAAAGGGCAAACGTAAAATAACGACCATCGCTCAATGCTCCGCAGACAATAGGAACGTTATTGATGATAGGTGCCACACAACCGTTGTCAACAACGGTGCCAGGTCCAATCTGGTGGAATTCCTCCGCAATCTGATAAGCAGGTTGACGGCTGTTTGAACTACGGTACCAAAGACCTGGACGGGGATGGGGGAAGCATTACAAGAAGGAGAGAACGACACATACAGGCCATGGTTTACTTCTCCCAAAAGTCAACATTTTCTACTGACCACGACGAAGATATGGACCGGTAGGAAGTGGTACACAGTAACGTTAATCTACGGTACGAACCGTACAGCACGTACTAACGCAACGAACAACTTAATGTGTGAAGCTCCAAAATCAACTTCTATAAACAGATGATGCATCTATTCAAGTGCAAGGGTTTGGGGCGTTATCCTATGCGGACACGCTTATTACGGATTGGAATGTGTGTCTCGTTTCCTTGCCGCCGTCTAACTAGAAACAATTTAGCTTATCATTTGGTTTGATTTGATTGACGCCGCATATCTTTTCGGAACCTTGAGTGCGCAACACACATGACCTCCACCAACGCAACCGTTTATCAAGACTTTTTTACGCTTTAGCAAACTGTCTCTGAAGGCACGTATGCAGGTGCTGCTGGAATGCTACTCTTAGGAAGCGGTTGTAATAAACCGGCCTTTAAACCACCCGCTCGGGACGGATGTTTGGCGCACTTGTAAGCTGACTCACACACACACACACTTAACGAGGTTGATCCGAATGTTTGTTTCGATGTACCATCAAACACGATAGCGCTGCACGGCCACGAAAACATTGATTCATCAAGCACACTCCCCTTTCCTTCCCGTTCCCCCTTTTACTCCACAAAACTGTCGAATCAGTGCGCTGGGTCTTCCCGTTTCCCGATATCACTAGCACCGTTCGCGATGACGCGACACTGATTAGCATCTGATCAGATATCGCAGTGGCGTGCATTTCACGAGTGCCTACAATCCTACCTCTTTTCACACTGGTGTCCTTCGTGCGATGCGATTGTGCTACCGTCTGTGTACTAGTTCGGCAAGCTTGCAAAAAAAACCGCTGTACGCACGCTCTCCTGCGTTCTCGGGACTATCGGCGTGGAGTGATAAAAATTAACTAAAACAAAAGTCGTGTTCAACGTCGAGTTCTACCCCGAGTGTAAGTGTTCGGGGTGTGCTCGGGAAGGGCGAAACTGATTGGACGGTGGGTGGGTGGGTGGACGGCGGTATATCTCGTGGTCAGTACTGATGATGATGGGCGATGATGATAAGGTGAGCTTCTCCGCAGGTGAGACCGCCTGCAATAGGGCGGCCGTGTACGTGCCCTCGCACAACCACATTCACGACGGCGCGAGTGTGTGGAAGGGAGAGACACCGCACGCGGTGTTGATACAGTCTTTTCCCGCAGCTGGAAAGCTTCCCCGTGCGTCGGGTACTGCTGCTACGTTCGCGAATGTGAGATATGGGAGCTTCCCGTGTCACAGCAGATAATTGAGCTGCGGAGATAATAAATCGGAGTGCAAGGAACGATTGTGGTGGCCAGTCTCGACGGTTACCCGTGGAGTGAACTGTCTGTCCGGAAGAGTTGAGGTTCTGAGTGGAAGAGCGTTTTTATACTCGTTTGTGTGTTGATCAATCAAATTCAAGATAAATTCGCTTCCACATATTCTATTCCAGTTCTATTTCACAATGCATAGCTTCTTCTCTAAACTGTTTAACTCTTCTATTTAACCAACTTTTAAATCTTCTTAAAACAACTTTTTCGTACTGCAGTCAGCTTCACAACCATCCAGGTGATCTGAATGCCGCACGAGTTGCGATTAGAGTCGAGCTTCAGTAGTATGCGATGAATTGCAGCATTCATCCTCACCGGTGGGCGCTACACCACCTCTGGCCCAAGGTAAGATTCCCCATCATCGCCACCGAGAACCATTGCATTGCATCGTTTGTGCGCCCGTCTCCTCAGCAGCAGTAGCAGCATCCCCACGTTCGATTGTTGTACGATAATTAGATTTGATTGAAGTGCAGCCGTTTCAGCCGTCAGTCCCTTCCCGCACCGTTGGGAACACCTTCCAGCGTTTAAGATGTAACTTGTACGACGGTGCGACTCCAGTGAGGAGGCGAGAGAGCAACAGATCCGGACTTGACTTGCGGTGAGATCATTATCATTAGCTATGGCTCATCAATTGTGCTTTCATTGAACACGGGTGAGATAATGGTGAGAACAATTACATTACATACAACAAGAATTGTTGAGCGGTGGGCTTTTGCCGAACGATTCCGCACTTTCGCTCTGATTCCACAGACACATCTCAGAACCTGCGCTGTCTCGCTGTACTTCGAATGATATAAATCGTTAGACGCTTTCATTAGCGACAATGACCACAAATCTAGCGTGACCACGAGAGAGCACCCTCTTAACGTGTGTTCAAGTACTTAGTTAGAATTGTTCTATTTCATGTAACGGCGGTCCTGCTATGCGGCGGCAGGAAGGTGTTGTGTTCAGTCGCACAAACGACATTTCACTCCTTTCCTAGCTTGACACAATGCACCCTCCGACTGAAATTAGCTCATCAACACTATGACACAGTAACCAGCGAACCGAATCCCAACTGTGGTCGCGGTCGCGGAAAGATTACTTGCATCGTAATCACCGGCGTACAGCAACGCGGATTACGCCATTGCCCGTCGGTTGCAACCTTTCGTTGGCATGGTTGACCAATTGGGTAGAAGATTGGTGAGAGACACAGAAAAACGATGACGGACAGGTAGCAAAATTTAAGTCAAACCTTCTTCTCCAGCCAAATTGCTGCCGCCTGATCGATTAGTCTACAATAATCGTCGCCAATCACCGTTTGTTTGATTACGAACGTACTCTTTGGACTTTCGCGAGGGATTGTAATTGCCATACAGGACGGGTTTTGGTTGTCGATTGTACCTAGCGAGTCATCTACGCACTGTTTGTACAAGCACGTGATGATACATCAGTTTTGGAAGTCAGTACAAAATTATTAATTTAGTGTGATCTATACAACACGATCGTTTGATGAGTTGCAGGACCTTCTCATCCATTGTTGAAGCATTATACGGAGAGTTACATGAAGCTTTAGTTATGTCCACACGCTTCAATCCCACATTAAAGTATAAATTTGACGCGAAACATCGTGACTGCAGGTTCTTCGGAGCCATCCAACACAAACTAACTCACAACACACACTCAGTCTTGATCATCCGTTCAGGCGTTCAAGCGCATAGAATCGATGATCGGTGGTTGTGAGAAAACACCTACCGCTTCAACACGAAACACCCGGCAAACATAATCGCCCCCGAAGCGTGGTATGCAAACGGGCCTATCTTCTGCAAGTATAACATGCTGTTTTGCTTGTCATACGGTGGGGAAGAGAAACACTGCAGCCAACCTTCCCAAAGGTCACTGATGATAGTGATTAAAACCGTGCACCGGAAGGTGATGGTCGCAGTGTCTGGTTTCCGGTTGCATTTGATGTGCTAAGGCGTACGATCGTCGAGCCTTTCGCCCACCTCAAGGGCCAAGGGAAATGTTTCCGATCAGACGATATTAAAACAATCCTAACCAGCGGTGCACGTGGAGCCAACGGTTGAACTCTCTGATCCGTCTTTACTCTCTGATCAAACATTCTCGGCCAGCAGCAGCAAAGTGTGAACCTGTGTACTAGGACTAGCTTTTCATGCGCGTGTGATAATGAGGGGCCAACATGCACACCAAAGTGGTTCGGTGCGTGTTTTCGTTTTTAGTTCACTTTGCATACAATGGGCGCGTGTACTTGGACTTGGTAAAGCGTGTGGGCCCCTAAATGGTAGATGATAGACACAATGCACGTAATTTCAAGCTCAACAGATCTCGTTACGGTGGCAGTGAAACTGATTTACCAAAACGCCACCTAACTGAGTGAATGAATCCAGCTCGCGTTCAGGTGCATTTAGTGATTTTTTTCCGTAGTGACGGCTAGGCCGTATTGTGCATTTAGTGATTTATGAGGTAAACAACTGACCCTCGCTCATTCTCTCTGGTAGTGGAGGGAAGAGGAAAGAAAAGCTTCAGATATTTTTCAGCTCAATTTGTTCGACTCATTCTGATGATTTGCTTGAGTGGGTACGTACGTTTCCAGTGGCCGGTTAGTTTTAAGCGAAAAACACCCCCTTGAATGTTCACTCCTTAAACAAGCTAGACAAATGCCCAAATGGGCGGATGAAAACCCGGCAACAAATCTCAAGCATCAATCAGCAATCGCCCCATTGAAGCACCGGTGCCGCTTGGAACGAACCGAGACGAATCGCAACTCTTATTTGACAACCTTCAAATCAAATTTGCATCATCCACCGGTGCTGGTGCCGGATGTCTACGGACTTTGCGACCGGGGAGAGGTTCTCTACTTATCCGAGTGGTTAATTCAATTTCGCCATTTAGCGCCGCTCATCAGCGTCTCAACTTACGGCTCGTTTCGCGCCTTTCACATCAGCAGCAGCACCGCACAGTATCAAACTGTTAGCGAAATGAAGACCACGATTTCTGAAGGCTGGCACGTTAAATTGAAGGTCTACCAAAGTGTCGGCAGGATGATCTCAACCAACCAAACCCCAGTCACTTGAAGAAGCGCACCCAACTAGTCACGCGATCGATTATTACCTGCCGAAGATCAATTTCCGAAACAAGTTGGTGTTTTGGGATATTTTGAAAGGATCATCTGCGGTGAAGAAGAGAAAGTAAGCGCCAACAAAGAGCTTTAGATACCTTACGGCGTTATTGCGACATCAAGACAAAGCTCTGCGTGCATCTCAGTTCGATCGAAACAATTTGGACGATCACACGACGAGACGCGATCTAATCGTGCATTCCATCGACACTACATAGCTGTCATTAGGCATCCTTCGCTATGAAATCAAAGCTACTGACATCTCGTCACTCTTTGTCCGCCGATGTGCTCGACATACGTTTTTGGAATGTGCGATTCATTGACTTCCTCTATCTGCATGATTGTGCTGCTGCTACCAGCTAGTGCATACACTGTGGCTTGTCAATCAGTCTGACGAGCAACGATCAACTATGGGATGCACGTTCGGCGGGGATTGGGCGGAGGGAAGTGTACACTCGTGGCATCCGATTGCGCGTAACGACGACGTAACACCACAACACACGCTGGTGGGATGGTTTGGCGTTTCAATTTCCATTTCAACCAACTTGATTCGAATTACAAGTAGTTGTCTCATATTGTCTTCCCGCGAACGTTTATCTTGCAAACCTGTCAATTGTCGTTCGAATGGTTTCGTAGGTTTAACTAGGGGTAAAATCCCCTTCATAATGTGACGTCTTCAAGCACTCGAGTACGTTTGCTTCGTTTTATCACATGCGCAGAACGTCAAGTGTGTGCTGCGGTCGTACCTTCCCTTTACAAGAATCGCGTATATCAAATGCCTCTTGATGGCAGGCTGTTAATCCTACACAGGTTAGTCAATTGAAAATGAGCTCGATTTTATGGCTACAGTTTACAGCCCATAATTCATCGCGCCATACTTGACGGATGCGGCGTGTTCTACTTTTCTGCATTTGGAAGGTGACATTGTTACAGGGTTTACCACAAGTCGCTTTGCGATGTGTGTAGCATTATTTGTGACTTCCGAAACGTATTTCGAATACTTTCCAATAACTCGCTGCTTGCGAGTGTGGACAGGTTAATAAAACTAATCATAATAGTTTTTTATGGTTAAATTCTGTTTATCATGCTTTTTTTTAAAGGGTTATAAAAAATCTCTTCAATATCTTTCTTCATCTTTTAATTACATGGGAAATAAACTCATATGTGCACAATTGTCTTAACCACTGTACTATACCTTTTGACAAGTGGAAGATCATATTGGATGCAGCCGAAATATATAAGATATGACCTGAACAATTCTCCCAAAAATCCCCCCAAAATATGCCCACGTCGTCCCCAAACGATCAAAGATATCACATTCCAAATACAATATAAAACATCAAAACCAATCGAACACACCCTGCTACGACGAACCTGCTCCGGGGGACAGGTTGCCACTTTTGGCAACTGGATTTTGGTCGAAAGTTTAAAGCTCGGCACTCAAATCTCGTCAAGCGGAGGACCCTTCCACGTGCTCCCGAAAACAACTGTGTCTTGCGGCTGGATTTGCTGGTGTTGTTTCAGGTTTTCACCATCGGCTCCTCTTTCGGGTTTCTGGATTGTTGCTGGATTGCTATTGGAGATGGCTAAAAATAACGACTCTCAACCACCTCGACCAAGTTCAAGGCTGGTCAGCAGGGTGTCTCCAAAACAGCACTGTACAACCTTGCCGTCTCTAATATGCTGCGTGGTAGTACGCGGTGACACTTGCTGTGTAACAATCGCTCCCACCCGGGAGTTATTGAAACGAGAGAGATTTTTCGAAGTGAAAAGATATTCTTGGGGTCAGAGATGATATGAAGGGTACATGTTGCAGTGTTTAGATACCTTAAAGGTATCTTAAAAATCCAACCAAATGACAATGAGCACTACTTGTTAGAAGCGTGACAGGAGATGGCGCTCTGCAGGAAAGTAGAAGCAGTACCTTTTCCTCCCCTACATCTCAAGTGATCCCACTTCCCCATAGAAGCCCTGCAAACCTGTTCCTCCACTCGAACTGCGTGATCGCACACATTGTGCCGTGTGTATGGTAAAGCGTAAGCCTGGTGTGGTTGCGCTATCTTCGCGCTCCGATTTGGTGTTTGCTTTTGATTTTGCGGAGGAGGCAACGGCATCGGAATGTTAATTGCGCCACATCCAAACAAACAACGCTGCCTCCTTTCCTCTCACCGCCTAAACCACTAGCCACTACGAGTGCACAAGTTAACTTCATTCGTTCCAGAGTGGTTTCTAGAGTGCTCCAGACATTAGCTGTGTGTACGCTCCCGTCAACAGATAACCCCGAAGAGAGCAAAGAGTTGTTTATCGTATTTGTTGCGCTTTTTTTGTTCGTGCCGCCTCTCCATGCTCTGTCTGTGGTTTAAACGCCGGACCATGTTGTCGTGTGTAACTTTCGCGTAAGTGAATCGAAGCAATTAATTAGAATTCCAATAGTGCACGCGCCATCGACCTCAGCCATTAGGCAGGCAGTGGAGGACGTCGGCGTTGCCCTTCCTTGCCTTACGGTCGCTCGAAACAAGTCGCGGGTTCTTGTTAACAACAAGGACGAACGGAGTGTGGAGAGATAGAGATAGAGGGTAGACTTCAACACAGAACCAACCATTTGTTGGCGATGGTGATCGCCAAAAACAGAAAAATGGAACGCCAAGACAATGATGTCATCCGGTGTGCTTTCTGTTCTGTGGCTTAATCTGCGAGGGGCACACTCTAATGCGAATAAATCTTCTCCACTCGAAACGGGCAGAGGGTAAGCCATAAAATAGCCTTGGGCAGGTTACTTCGTGAAATACAGAAACAAACACACAGAACAGTGCAACGGCCACTTACGGCCAGTATGACAGATTTTAAAAGAGCAATTTTCATCATCTTCAGTTGAAGCACCCAACAGCAGTAACGTCATGGTGAACGCAATTAGTGACGTTTGATTGAACAATAACACAGATGGCTAATTGAAGAATCTCTGCAAGAGATCACTCAATCAGCTACTCGGACTGAAGGCGCTTATCCTCAAGCAGCTTTGGCGTTGCCGAGTGTTGCTTTGGATGGCCTGCGGTTGGCAGAACTGGGCCAACCATGATTTACGTAGGTCCATCGCTCATATTCATTATTTTCAAGTTACTGTGACATTGCCGGTCTTTCAATGGCAAACACACCGACCTACCTACCGAGGGCCGTGCAGTGAACCAACCACTACACCCTGGCAGTTGCCTTAATTAATCATCTCCATCTTTCGCGAGATCTTAACCACCGCACGGCTACTGAAGAAGTTGCGCCGATGATTTATCGGAGACGATTTTTCCTGGTCAGCTTTTCGTCGGTATCGGCATGGAAAGAGTGTCACTGAATGCATTAGAAACTGAAGCAGTAGCTGGCCACTAGGTCAGTAGCATTTTGTGCCAAATCCAAGCTGCATAATGTGCGACTAATTATGGGCCAGATCCGATGATGCGATAAAGCCCGGCGGGGAGAATGGTCAGTACTGGCGCTTGAATAGTCCGATGCCATCAATTGTCGTGGGAATCAGTGACAAATTGTGCTAACTAGCGGGATAACCGCCTTTTTTTCGTAATGGTAGCATTTCCTCACTTCTGGTTGATTGTAGGTTTGATCAGCTATTAGCCTCCAGCTGACTCCGGTTGGAATTGCCAAGCCTCGATGTCGAGGCTCACCGTTCGATGGAATGATGTTGTTCGATGTCTCACCGAGTTCAAGAAACTGTGAGAGTCTAGAAGGCCGGAATAAACCCACTCAAACGGGGCAAGTTGCACACAAATAAGCCATCAAAACTAACAAGTAGCTTGTTGCACACGTTTATCTGGTATCAGTTTAGGATGGTGTCAAGAACCATTATGGCAAACCGTGACGCCCTACACGACTTTTCTCGTACCCCTTTTCCTCCTGGATAATTCTATGCTTCTTTTCCTGAGACTGCAGACCGGTCCGGTAGCCAGCACTTCCCTCCCGCCGGAAGCAATGCGACAGCACAATGGTGTGAGGGCAATGCAAATGGCGCACTACTGGTAGTTCCCGGCTGTAATTACAGGTATGCCCATTTTGCAGAACAAACTCTTACCACCGAAGAGGATGTGACGAGCGGTGGTGGTGGTTTGGTATCGCGTGTACTTCATTACGACGATCGTCCTTTCGGGCGGGCTGCTGGCACGATGTGAGAGAAAAACAATCGTTCCCTTCTTGGAATGTTCGGTGTGTTATCGCTGGGGTGCGTACCACGGGGGAATCATTCCTCTTCCAGCCTACGCCACTCCCAAGGGCGCACGTTCCGGCATCCATGTGAAAGAGATTTTATTTACAAGGTGTGCTGTTGGCCTACGGTGTAACGAGAAACACATATTCACACAACCACTGGATCGGGTTGGTATAAAGGGAAGGGTCAGCCATACGTCCGTTAGATTCCGTGTATTCAAATTGGCCGCAGTCTTGTGAAAAATAGGTTCGTTGCTAACGACTTGTAGTTCCCGTGTTTCTGCTATGCCAACCCGTCAATTCAGTGGTGAAATGGTGCTCCATAGTACGTGAGCCGACTTGCTGCAGAGTTTTGCATTTTAAATCGTAGCAAGAACAACTGCAAAGAACTGTTTCCCATCCAGTATTTCTTGAAGCTAGTGAGACGGATGTGACTTTTCGGTGTCGCCCGGTACAAATGGTCGACATTCTAGCAAAGAATCCAGAGAGCAGCATACCTACTATCCATTCCGTTCAGTTTCCATCCCTGACTGATCGCCCCAAAAGGTCACGGGCAAGGGCATGATCATGTTGAAGGGCAACGCAGCAAACGGAATGCTGCGCTACTCATGGAACGGGTAACAACCGTTGCTCGGTTTGTACTATTCGATGTGGACCACAACGTTATCTGACCTCGGACCTAAGTCGGTGTGGAACAGCGTTAACACGTTAACGGGGGGTGTGTGTGAAGTGCTGGTTGCTCTTTTGTTCGTTATCAAGTGATCAATAAAAAGGTAACAAATCGGTTGAAATCGATTAAAGAGAAAGAGGGCAACAGTAAGCTAAATCGGGAGCGGTTTAATAAATGTTCGTTTAATGCTGAAACACAAGAACGAAAGCTCTTCTAACGATGAAAAGCTGTTGTTTATCGCGCAGAAGCGTCATGGAGAGATACATCTTAACATCATTTCTTCTAGGTCTTATACTCGTTCCTCGCTACTTAATCAGTGCTCAAACCATTCTTTAATTTCATCACAGCGAATGAAACAAACAAGCAAGAAATGAGATGAATTGGAACAACCCTTTTCCGCTCCATAAAACAAAGCCCTCTCCAAACAGGCAACCCTGCACCGCTGTAATTACACCGCGCCGTTCGTTTATCAAAATGACATGATCAGTGTGGCTGAAAATTGACAACCTGCTACCACTCCGGTAGCGTCAGACGAACCCTCCATCCGTCCCGAAAATGCCGCTAAATGGCCTGAAACGGTAGTCGTGCATTGCATCCCTCAGTCGGTCGGGTTCGCAAGACGACAATCCGAACCGAAAATTAACCTGCTCCACGAAACCCCTGGTATAGCATTGTGCGCACCACCGGTATGCTCTAGATCTTCATGATTCTAGGTTACGACTGTACGTCTATTAGTGCCCGGTGAGTTAGAAACGAACGAGCGCACGGAGGGAGAGCCCATCTGCCGTGAACTTCAGAGAGCTTTGATGTGTGCGATCTTCTCCAGTAAGAATCGGAAAAGTCGCCGCACTCGCGGATGGCATAGGTAGGGTAGGGTAAACTCTATGATTGGGCTGCACCGTTCTTTACATTGCGTTTTTAGGTCGCTTCCGAGATGTGTTTTTCATTTACCGATGACTTTTCTCTAACGTAATCTTATTGATTGTTCTTTTCGTAATGAGCCGACACCTTGTATGGCGCAAAAAACAAGTTAAAGATAAGCATCTTTCCTACTGAAGATAAACACTTTGCTTTGCACTTTGCATCCTGTACTATTAACTACAAAAATTCACGTGACGGACCTCCGGAGGTGTTCAGACCATTCCACAAAAGCTTTCAACCGCCAACGGGCAGTGTGTGTTTGTGTCTAAGATGACCTCCAGAGTGGCGTCGGGTAAGCGACGCAAGCACCGGCCAAAGTTTTCTCCCGAACCGGTTTGAGTCAAATTTTTGGGCTGCGCCTTTCGAATGGGGGCATTTTAATGCCAACGCCACCTGGAGGGGTGACGTGCGCCGTCGTCCCATTGCTTCTTAGCCCTTCTCCCTGAAGGAGGCAAGGCCAAAAGTAGGTTAGAAGCGCACACCGCACAACACATATGATTTCGGTGAGCGTATCTGAGCCTATCGACAAAGTCAGGGACGCGGCACCGGGAACGCTTGCGCTCATACAACCTTCCTCCTTCCCACCTGATCGTGACGACAGTGCCAATGGCCTCGCGCGCGATTGGACGTGATGGAGGTTAGAGGACGAAAGGAAAGCAGGAAAAAAGGGAAATGAATTTCGCATGAACGTTTAAGGCAGCGGGCCCGAGAAGGTACGGCATTCCTTGCATGGAGTGGCTGTGGCTCCCGGGACTGTCCCGACTTCTCCCGATGATGATCAATAGGGGTACGGTAAAGCCTGCCAGCCCGCCGTTGGTTGGATTGGATTTCGAACGGTGCCGGAATGGAATGCGACCGCCCAGTTACCGGAGAGCCCGTGTGCCATTATGCTGCTTGGGGGCGTGTGGAACCGAATGGAGGTGGTGTGTGTTTATGTGCGCTCGCGAGGAGAAATCGCAAACTCGGTCGTACCATAGCTTCGGGCGCAGCCCGATCACTTCCATAGATGAGGCTGTGGCAGCGGAGGTCCCTGGACTTGTTCGTGCTACCGGAGCAAGGTTACTTCTTGGACGAGGCATGGCGCTTTTGCCACGGGCGTATGTGCAGCAGGAAACGCCTGACATAACAATAAACCCAGCGGGACAGATTTATATGCAGGTCGAGCATTTTTAGTAGCCATTCATCCAGGAAGGGCAGCTTCTAATTCTAGCTTCAAAAGCAAACCTATGCAAACAAAAAAAAAAACAAGGGGATACGTTTGCACAATAGCAAGATAAAAAGCGACACGAAACGGCACAGCCAGATTAAGTGGCTCTGTACAGGTTCACTTCTGCGACCAGGAAAAAAAGGGGGCAATTTCACGAGCCGCCTTGAGGCAGCCGTCAAGACCGCTGTTGTGGCGGTGGTGTGCTTGCTGCTGCAGCCTTCGCGACGCTAGCCTTCCGATATACGAGTGCGACGCTTGCATTGATGTCAATTGGCATAAATGGATGTTTATGGTATTGTTTAGCGGGGGCTTGCGAGATTTTACATTCCTCTCGTGGCTTTATAAAATGATTGGCATTCGTGGCCTAAGCTTAGCATCGTTATTCTTCAAGGTGGAGCTGCAATAAAGATACCGTTTTGAACGACTCCAACCTTCCAAGCCAAGCCTAGCCGCATTGCACTATCAGCAGTCATTTTATCCACACATGAGTGATTGAAATGCGAGTGAACAAAATACTGCACACACACACACTCCGTGACCGACCGTCAAGCGACGAAAAACAAGGGTGTCAAAACTTTCAATCTTCAACTCCACAACTCACGCCTAATCATTGCCAACGGTGCGACGGTTCCAATACCGCAAGCAAGCCACCAAATCGTATCCGATCAAATCGATCGATCACACTCTTTTGAATGAGTATTGTTGTGCCAACTGGAAGGTGCCATTAGGGACGGAGTGGTTAAGTGAGAAAGGCGCCAGCCAGTTTTATCTCCCGCAACGACAACGACTTTGGCTTGGTGGTGAGGAGAAGGGAACTGTCTTTCACAGCTTAACCTTGTGGCAGAATCAATCTATCTAAAAAAAAAACATATTGGAGGTCAAAATATCGGATTAAAGATAGAACTCATATCAACGACATAGCACACTTGAGCGGTTTGTGAAATGGTACAACGAATCAAGAAAGCGTAAGGTCAAAGACTCTGTGGCACCGCCGTGCAAAAACCACATGTGAAGGTCCGTATTAAAGTAGGTTTGTAGGTGGTTACTTGACTCGCACCGTATGCCCACTTTAGAGCTTTTTACTTCTCATGGAGGAAATGCCATGCAAAAAGCAAAGTCACGACCTACGCTGCTGTTCTGTCCTCCCGTATGGGTTTGTTTGTATCACTAAAGATGCCCCGTAGACGTTGACCTGAGCGCTGCAGGTGACACAATTTGCATAAAGTCAGGCATATGTACGCGGGCGACTAGTTCCACACATTCCGCCCGACAACAACAAGTGCGCAGTGGTGGATGGAGCCGTTGAACTCGGTCGTTGTCCGGTTCGTTTCGGATCACTTCATTCAATGGGAACCACACAGACACACACACACATATACACATACACTCTTTCTCTCGCGGGGTGGTCCGGATGTATGGCCAAGCGGATAATAAACGGGGCACCCAAAATAAGCCTCTGCTACAAACGAGAAGGAACTTGCTGCTCTTGATGAGGATGGAGCAATTATTCACATAACACCGTTGCAAATGTGTAGCGACCGCCCTTACGAGAAGAAGGAATGGACACCAAAATCACCCTACCCTGAGAATCCGAAGCCTCACATTAGACAAGAATATATGTTTTTGTTTCGATCTCGGTGAGTCGTGTTTTTTTTTTTTGGCAAAGACTCAAGCCATGCTTCATTTCCCATGGCTCGGAAGAAGGTTAGAATAGCCGTCTCTCGGGAAGAAAGGCAACCCCCCCGCGTACGTCTTAAGCAGATCCGTATCGCGCAGATTGGCGAATTAACCTTAGCCTTAGGTCGTTTAATTTAATTTTCCTACCCAACATGTTTAACGACGTTTTGCAGCAGCCCGTGTATGTGTGTGTGTTTGATTCATCTATTCATGTAAAGCGTTCACTTCCTGTTTCACTTCAGCGTTTAGTGGCTCGAGAGTGCGTCATTAAGATTTATGATTATTAGCCTAATTGACCTTGGAATCACATCTGGATGACATACGAGAATTCTACTATGTTTGTAACAAACCAAAGAACTAGAGCACGAGCCAATGTTATGACCCGTGAGACAGTCCTACGCAAACCCCTAGTTAGAATGATGTTAATTTTACTGCCCGTTTCAATGTCTTGTATCATCTGGACCAGACTATAAAGGTTGTTTTGAAAGTGTTTGGCAGTTGTATTTGAACGGAAGTGAAATCATTTGACTAATCCGTGCATTAATTGTGCTCTTTATCAACCTTCTAGTGTTTATTTGATGTTGATAGTCAAGGGTAAGCGATACTCTACCTTTTATGCTGACAAAACTAACTGAATCCTATGAGAGACAGCGATCTAAGTTCAACGATGTGCGCAACAATGTAGCAAAACTTACATCCCAACGATGGTGCTGGACGTGCAGACCAAGCTATGGCAAACCAGGAAGCAAACCAGGAATGCAGCATCAACACACCGACTCGAGATTAGCCCTTGTCGGTCACAGATCTGAAGTATCGATGACCTCAAACAAAGGTAAAAACACTAACGATCACCTTACAGCATCGACAGTGAATAATACATGGTTATGAACCCAATGGCAAAGAGACGGCAGAAGACTACCTTTGCCAAAAAAATCACTCTTATTGGAAAAGATAGAAATATCTATCAAGTGATGTTACAATGAGACAAAGTGCTTTTTCTATGAAATGAAATGGTCATTCCAAGACACGATAAGTTTTAAACGAATAATATCTTAATCAAGCATTGCGCAAAGCCTTATCGTATATTAAACTTGTTAATTGTTTGTCTGCTTCAGTTATCAAATTAGCACTAACGAGATAAGAAAGATAGCCCATAACACCAACAGGTAAACATATGATAATGCTACTACTCACAATCGGTACAAGATAATTAATGTTTTACGTCTTCCGCACGGTGTCTTTACAACGCCTTGGCTTTAGAAGATAAATCAGATTGTGCTGGAAACGGATCGTCTCGTTGCGTCCTCGCCGAATGGAATGTACACACACACACTGTGCGCCGGTTCTCAAACAACAACGGCGTGGAGAGTTGCGGAACCAGCGAGAAGGAGAGCGAAATTTGCTCCACAAAACCACACACTAATCGTGAATCGCGCAAGCGCTCGTTTGCTGAAACCGGCGTGTTCGTCGGAAAGCCGAGAGGAGGAAGGCACCCACACTTTTTCTCAGATTGTCTTAGATCTCCCGCACATGTAGTACGTGCGCGTGCGCACAAGACGGCATTAAAGCGCCTCCCTCTGTTCATGTCGTACGAAGAGCAAAAGGGAACACGAAACGGCCAAAAGAACGCCTTGGCCACATATGATCAGACCCATGAAGAACTCCCCCAAAATGCTATGCTTCAGGCCCGAGCCTTCCGCGACCGAGGACGCAGAAAGATACCTCTAGTGCACCTGTGCATGTGCACCACCTCGCCTTCTTCGCGCAGTGGTACCGGCAGAAAAAGGGGGCCATCAGCAAATTGAAGAGCAGGTTATTCGCACAGCGCGAAACCCGCGTACAAATAATACCCTTTTTCCCTGCCCGGGGTGACCGACTCACCGAGTCTAGCCGCCGCTGCAGGTCTTGCCGCAGTGCGGGCAAGATTACAGAGAAGCGACTGCGGCCCGCAGCCGAGCCAGGCTGGGCCTTGCAGAAAAGGATGGCGGGACGACGGGAAGGAGAAGCCCGCGCGCGCACACACACACAGTCGGAACGGGCTCGCGAGAGATGAGAAATCTCGACAAAGTCGGCGACAATTTAGGTTAATGGTTTTTTCGGTGAGCCCTTCCATTCCACCACCATCGCATGAAGAACCGACCACCGTTTCCACACATCAACA
The DNA here is from genome assembly GCA_000349105.1 of Anopheles epiroticus. Classification (NCBI taxonomy): domain Eukaryota; kingdom Metazoa; phylum Arthropoda; class Insecta; order Diptera; family Culicidae; genus Anopheles; species Anopheles epiroticus. The sequence goes on from KB671931.1 coordinate 138,687, forward strand.
GATCTTGAGTGGTGGTGTGTGGTATGTTGTGCAGCCCCAACCACCACCAAACACGATCGATCGGCGAAAATGCAATTCCACACGCGACGCAAGTGCCTCCCTGCATCCAGTGCAGCCACAAGTGCACTCTCTCCCACGATGCTATTGACCCCCCGATATCCCCGACCAAGCGCACTGTCGGGGCTCGAGCATATCGAGGACCAGAAGCATGCGAATGTCCGAAAGCTGTGGCTCGGGCTGCCAACTGGGACGTGCGCGCCGGTATTCGCCGATTAAAGAACCACACGGTAACGAGGAGCGGAGGGTTGGGCACGGGCAGCGACCCAAACGAATTACCTCCAATCGCCAATTTGCAATAGGTCAGATCGATGACGGTGAAAGATTAATGTGCAGACTGCGATGAAGATCTGCCAACACGGTCGTCGTCGTGCTCACGCGCATGGTAATCATCGAAGAAACTGCGAAAGGTGATGGGATGGAATAGGACGCTAACGTACCATCACATGAATTTCAAAGCTACTCTCCCTGAAGAATTTGTTTGGTTTAATATGTATCCCATACGCAATAAAAGATTTGAATTTAAGTTCAAACAGCAAGAGCCAACACTCGTTTTTAGATGCTAGCAACACTTCGCAGAGGGCCGCATAACTTACTTTGCTGGTGATAAGCGTTCGACGTCCCTGATTTTAAAAACACTAAACAATCGATCCTCTGCTTATGAAAACAGTCACAAAACAATCAGTAACTTCTTGCGTCAAAAAATAAGAAAGAAATTACACGTTTACAGCTGCCGAACAGACTTATCCGGACTGATGGTTCCGCTAGCTGGCAAAAGGAGGTTGTGGATTAGATGCTTTTTTAAAATGCTTCTATGGTATGACCAAATGTGAAACATTTCACAATAATCATTGAACACAATTTGAGATCAATTTCAAATACAACTAAATGTATAAGAAGCTAACAACTGTTTTATTTAAATATGTTGATACTCCAAGAACATAACCGATCTATGCTAATTCTCTTTGTGCCTACAACTTCTCATACGTTGTGAAACATGTACCAAACTTCAAAGGATGGACATCAGCGATTGCTAAACATCCCAACAAATTTCAGCCCATGCAATTCGCCAAACACTACCAGAGACTCTCCGGTACCAAACGATTCGACGAACGCCAAAGAAGTAGCCATCGCCATCGTCCTATGCATCGCATCGTGATGCATCGGTTGGGAGGAGGAGGCAACCATGTTGCTACACGTATACAGAGTGTGTGGCGTTAGATAGATGTGCACGTGTGCCAACACAGATGAAATTCCAACCGCAACTCCGTTCCTTTCTCCCGCATTCTCTCCCCTGCAGTTACAGAAAGATATCGCTACAGCATCCTCTGAGAATGTGTAGTTTTCGTAGCAAAGCATGTCGATAGAGATACCCCCGGGAGAAGCTGCGGATGGAGCCAACCAGCATGCTCACAGCAACATTGGCGCGAGATGAGGTTGCTTTGCATAATAATTTAGGTTAACAAGAAGCGCGTGCGTGGTTATGTGTTTCGATCGCGAAACGGAAAAGAGGCTCCCCTGTTTCGAGGTGGACGACAGCGAAAGGTTAGTCACTTTCACACTTCCAGCAAAGGTGTCGCACCCATTCGGGGACGCGAAGGATTCGGGTCAGCGCACCTTGCTTAGAATCGGACCGTGTGTGAGACATCTCCTCGGCGAAGTTGATCGGGCGTTGGTCAACCGATTCGAATCGATGAAGAGTTGGCGGAGAAAGTGTTGTATCTCGAAGCGAAGAGGGATGAAAGGAAAGTTATAGGAAGGTTTTAGTCACACCCCAAACCGGTCACGGAAGGTTGATCCCGCGGGAGTCGGTTTGATGAGTTCAATTTATCTGCTGAAACTATTTGAAACGGGAGTGTTTTAAAAGGAATCCGTTAGAAGAAGTTATCAGTGTTCAAAAGGGCTTTTGAAACCAGGCTGAAAAGGGGGAAAAGCCTCACCCCAAAGAAAGGGACAACGCAGAAGGCGAAAGCACAAAGTGCATTTGTAAACGATTTATTAGCTAGTAGTAATGTGATTAGAAATCAAGCAGTTACAACAAACCAAAGGAAAGCATTGTCTTTCTCCAGACAAAACATCACCGATGACACCATTCCACAGCGGGCAGGCAGAGATGAGGTGCTGAGTGGCAATCATTTCCTTTGATTTATTGCATCTTTTCCGTTCTCGGCCATCCATCACCCAGTTCCCACCGGGCGCTGGCAACCACATGTGCATTCGAGACATCCATTTCCATAGCAAAGAGAGGCAACACAATTCGATGGTTGCCAGCTGTTCCTCGCCGTCCGATGGAGACTACCGATCGGCCCGCCGAGATTCGATGGCGAACGGCGGCTTCCGTTGAAGTAGTCCGTTGCAGCCGGGCCCTCGACCAATTCAACTCGATTATCTGTCACCCGGTTGACAGTTCGCTTCACTCTTCAACCTGCTGTCTGTTCACTCGCCTGCACAGGGTCCTTTCCCGCTACACGCCGCGCGTACGAGTTGATGATGATGGTTGATTGATTCAATTTCCGAATGAAATTACCGTCTCACCGAAGGTGCCGTCCCTCGACACCGATTTTCCCTTCCGCAGCCCCGTTCACGGCTGTCGAACTAATGGGGAGGGGAGGAGGGGAGGGCGTCTTCCTTCCCGCAGCACACAGTGTGTCACGGAAAAACTCAATTACTCGTTGCCGGCACAGCTGGCTGCTGGCAATTAGACAAATTGATGGCTTACTTTCCCTGTCGTCCCACAGTGTACACTCTGTAGCGTGGTTTCATTTTTCGTGGACGCGCTTGTGTGTCTTTGCGTTGCGTGTTAATTTTGTTATTTTAAAATCCATTGATCGGTACATGTAGAACGGCACGCGTGACAAAGTGTTTTAAAGAAATTTAATAACTTTTACACAGCTCCACAAAAGCTACGATCGGTTTACCATCAACATCCCTTTTCGTGCACCACGTTCAAAGCACAATTAGCTCCATTGACCATATGTAAGGCACTGTGTATTTATTCCACTAGTCACTTGTTCCACTTGTCACTTTTATTCCACTAGTCACTGTGTGTGTGTGTCTCGGGCGGAACACCAAACACTGACCCAGTTCAATTGTCATTGCAATCGGTAAGTGCAGCGTCAGCACATCCAAAAGGGTTGGCCTCGAAACGGCAAAAGGGGAAGTGTATGCACCTATCCCTTCTTACGGTTTCCATCGATGACTTGACGGCATGAATTTCAGCGCCGTCATTCTTTGCATTCTTCTAGCCGCATAAAGGATACTCCTTTTGTGAAAGTGGAAACCCTTCCACAACTTTGTATAAATTTACCTTTAATTGATGTTGCTTGTAGATGTGATGAAGGGCCATAACAATCGATTTTTTTCTATTTACAAGATAATAAACTATTTTTTACAGGCTATATGGTATTAATAGATTATTTTTATTAATTTTTTGAATAAAAACATGATATTTCTTCATCTAGGTTAGTAAAGTAAAAGCAATTATTAAAAAAAAAACGATTCTTATCATGCAAAGCTGTAATCGTAGCAAACCCGATCGCGAAACTAGTTCAAAACAGCGCCTTTTGATCGCTCAACAAACTGGGCAATTATCACCTCAGATACCAATTTAACCTACCCTATTTTACCAGTTTTTTCTTCTCTTGTGGAACAGAAATGCTTTAGACTCGTTAAACCGATTCTGCATACAATCCCCCCCCCTCCACCCCTCCTTTCCACCACGTGGAAGAAAACAACGCAAAGCTTCCATTTTCATCCGACTCTATCCACCTGCCCTGAACTTTGCTGCATTCTTCGGTGGTTAATTGTTTTGATAAACGAAATCCAGGCCAGAAGAGTGTACCTGAACCACAAAACGTGTTCTTCTTTTTGGCCCCCTTTTCTTGCTCCACTATCCGATCGGGGGAAACCGGGGGGCAACAGATCTATGCACTGGCGATGCTCCGGATTCTCCTCCCCGGCCCCTATTCGATTGCTGGGAGAGCGGTCTTGTGGAGTGTGACGGCAAGCAAATAGCGCCAGTAATCATGCAACCTCCGACTCCCAGAGGGAGAACCGGGTAGCACCGCGCCAACATGTAATGTGCCATCATGTTTAATGCACTTTTGGGAGGGTTGTTGTAGCAGCGTTTGCCAATGTGTGGTTCCCAGTTATTTTTTTTTTTTTTTGCTGCACGAGGGCGAACGAGGGCGAAAGTTGAAACGCACCGCACGGAGCACGATGTCGAATGATGAGACTGCAACCTGTTTGAGGTGGAGGAGGAGGAGGAGGAGGAAAGGAACTGAGGGGGACTAATGAACGTTGCTACCACTCAACTGGCATGTGTGATTGCTGCGATCGCGCAAAAACCGGCGGTATGGCGTAAATGATTGGCCTAAAACAGATCGCACACAGCAAATTGCCACCGAAAGATGAGCGTGCATACTCGTGTGTATGGATTTTTGCATCTTTTTAACAAGTCATGTGCATGACTTTTTAACTATTTTAATGGTACACTTTCTCTCCGCGGTGAGCCGATCTGGGAGAGACAGTTTTTTTTTTTTTGCTTTTTAGTTTTATGCATCCTGCGCCATCCACCCGACAATCGCGTGCTTATTGGCTCGTTTCGTTTATGATTGTGAAAGATCTTCAATGTTGTGTCTTTCTGCTTCGGGCAACAAAAGGTGTACGCGAACGCATAAGGGAAAGTTTTCGAAGAACACGCACAAGCAAAGGACTTGACTCGTTTCATTTACATTTTGTACAGTCCACATAGTTTCAAAATAATTTAATTATGCTATGCAAGCCAAAAGGCAGAGGTTTCGTATTTGAGAAAAGATTGCTAAAATTCAGATTATGTTTTGAAACTTCCGATGATTTTAGCGATACTTGAGGTACATTTTGTTTCAACACAAATGAAGCATTGTTGGGCAATTGTTTTAAGCTTACCGTTCTCTCGGCTGTAACACAAAACCACAAACATGTGTTACAACCGTTAAAGGAAGCAAATTTCGTTCGAAAAGCCAGTTTTCCACTCGCCGCGTTGATTACAAGATATTCAACAAGCCAACCCACAGCCCGCCAGGACGGGTGCATTTCCAATGGAGAACCACATTCCGTTTCGGCGTACTGTTACAGCGGCCGAGTCGTCGATAGCGATTTATTACGTTTGTCAGAGATAGACGGTTACCGATTAGCGCGCTGCAGCTACAAGACGGTACAGCAGCAGCAGCACCGGGACATGGAAAAGCAATATCACCACCGAATTCCGTTCTTGTTCGGATGGTGGCCCATTTTCTACCGGCAAACGAGGCTTTGCTTTTGGTGCTTTTATAATCAGCTACGATCAATCGCCGATCGTGCCGGATGCAACACGATGGAAAATGGATCCACAGTCACAAGCAGCATAGGACGAGGGGACAACGCAGTGTATCTATATTTTTGTATGTTTTTTCCACTAACTGTACCGATGATAAATGATATCGTTTATACATTTCACCAAAATCGATTTCTCTCGCTGGTTACTTTCTTGCTACTTTAAACCACAAAGCACTAGTTTCGGTCTTTGTGTAGGAGCATTCGGGTTCGTCGCTTACGGAAATGGGCCATTATTATGACACAATCCACCTCACCTGAAGAACTAAGGAAATACTTCATGCATCATTAAGGCATACAGTAAAATTATGTTGTTCTTAGTAGGCAAAAGGTTCATAGAAAAAAACTGATAACTCACTCATCCATGACGCACGAAGGTGAAAGAGGCGAAGCGAGAAAATTATGGCGTCTCTTATCCCTTTCCCAACGCAAAAATTAGCCACACGCCTGTTGTCACCGCCTGTCATAACCTCCTCAGTAATGAGTTTTACGTTTGCTTTATGAGCAGACATGAAACCGCAGAGGCAGAAAAATATTAAATCAAGCACTACACAATCAAGATCACATCGGCGCAGTGTCTCGCTCAATGTATTTACCTCCCCTACCCAAACCCACACCCAAATCAAACCCCTTACCATGAAGCGAACTAACATTACTTCCCATTAAAAGCTAGCTGTTGTTTCGATTTTCTTTCTGCGACAGTTTTCCTTTCGCCTTTTCCTGCTGTATTTGCCCTTTTTGCTGCTGTCTCCGTGCCGTGGCCAGTTTCCGGTGAAAGATGGTAGAAAACGCGCGCAGCCCGAAATAGGAAGCTGAAAACAAAGCGCTTCGTAAATTAAATTAATCAACCGCGTCCAAAATTAGATCTACCCCGGCAAGCTGTCCACCCGTTTTTATTTCTCCTTGCTGCGCTTTGGGAAACAGGGACACTTCCTCTCTTTGCCGGTTCTCACACACCGTGTACCAGACACAGTCCGGCCGGGGTGGGACTTTCCTGGCACCACGAACAGTGTATCTGGTCGAATTAGGTTGTGGCGACAAAACGAAAACAAAACCCACAACCTTCACCGGCACCATCTCCGGACGAGACGGTGTTCCGGCGACCGTCTTGCACATCCGATGCCGCACCCAATGGAGTGCCAAAGCCGTCCCCAAGCGACAACACAAGCGAGCAGTTCAAAGCCAAAAATAGATAAAACAAAAGGCAAAGTTTCTAAAATGAAAATATTCGTGCACCTTCCGGTTCGGGTTGGAGCCGCAGCACACATATCACACACACACACACACCAGGGGTGCGAGATGATGGCTTCTTTCTTTGTCCCCCGGACACAACAATAATCGTGCATTTCGCTGGCGCGTCCGAACAATTAAAGAGAAATTATGACGCAACCGCGGCCTTACCACAGCCCGTTCGGGGGTTAAAATTATTAAGACAAAACCGCACCCGGCGTAAATTACGTGCGATGCACCCCGCACGGAACAGGAACCGCCGCAGTAAAGAGCGAAGATCGCGAGCGCTACACTTTGCTCGGCGGCCGGATCTCGTCGAATCGCTGGCGCGGTTGGTTACTTCACGTCCGGGGTACGTCCGGGGTGTGTGCATCCATCACCATCGCCATCGATCCGTTCGCGTCTTCGCCCATCCCATCTTGCTTGCGCTTTTATTGGATGAAAGTGAAAACGCCAATTTCTGTTCGGCACCGTATAAACGGGCCCACCGCTACCTTTACCGCCAATAAAATGTCGATTAGTCTTGCTTGCGTGTGCGTACAGTGAACTGTATTCCCCTCATGTACGCTGGAAAATGAAATGAAACTTCACGTGCCGCTCATCCGATCCGGGCCGGCCGGGAAACGATTTATCGTTCCCTTGCTCCTGTGCGCAACATGTTAAGAATTTGCATTGTGCTCGAATGTAATTTGCCATAACATAAACGATTTGCGGCACCTGTCTATAACTATTTCCCCGTCGGCGTTGTTACAAAAAAAGCCCACACACTACGCATCACCAGAATGTGCAGACCATCTGTTTCATTGGCCGCAAGAATGTGCCATTCCTACCTCCCCATTACCTGGGAAGGAGGGCCTACCGATAAATCGTGCGGTTTTGCTTTGGTTTTTGCAGATGATTTCTTGTCAGTTTAGCAATTCCCCCTGCCTGTCGGAATGTGAGAAAATAGATTTCAGCACATTTGCTATTTGTATGCAAGCTTTTAAACACACACACGCACAGATGCACACTATTTTGCTTTTACTAACTGGTACGAATGGCAGAAAACAATGCCAGTATGTATGTTTTTTTTTTGTTCATTTGCTGGTTTTTATGCCTTTGAGCATCCGCTTCGTGAGCGGCGTTTTCCTTTTCGAGTAACCTCCCATGCGAAGAGTTATTTAATTTCCCGCCGATGGATGAATTTGCCGTAATCGCTGTAAAAGTCATGTTTATTGCCCAGTAACGGCGCTATTATTGAATGTGTCTTAACAGTGCACGCGCGTGCTAGGTGATTGAATAAGTCGTCACAGGAGAATCGGGATTTTATTTTCCATATTTTTAAATGCACTGTAGTTTCACTATGGTTTGCAAAATATAGAAGCTTTTTTGCTATATTTTTAATTTGTTGCGACTTGAATTTCAAGCCACAACATTCATTAGAAGATTAGAAAAGCACTTTCCTAATAATGAAAGATTCAACGATTTAATAACAATTTGAATGTAAATGTGTATTGCGGTACACAAATAAATTATGCACCTAGCACTCGGGAACACTCCGAGAAAGCATTTCAAAGTTAGTTTTTTTTTGTGTATGGATAACTGTACAGGAAGCAAAACACAAAATCACTATTTTTTCTTCACATTCAGAACCCGTTATACACAATTGACAACTCAAGGTAAGATCGATTGAAACTGAAGGACAGCATTGTTGCCCTGAAACACCCCAAACCCCCAGCTCGTTACATTCAATTTGGCCTGTCAATCTTTGTGCAAATGAATTTGAACCACACTACTAAAAAACATCTTGCAACAATAAAAACAAGAAGTAAATGCTTAGATTCAACGATGAAGACCGTTCATATGGCCAGAAGCAGCAAAATAAATGTTCAAATGTCACACTTCCGCGATACAGCCACGCAATCAACACAAATACATTCGGTCAAATTGTTTCTACTTTTTTGGTTTATTTTATTCTTCTTCAACGCCAAGCAAAAAGGTTTTTCGTTCCTTTCTTCAGCAAACCCATTGTCGATCTACTTTTGTGCGTAAAGACAATGAACCCTTTTAGTTTAACCTCTTGTTAAATTTAACGGTGACAACACTCTTGCGAGTGTTTGGCAAAGGCATGCCAAGATGGTAATGAAGACAACAACGGCAAAACAGAAAGATGAATGTATTAAAAACATAGTACAAGCTATTGTGTACATGGTGTGTAGGCTGCAGTCATTGTTTCAGGCAAAAAAAAAGTAGATGCGTTACATGGTAAAATAGTTTGGCCACTAGAGTGTTGACATCGAAATTATATCCAAACATTACCCCGAACGCCATGAAAAGAAGCATGAACACACGTACGCACTCCATTTAATGGATAATTAGCGTTTCATTTAAATTATAGAGCCCTTTCGTTCTAATTGCTGCAACAGAATGGGTTAATTAGCAGATAGCATTACAAGGAGCCAAACTAGCCTTGCCTTTAATGATGTGTTAAAACATATAACATGCCAATGTTCTTTTTGAGTATAGTAGAAATGACTACTAGATAGAATGTAACACTTTTAATAGTTTAAATAATAGTAAAAAGTAAAGAGAAAATATTTAATGTTTTTTTTTCATGTTAATGATGAAAAAAAAACAACGTGTATTTATTTTTACTTACTAATGAATGCTTGAATGCTTTTTAAAAATGGAAATTTACCTTTACGGAAACCAGTTGACACAAGTACTTTTTTTTATGACTAAAATATTACACAATATTTACATGCTCGAAAATCGCCTTAACAGATACCGTTCATTGAAAGTGTAGCCAATCTCCATAAGTTGAACAAACTCGCTTCACCTGTCCACAGTTTATGACCCTACAAACGAGCCGCAGCTATGCGATACCCTCCCTTTAAAGCCTGCGAAAATAATGACATTAAACTGGATCGAACAGATCGGAACAAGGCGGAAATATCCATTTCACATAATAACGCACTGTTTTTTTGCCTCCCTAAAACCCACTACAAACCCATATGCCGCGCCTGGCTGCCCTTGTTTGATGCTTTAGTTTCGTGAGAAAATTTATGGGTGGACCATCTGTACCCCCCGTTGCCCCGTAACCGGAATTGATTGGTTCCAACCATTTGGGTGTGTCGCCCCTTTCCCTCTGGCCAGTCGGATGCAGCAGCTCAGCATTCATCCCAACCCCGCAGCATTCGGCATTCCCATGAAAAGAAAAGCGGCAGGAAAAGTGGAGAGTCACAATTTCAAATTTCGATCCCTCCCGAAAACGATCACCCTCAAACCGGATTGGTGCCGCGCATTGTTTCCTTCCTGCTACACGATTGTCGGACACTGCACATAGACTAGCGCCCCTCCAGTTGAGTCGGACGCGGATTAAAGTTGGTCTAAGCGGAAGAAAATGAACCCACCAGCGGGTGAAAACGGTACCGAGCGCACCCTCCCGCAGGTGTAAAAATGCTTTAACTTACAGCATCAGAGGAAAAAAAGACATTAAACCAAACGAAACTGAAAGCATCACATTGCGCCAGCCACACGAGACCAGTCTCCATCTGCTCCTCCTCCACAAGGGGGGATGTGTTGTTACAGGCAATAGCGCCAGCCTTACCACGGGAGCGGAGGGCGTCGCGTAACGACGCAAATCGAATGAAAATATCTGCTCAATTTTCACTTTCCTCTAATCGGGCCGAAAAATACCGATCAAACATACACTTAATGTAATGGGAAGGGGGGGGGGGGGTGGCCTCCGGAGAATAGTCGGCATCCTTCCTTCCTCGCGTTATACACGCGCGGAAAAACGCTTGCTAAGTGTGCAGAAAATCTCGGCGATGGAAAGATCTTCGCGTACTGCGTTGCTGCTCACATGGATGGAAAAATGCTACAGGCCTGTCATTTGATGGGGAACGGCGGCATATGTGTCGATCAGGTGAGGATCGCGAGCTATGGAGTGCATTGTTAAACAGGTGCACCATCGCCAGCATACAGGCAAAGTGTGAAGCATCTCGCGGAGAGTGCGGAGAGCATTGAACTTGGAAGTTGAGAGGTATGTGGATGCGTGATTGCACGAAGATATGGCTGGTTGTGTAAGGGCGTACTCGACAAAGAGAAATTCTATGCTTTATTTGCTTTGATTCGTTCCGCCAAACGAGATGGACAAACGAGAAGTGGTTCAAACAGCAAGCAGTTTAAATGGATTTCCGCTGCTACTTTAACTGCGTGGTTGCTGTTCGTTGTACCAGCTGTTCAATGGATATTTGAGCACTTTCAGGTATCTTACTGATGAAAGTAAAAATAAACGTCGATATGTTACCATTAATTCGATAAGAATGTATTTTTTCTTAATTTTAAAAAATGTTGCCAAAAACTTAACATATTTATTTAACACACGAACACCTGCAGCTGGCCACCGTGCACCGTTATATGACACTGCGTACCGCAACCATCCAGCACAATCTACCAATCGAACCGAACCGATAATTTTCCGGCGCCACACAACACACTTCGAGATTTACATAAGACGCACACGGCGGTTCAAGACATTACCTCACACGGTACGGGTGCCTGCCGTCCCCCCATCCATGGCTCTGCTTCTTCAGCGTCACCACAGAAACCCTTGGTGTTCCGGATTCGCACGACTGCTTTCTACCACAGAAACAGCACCAAAGGTTCTCGGTGCACCGAGATTCAATGACCGAGGGCGGCCGGTGAAGTGTGAGAATTGTTGTATTGCAATTCTATTCGCGCATTGTGCCCGAAATGGAAGGAGCGTCATCCATTCGTCATCGGGCGATAACTTTCCGCACCACAGTTTTGTCTGTCGCTCGCGGAAGGCGTGGAAGCAAGCGGTAGGGTAATGTAATCTGAACCGTTCGTTCGGTTCCATGTGAGCATTCTCCTATTTCAACACACGGCTAATCCAACCCCCTCTCTTCACCCAAGGAGAACGACACCGGCGGAGTACAGTTATCCAAACGAAAGACTTCAACGGCCGCACATGCGAGCACAAGCGACGAACCCGAGCGGGGCTGCACATTCTATATTTGAATTCGTCGTTCTGTGCTTTCTCTCTGTCGCTTTTCAATTTCCCTTGCACACCAGCGTTCCATTTGTGATCGAACAGTTGGGAGGGGCCTCGCCCGGGAACCGAGCCAAAATAGGCAAACAAACAGCGGAACTTCAACCATCGATAACCACCGAAAACCCACAAAAGGGGGGCACACATCGTTGCGGTTGGAAGGGAACAACAACGCAACAGCAACCAACTAAAAAGGGCGAACGTTTAAGTCAATCAACCGCAAACCATTCTACAAGCAATCGATGTGCGACTGGCACAGAATGATGGGCAAGCACTTTGACCAAGCACGCCAAAACGATGACTGTGGTGTTTTTTCTTTCGTTTTCGATCAACAATCAAAACACACCAAAAAAATTCAACAGTTAGCGTACGTCCAGATGGGTTTTGCACCAAGAACCACGTAAACCGCAGTTAGGAGAAGAGACGTTGGGGCTGCGGCGCAATGCAATTGTTAATTGAAATATTACATATTCCATTGGCGTCAGCTATTTCGATTGTGGCTTCAACAATGGGGGCTCCCTCTGCGCCATAACAAATTGAAAACACACGCACAAGCCCAATCATAATAGGACATTACAGCTGAATATTATTCTGCTGTTAAATTTGATTGCTTCACAAGTCGCCGGATTCCAGGGTTACATCAACAGTTACTGCATTTACACTTGCACTTACCGAAAGAATGATTCGTAGCCCAGACGGTGTGGATAACGGGACTGGTTGATTCATAAGAATAGATTCCACGCCCTGGATGCTTCCGGCTAAAAGTGGCCCCTAGTCCATGACTTTCGGAAGGGTGGCCGTGGAACCGTTGCTCTGTTTGGCAGGCTTCCAGTGAGCAGGCAACAAAACGATCTGCAAGGAGAGGCGAAAAAAGAGTTAATTATTTATTTATATCACAAACATAATTGAAAGTTTTACGTCTAGAAGTTTGCTTAAAAATGGCAAAGGTGTAATGATTACCAACAGTAAATTTATGACAATATCCTATTCAACCCGACGATTATCAATTCTGACACAATCAAAATGAACCTTTTGAAATGTTTAATTTGAGATGTTTAATATTCGTCCAAAAGGTACTTCTGCTCACTAGCCATGCCATTGGTCTGTTATGTGTGCCAAAATGTATGGCATAGTGGAGCAGAATCTACAAAAAAGATAGCATAAAATGCATAAAAACATTAGGAAAAACATACCTGACACGACTTACTATCTTTAGTAAAAACGTGCCCACGACAATGGCCAAAGATTGATTGGCATTTTCACACCAACACACCAAGTGCCATTCGTGAAGCTCGCTGCAGAATGTTAAACATCCGATTCGGAAACAAAGATACAGCCAGAGAAAAGTCACGAACGCATTGCACAAACGCTTCCCGAAAGCTGCTCTCGATTACGCAACTGGCACTGTTCAGCACGAACTTGTGGCCGGGTGTTTGTGGCGCGTGCCACACTTATCTTCCACTCCACGTGACACCTCACGTCCGCCCGGCTGCATCTGTACACACTTTCCCCGCTAATGCGTCACCATCGCCCTGCCCGTTTGCTTTTCTTCTCTCTTACTTATTTGCACTAAATATTTGTCAACCTGTCCCCACGGGTGGATCATCATCATCATCATCATGCACAGCGAGGCAGCCCATCTCTGCTACCTGACCTATCTTGCAGGTTAAAAATGTGCGCCTCACGTTACGCATTTCTGATTGGCTCGCTTGGAAAGAATTGTCCAACCCAAGCACAGCACCAAAAAGCACTTAAAATCACACGAAAATGGAAACACGGTAGAAAATATTCACTGTCTTTTGTTTTTTATTCCATTTTTTGGGGGCAACGCACATCAATTCTACGTCATTTCACTTTAATGTAAGCGCTCGCTGCATTATGTCACTCACGGCTTGCCTTGATTGGCTCGCCGATCGCATCCGTTGGTGGGCAAAACGTTGCGAATTTTGCATACAAACACATTCCAGATCATTACGGCAAATTAGGCCTAGCATCATGTCGACGGATAGTAGTGCGGTGTTGGAGCCACCACCGGCCACACGTTTCTAGATGTGAGATTGTGGAGCAGGGTAATGGTCGCCAGTCAGGATTACTTAACGGCCACATTCCGCTGCCGGCAACCGTGTGTACACGTTCGCATTTCGATCCTAATGATGACTATAATTTAAACTGAATTAAAAATCACTCCTACACACACATATATGCACACGCTTCTTTGCACCCAAAAAACAAAAAATCGATGTGTTTAATTAAATTATGTTTGATCTACTTTCTCCGTACATTTTTGTATACACGCGCTTCAATTTACGCAACAACAAAAGACAGCCAATACTGTGTAGTAATTGAAATTATACTGTTTTCAAATCGATATTATCGTCAATTATAATGTGATTAAGAGGCGCTTAAAATTTTATGTAACGAAGGAGATACACTACCTCTGCATCGTCTGTTTTGCCTCATAAGCTCAGCCAACCGAAACATAATACGATCCAGTTTCCCACAGTACATTTCACTTTCGATTTTTACTTCGCCTAATATTTTTGTGTTATCGTGTACTACCACTTGCACTGCACGCAACAAATCAATTATCTCAACGTAAACCACAACAACGTTCAGCGGAATGAGTTATTTGCTCCCTCGCTCCACAGGCACAGCCGGCGAGACAGCAGACGACGAAGCATGGGTAAATAAAAACTACCTTTTGAAATTTTTAAGACCTTGCAGCATACACTTTTACATGCTTTGCCAACGCGGATCTGCTACATACTCGGTACGGGGCTTACGTTTTACGCACTCCACCACCGATAATCGAAATGTAAACAAGCATAACTAAACTCAACACACATCTCTCGATCGGGTTTGATATTGATCGTAAAGATATTTGCACCAGACACGCCAAACGGCTGCTTATGCCGATCACAGTCCCCTCATACTGTGGCTTTAAAGTGTGACAAATTTCATAACTACTGCATTAATTGCTGGAAGCACAAAGTAATCGTATTTACTAGATCTAACCGACAAATTAAGCCACCGCCCAATGTTAGATGGGTTTTGTGATTTGATTTTCTCTACTTTTCGATACACCTAAACGTAACGGGGCCCATCCGATTGAGCATAAGCGTTACACACACCACTCGTATGCGTTACATTACGAACAGAGTATAAACAGACGTGTGTGGTGCGAGTTTTTCGTTGTTCAAGCGTCATAAAAATTCTTACTTAACCAAACTAAGCGAGCTAGTAGTCCTCACCAGAGTTACGCTTCATTCGCGAGCAGGAGCGATAAACCGGACCACTTCGATGGCGCTCGGTCATTACCTGTTGCGTTTGGCAGCCGAGCGAAGGAATCGTAATCGAATTAAATTGCCGTACAAAAGGAATCACTTTTTCGGTACATAATCGAAAGCCCCAATAAGGCAGGGGTGGCAGTGTTCGAGTAGCCAAAGTAATGAAACAAAATTCCGACAGTTTAGTCATCTAACGAAAAATTAACTCAACGTTAGCATCGATTATGTGTAACAGCGGTGGCTTAAGATTGTAATCTACGAGGTTTAAACTTTTCCGCGCTTCTGCCGTGTTTTTGAAAAGATAACGAAAAAAAAAGTTGTTTAAAAAACAAAACCGCACGGTAGCTTGTTCGATTGCAAAATGCTGAAAATACTTCTTTTCGACACCGGCAATCGATTTGTGTCACCTGACTAATGATCCAGTCACACACTGTGTGGGAATGCTGAGAGTGCAAAACATGTTTCGAACAAAACTTCGTTTCGATCACCATTCTGTCAACGTCTACGCAATATTCGTTGCAGACAACACTAATGACAGGTTGGGTAAATTTGTCCCATTTTGTCCCTACAAAATTAGAGTGTCGAGCAACGCACGTTGCTTTCAACAGAAGGATCACTTTTAAGTGATCAACCTAACCATGTAGTTCGTGACATTCCCATACTGATGTTTTCGGTTTTTTTTTGTTATTTTTTTTTATTTATTATTTACTACGGTAATATTTAGCAACAATTAGCTGAAGCGCTAGCTTACTTGTTGCAAAAAGCTATTCCTCGGCCAATTATCTAAACTGCTGCAGCTCAAGGTCGCTCGCATTACCTTAACGATCCGTAAAATGTAGCCAATTCGACAAACGTTGGTTCGATAACTCTACCAGCACAGGCAAAGCAGTAAGCCATTGGTTGACTGTTGGATTGGTACACGCTGTCTTCTTTCCAGCAGGAGCAACATCAACCTTTAGCTATCAGCACGTTTTAGTGAAGTTGCTTCAGCAAGTGGTTTTTGTGGAGGTTAATCGGCTCTTTAACCTCCAGCAGGTATAGCAACGCGCGAATCGCCATTATCGATCCTGGTAAGCCGTCCTGTTTGGGGCAAAGACGGTATTTCAAGCGTGCAATACCTTCCGCGCACCAAGACATTCTGCCAAAGCTAATCCAATTATTGTCAATATCGTTAGGATGCTTCGAGTAAGAGATATACACAAGGTAACACTCATTATGAAAATATCTCTTTTTTATGCAACTGATGGGCATGAGCAGTATTTTATTTTGGAACTGCAGAACTGTAGAATAATATGTAATAAATTTGTAATAAAAAAATAAAAATCCGAAAAATGTAGTCTTTGTGAAAGCGATTCCATTACAAACGATGACTAAATCTCGAACCATCTCTTGCTGTTAGCCGACAGCTTTCTTTGGCACCTACCATTTCCCTTTTGTACGGACAAACAGTTCCACCCGAACAATCTCCCCAGTAAAAACGTTTTGTTTTGTTTGTCATCGTTTGTTTTTTTTTGTTTTGTTCCTCGTTTCACTCACAAGGCTAATCGGCGTAACCTTCTGTGAAGGGCGAAACCTTTTCAACGAAGCTCACACACCTGCAGCCGCCTGTGTTGCGGTTGGTCACTGCAGGGAAAACAGATTAACGCCTTTGACGGTCTATACACGGGTGACAAATGGTATGAAACAAAACGACGCCGTTACGAATCGGATCCACGGATGAACCTTCCTTCTGCGATGTTAGATAAACGGGCGCGACTTCAGCGACTGGTCAGGGTCCCAACTACGTCCAACACGGGGGAGGGAGGGGGTCGGTAGGACGGGTCCGGCTCACCAGCCTAATGAAGCATTGTCAACGAGCAAGCTTGGCATGGCGTGGATGAGCTTCTACGGGCCGTCGTCGGAAGAAGCAGCGCCGTAGCGTTAGGCAAGCGGGCGTAGGAAGTAACCGCTGGAGGCTAACCTCTAGTCAGTTCTCATTAGCGAATCGTTGGGTAATATAGCTGGCATAAGCGCTTCTGCTGCCGGCGGTGGCTTTCAACCGGTTGATCACACCATTATCCAGATGAGAAAAAGCTGCCGCTTTGACGAATGTTGCTATCTCGTCAACTGTCGGTTGCAACATCTTGCAATTATACATTTATTTCATCGAATGACTTTATTCACTGTTCAGTGTTTTTTTCTATTTTAACGTTCACTAAACCAAGAATAGAGAACAACGAGCAATGGTAACAGAAGGTAAACAAACACTGTGTCAGACTGTCCAGTTTTTTTTTTGTCGATCTACCAATTTATTCGGTTTATCTTGCAAAGCTATCTGCAGTAAACCAACCCTAACCCTAAAGGCAGACATTTCCAGCTCAAACAAGCAACTTGGCTTGCGCAATGCATTCGACATGACCGTGATTCCATCCGGAATGCAGCAAACTCCTACCGCGCAAAGGAACACCTGCATGCATAACCTGTATTTTGAGTGGCCGCGTTCTGGGTTTCTCCACCCTGAGGGTTCATTCTTTCGTCAGCCTGTAACAAAACCTTCACCTCCTACGCGCATCCTGCTCAAATGTAAATCAATTCTATTCTAATCCATTCCCCGTCCCGCCGCCGGCACGTGGGTAGCATCGATCAACCAACGCCGACCGAACCCAGAAGGCTGAAGAAATTTTCTCCATTCCTTGCAAGGCGGCGGCAAGGTCTTTCCATCATGCGATGCTCGCGTCTGCACAGTTCAAGAATAAGCCTCGACGGATGAATAATAATTGAAACGCAGGAGTAAGAAGCGGCGCTGGTGCGATTGAACCGGCAACAGGAAGCAAGAAAAACGATTAAGGAGGTTTGGTGTTTAAGTATGCAGTACAGCTGCACAGCTGCTTTGGACAATTGAACGGACGGGTGAGGACTTGCATTACAGTAGGCTGACGCTGCCGACGCACGCCGGAAAATGTTGACACTCTGCGTAGGGCGTTGGTGCAGTTGAGGCTTAGCTTTACTAGGTTCAGTTCAAAACATTATTCTTGATGCCATTTGTTTGTTAGAAGGTAAAAAATCCGTGATTTTCGAGCTGCTTGGAATGGTGAGTAGGATAAATTGCAACTTACGGGATGTATCTGAATTATTGTCCAATTTATTCAGCGTGTTGATTGTAATTTTCGACGCATCTACAGTGGTCAATGTAATTATGGACATTCGTCTGTTAATTCGACACAAAAATAGAAAAAACGGAGTATTTTTGATGGTTTATTTTTTGCAAAAATGTGCTCTTATAATTAGTGAACGCACTATATGAACACATACTGTTAAGAGGCGAGAGTTAAAAGTAATGAAACGAAGCGTTATAAAATCTAGGTTGTGCATCGTCGGATCGTTTTAAAAACTGACTTTTTTGTACATTCAAAAGTACCTGAGTAAATTGCATTTAGCTGCAAACGTGAACATGAAAAATATATGAAAATGAACAGGCTTTTTTAATTTGATCGATGTTGCTCAATCTAGTAAATCCTTCCAGGCTGGAGAATAGCTAAGCTGGAAAATTATAGTTGAAAATGTGAAATGAAACCTGAAAAGTCTTCCCTTGCGGTTTAGGAAATGTTTGGCCAAATAATAGCGACATTATTCATGTAAAATTATATTAAATTTATTAAAAATTATTACAATTTCTGTGATTATTTACTCACACACCTCTACTGTCACAGCTGCAGCATACAAATGCCAGAACTATTTTTATGCACCCCTTCGCCCAAATTGATCGACAGGGGTCAACGCTATTTTTTTTTTGTTTAAAATTTCACATTCTTTTTTACCACAAAAACCACCGGGCAGCCAATTTCTTGCATGTTTTATGCATGCACCACACACAAAAACACACTCTTGGCTTGAACTGTTGACCGTGGCGTGGTGTTTTAACGATGGTTTATTCCAGCTAATAGGCATTAGCGCTTGGCCATTAGATTTTCTGCAAAACCCTTCCCTGGCGGTGCGCTCGTCCGATCCGCGGATCGATCTCAACGGGTTCGATCAATTAAACTCAAGGTCCAAGCGCGAGCAGTGCACACCGCTTCCCCACAACACCCCCCGGGAGGGGAAGGGTGGGTTCGGGTTTATCTCGTCTTTCGCCGCACTAGGCACAACACTAGGCGCACAAAAAAAAGCGTTAAACACGGCCAGCATCAAATATAACACACCAGTTTCCCGCCGAAAGAGTGGTGGTGCAACAAGAGAGCTTTGCAAGTGCAACCAGCTTTTGCTACCGAACTTCACCCAACCGAACAGACACACACACACACACGGGACACGGGAAACACTGCTTCAGCGTACAGCGGCTGCGCGCATAATGTGTTCAAACTTGCGCAACGAAATCAATTAAAACTATCGACATACGACGAAACGAATGTGAAGCTGACACAAATGCAGCCACACTGAAGGAGTCGTTTGTAGAAAAGAGAGGTAGAGAGAGACAGAAAAAAAGGTTCGAACAAAAACCGACCCCAAATACAGAAAAACACATGGGGAAACAAAAAAAGCACATCCCAGGTGTAGGTCAAACCGGAGGCTAATTCCATCTAAACACAAACGGAGGCTTGGTGGCACAAAATGTAACCCCTCCAACCAGCCAACGCACCATGCCTTAAAGGCTGACGCTACCAAACGCGTAAAACGCAATCGAAAACGCTGTTTTTGCCAATTCATTCCCTCAACAGAAGCAGACACAAAAACATAACAAATTCGGAAGTTCAATACCACTCCTTCGGAAACAAAAGTAATGGGAAAGGGCGCCGATTGGAGGGGGGGGAGGTCGAATGTGTGAGACAAACTTTTCGATGTTTCCCATCGACGTGTCCTCACAGGCCCGTCTCGCAGCGAATGCAATAAGTCTCGCTTTACGCTTTTCCGTTACCCTTATCTCGTTTCAATGGGGTTTGAACATTATCCGTTTGTGAGGTGTTTAAATGGTTCGGTTTATAAAAAAACAAAAGCTGTTCCTTGCGCAAAGCTTACACGCAGAGTTGGATTAGAGATGATAAAAGGGATTTATTTTTCAATCCATTTCCAAATCTAAGTTCCAACGCTTTAAAAACAGTATCGCAATACACACAGTTCGACAGGCATTGCGACAGCAAGGGAAAGAGAAAAAAAGGCTTCTCTTGACACAAACGGTCAACTACACTCGGACTATCCCAGTTTTTGAGGCTGGTTCTCGCGCACATTCCAGGCGTTCCAGCAACAAACGGCATCACACAACAATGGTCGGGATTGATCGATCAATCAACCCGATTAGCTGGTACACACCCGGGTCGTGTCCTAGGCATGATTACACCAAAAGTCGTTTAAAGCGAGAAAAGGCACACGCACACAACAGTATGCTCTGGTGCAGCGACGGCGCTGACCCGAGCGAGGTGTGACCGGCGGTCAATTTTAACGCACCGTTAAGCCCTGCAGTTCCACCGAAAACTGCACACTACGGACCACACGCACCGAACGGGAAGCACATGCTTCATTAGCACATGTGCTTTGAATTACTTGTGAGATGGTCCTGCTGCACCACATTTCCGAACCTACCCGTCGCTGCTTGCTGAGACCTAACATGTCGGACTGACCGACTGGACCTTCTGCAATACGTAACACTGTTGCTGTTTTCCCTAGCAAGCGAGGCAACCGTGCACCGACAGTTTATCGGCCCGATGGTGACGAGATTGACGATGGTGATCGGCTACCGGGACACCAGATTCGATTACGCGTCGCCTAAGATGCCCACCGCATACCCGCGCTTCGATCGCTACGGTTCGCTGCCCTTACGGCGTTTCCTGGGCGACTGTGTAATGCACTTTCGATTTAGAAAAAAAAAATGTGTACACCAATTCGCAACAGGTCGCCGGCGTGTGTATTTGAGTGGGTAATGCATACGTGTACGTCACGCGGGTGGTCGTGGTAATCGAAAAGTGGCCTGTGCATTGCTAAAAGCCGGCACTATGTTAAGCATCCCTTATGTATCGCTTATGCTGCATTTTTACGCATTACACTACGGTCGGATCGGGAGAGAGGGAGAGTGTTGGGTGTATATGAATTTCCCTGCACCGTGTTAACCGGATGAGACGAGGGATTGATGTGTACTGGTTGCTGTTTAGCTACTGAAAATTACCTTAATAGAATAACCAACTGAAACAGGACACCTTTAACGCTAAAAAACACCACCATTAAAGTATTTGTTAAATGCATTCTAAGCTTTTTTTTAATTTTTTTTCTTTCCCTCATGTTTGAATGCATCATTTTTTCATTTTGTAATTTATTGTTTTGATTCCTCACTTAAAACCATGTTAAATTTGCTGGATGCATCGAACAAGTCTAAATTCATAAATTTTATTTAGATTTCGACATTTTATTAGATTTCACCTTTTGCTTTCATGTTTATACAATGTATACCACTTCACTGTTGTTCTATACATCAATTTGCTATATGTTTTTCAATTTTAGTTTGGGTCATTTTTTAAACTGTCAAGCGTTTTATTCTATTGAGTAAATTTTTGGCGGATTTTCACCAAGAACAAAGCATGTTTAAGACACGTTTTATGTATTAATTTTGGGAGACGGTTTCATCTACAAATAATTGCTTTTAAAATAAAAACTAAAAGGTTGAACAACTTCAAAAAGTTGTACAAATACAATGCACGACCATCATACATCCCACGGCATCCAACTATGGCCCCTCCAGAAAACCGAAAGACCAGCTGCTAGTCACCACAACAAACGAAACAGCGACAAAACAAAAAAATCCAAAACGATTAAATTACATGCGGGTGGGGAAGCGATCCTGCTTTGTACGGACTGGATTCCAATCCAGCACCAGTGTTCTGCCCGGTTCCCTCGATTGGAATGCAAACTATGCTAAGCATTGCCTCGTGGACAAAAGTGTCCACACTCTTCCCCACATACCGAGCTGCTCCATCTCACCATCTCAGCAGAACCAAGCTCATTCAATATTAGAGGGTGTTGCGCGTTCAAATGAAACGCAGCGCACTGGTTTCATGCCCACACCGGCACGACCCGCCACCCAAATGGCGCCGTCCCACAGCACGGTCACAAACCGTTCAACCTGGACCATAATCGGATCAATGACTTCTTAACAACGGCTTAGTGTGGCCCGGAGCACCGAGGACGTGATTGATTTATTTCACCATTCCGCGATCGCGTATTCGCCCAACCGTCGCTCAACTTGGCGGTAACTTCCGTGCATGGTTCTCACAAGTTGGAAGGTTCACACAAACTTCCCAGTTCGGTGCTCCGGTCGGTCAAGCCAGGATCTGGCGGCACACGCACGCACTGGACTCCCAACTAGAGGTGGAAAACTGATACGTTACCCGACGTCAATGCCGGGAAGGAAGGGAGGGGGAAGTGGGGGTAGTTATCGTCGACCTACTTCCCGCGCGGAGTCTGGCACGTGTATGGAAAAGCTGGTGATTTGGAAAAGACTGCCTTTTTTCTATTAATCGGGTTCTCCATTTCACCTCGGCTCACCTGGTTTTAAGCATCAGCGCGCGTGTGTGTGTGTTTAAATGGTGTAAAGTTGGCCAAAGGAAAACGATTCCAACACGATTCCCACTCACAGACGCGGTTTTATCAGCGGCCAGCTGAGCCTGGCTAGTGATGAGAATTTCGTGAAAAAAAATAAAGAAACGATCGAACTAAGATTCAAGTTATTTGCACCTACAAGTGTTTAATTCGTGAACTCTACTGTCA
This sequence comes from Anopheles epiroticus, assembly GCA_000349105.1. Classification (NCBI taxonomy): domain Eukaryota; kingdom Metazoa; phylum Arthropoda; class Insecta; order Diptera; family Culicidae; genus Anopheles; species Anopheles epiroticus. The sequence continues at coordinate 161,397 of KB671931.1, forward strand.
TATTAGAGTGAAAGCAACGTTTAAAGTAGCAAGGCAAGATTTCTGTAAAAATACTTCACATTTTTTCAGAGTTTCTATTCCTCGCTTGGACAACTGCTATTCCTAAGTTGCTATATTGCGTCCTTTTAAAAACATGTTAAGTAAAAAATTGCACTTCTAAACCGACATTTCCGCTTCATACTTGTTGGCGTAAAATGAAGGATGTTGTGCTACTTGTAAGATCTTGCTTGATGTCTCTATTTATTAGCTGCCAGTATCAAATATTTTTGAGGTAAAATTTATTTAAAAAAGATGGAAAATAATAGTTGTTTCAATGATATAAACCTTGAATATAATTTATTACAAGATGTGTGAACATAAACAAACCTTAAATTATTTTTACTGTACACTTAAAACTGTACATAAAAGAAGCTAGTATGTACAATGTTGATTTTTAGGTAGTTGAGAAACGCTGAAAATGATTGTGGTTGCATTTCTGAAGCTTCTTTCACGAACCTACTAGCTTCATTCCGTTCCTTTCCATAATGAAACTGGTTCCGTTTCGTTCCAAAAAAAATGGAACTTTCCCATCACTTCTTTACACCGCTCGAACCCGTACGTCTTGTACCGGTGGCTGGAAGATCGTCGACCAAGCCGGTTGAACCTGTTTCGCAATTCCATCTACGAAACGCGGTCCATATAACTGGCTGCCCCAACCGCCTGGGCCCGTACCAATGGAGAGCGAAAGGCTATGGGCTTGAGAAACACTACTGCCCGGGTTACGGGAAGGTCCGGCCAGTCCGCAAGTGTCACTTCTCGTCTGCGAACGAGATTTTCATTCGGCACTTTCTCGCTCGATAGATGGTCACAGACACATTCCCACTGCACATACGGATCGCAGGTTGACGCTTGCATTTTTTCAACCACCTTGCTTTGGTGGAACACTTCTAATACAGCTCACCTGTGCGGTTTTGTTTTTCTAGCCATGTCCCTTTAAAGCGCACCGCTTCACCTTAAATCACAGTTTTATGAGATTATTTACATGCCCGATGAGATGGTGGTGGGCAGGCAGCCCTCTGTTTTGCCCTCATCTCAAGTCCGCATTGCACCGCATTTTTCTACACACAGCCGTACACAGGTTTTGCTTTCAACGTTGCATATGAACCCAGCGTGTGTCCACGGTAAATATCCATATGAAAGAAACCTCTTTTTTTTTCTCTACCTTCCTACGTCGCCGCGACGAAGCATACAAGTGGAAGCCTGGCTTGGGGGCTCGCGATGCGATGAGATATTGAAACGCGACCAGTAACGGCGTTATGCCATGAGCAAGAAAAGAATGTCAAAATGTATGGCTTCACACAGCCCACTCAAAAGGCAAAGCATTATGTCATAAAACCGTTGATCTCGATGGAATTCATCTAGGGAGCTACGGGCAGATGGATGTGACAAAAGCTTACGAAAAGAATGTGCACAATATACCCTGCAACAATAGCTCTAGGTCTACATTTTGGGGTGCCTTTTCCTTTACTTCTTTGTGCGATCGTCTGTGTAACGTTTCTGTGTGCTCTTTCTGAAGCACATTTAAATCAAATATCGTTCCATCCAATTAAAAGCGTCCGCCCAGCACAAACGCTAACCAATTCAAAAAGGGACAACACATACTCACAGACCGAACGTACTTCAGACGGGCGTATAAATTATCCGTCCTTCGGTTTTCCAATGGCCGCAATCGCGCGCCAGCTCACAGCACACGTGCCGCAATCGCTAACGAGCCATGGATTTATATCACCGGCAGAAATAAAAGACGATTGGCGGCCGGTAAAACAACGGCAGGGCCCGGTGTCGGCGGTCTCCTCCAAATGCGCGGTGGCAATGACACTTCGGCAATCGTAAGTGCTTTCACACGTATCCTCGACCCCCCCCCCCTCCATCACTACCCACCGTGTGAGCGCACCGGATCAAAACAAACCGTATTTTCTTCCAACACCATCACACACCTTCTACTATCCCGGCACCGGATGTGAGGGTTTCCGGAGGGACACATTCAAACAAGGGTTCGTCGCTTTTGCGGGCATCAGAATCTTTCCCTTTGAACTAATGCTCGAACGCCAGGCAAAGTGAACCGACACGGAGCAAACACATCCGCCGATAGAAAAAGAGGCGTTAAATTACGGACACAATTGAGAGCTGTTTGGGCGAACAGAAGAGGAGAGGCAGTACACACCAAAGCAAAGCTACAATAAATTGAAGTGCCTCCGCAAAGTGGCGGATCGATCGGAAGAAAGAATTTTTCCATCAACGGCGCCAACCCAAGCAACCCAAGGGGTTTGAACGCCGAAAGGCGGCGCGTCGCGCAACCGGGTAAGAGTGTTTCTGATTGCATTCGGTGGCGTTCTTCGCCTTCAACACAGCTTCCACCGCGAGGGCTGGAAGCACTGTCGCTCACCGAGAATGGTGAGAATGGTATGTTTTTCCATGCTTTTGCTCCCGCCCTGACCGCGGGGGAAAGCTCTCGTCTAAACGTTCAAAGAACGAATTAAATCTACACACACTTACTCACACACGTCAGCTGACATGGACATGGTTTGCGGGAGTTGAAAGATCTGGAAAGACCTGTCCGACAGCGGCCGAAGAAGCGACGTACCGATAGAAAGTCTCCAATCGAGACGGAACACCGAGGGGCGAAAAAACGAGAGCAGAAGTAGCTGAGAAGTAGCGTGAGCGAAGTGACGCAGGGAAAGACGTTCACCGTGCCGAACGAAAAACAATGCCCGCATATAACCGTAACCGTACAAGCCGCGTGGCCACTGCTGCTCAACCTGCCACACGGGGCAACCTCTCGAAAACGCGCGGAAAGGCACTCGCCGGGCACACGAACCTGGGGCACACAGCAGGCCGGGTTGGGAGGTTTTGGAGTTCGATCGACGGCTGACGGCTGCCCGGAGCGTTCTTGCAGCAGGTTTGGACACGATGGTGCAGAAGGTGGGGGAGGGGGAGTAGTGGGAAGGGGCGCAGAGAAGGTTGCCCTGCTGCAAAAGGGAAGTCATTAACCTTCACCGCTCCGATGTACATTCACTCGTGCCGGCGGCTGGTCGCGTTCTAGAAAGCAGGGAACGCGGCCCGCGACAAGACGCGGCGCAAGGCAACGAGAACAGCAGCGCACACCGCGTGCGCACCCGTCCGGCATCGGCACACATTACTTGGCAAACTTCGCCTCGTTACGTGCCAATTGGACGGTGAAGAATGGTTGCGGGCTGTGATTGCTCTGATTTTATTTATATTTCGATGTTTATTACATAGCGAGTCAAATTCGATAAAAAGCGGATTAAAGGATCCCAGCAATTTTGATCAAATTTCTGTACAGGGTAAAGAAGAAAAAAAAAGACTAATACAGAACATTATCATTCGTACTTGAAAGTTAAGCGTATTATGGAAGTGTTTTACGTGATACAGTACTCTACAGTATGCAGTTCTTTCAAAAGGCATTCATTTTCTACAAAGCCTACTAACAATCGTTCCGGTAGATAACAACGTGCAGGTCTATAAAACAAACATTTTGATAAATTAGAACCTAGGTTCGATCGTTCTATTGAAGGTACGAACCGAACCTAGTCTGTTCGGAAGGAAATCCTCACAATTCTAGAATGTTTCATTTACAATTTCGTCGAGGATTCAATGCACCAATAATTAAAACACCTTTTACAATTAATCATACGTAAGAATCATAATTATAATGGTGAACCTACCACACCAGAACCTTTCGTTATTTATTTCTGTGCCGATTCTTTTTTAAGCGAATCCCGTAAACCTCAAGACTGGAATGTGACGTTCTCAAAATTCCACAGCAGCTGCACGAACGAATGCAACAGACTTTCGATTAATAATACACCATTGGGTGGAACTCGTTAATCTGGCCGCCGAGCGGGCGAAATGGTCAAAAGATCTAGTCTCGATACTGCTTCCATTCAACAACCTCCACGCATCCTCATAGTCGTTGATCGTTTTTTTGTATGTTCTCGGTAGCGCGCGTTGGATTAAACCTGCCGCTTCGCGATCGAATCAATCGATAGGAGGCGCAGCGCAACCGGCGCTCGGATAACAAGTTTTGCCCCCGGGAGTTTAGCGAGCAGGTTTTTTCATCGCTTGCTCAGGCATTCCTGTCACACCAATATCCCCGGGGACGCTTACGCATTTTTGCTGCCAATTAATGTGCGCCCACTTTTATGCATGCACCTCACCTCATAGCGTAGCTTCACACAGGCTGTGTATTGTACAGGAGAGCGAAGAACAATGAAAAACCAACGGAAAAAGAAAAAGCATTTCATACTAACCCTGCTTTACATTAACATTTTTTCTGCATCAATAATACCATACCCAAACGAAAATAAAAAAAAAAAAACACTCACAAATCGAAATTAATTTCTCAAACTCAAACACTCCTCCAATCTGACTCGGAAAGATATGCCACATATGAAATACCAGCGTTCAAAGAATATTTTAATCCTTCGTTCATTGCTATTCCACTCCACGCAGCTGCTGGTGCTGCTGGATCAGTTTCGGTATGGTAATATACTTGCCCACCCGTGGTCCGTGTTTATTGGAATGTTTGCTTCCCTGTCCACCCATATCATACGACGACTGCCACTGCCCACACTCACAACCTCGCGCGAAAAGCACAAAAGGACGTACAACCAAGCACACACAAAGGCCATGGTATCTGGTTGTTGATTTGCTTAAGCGCGCGAAGCTTCTGCCATAACCTGTTGCCAATGCCGTCGTGACATTCATCGACACACCGTCCCCATACAGTGGTCGTCCTTGCCACAAGGACGCGCTAATTGCGTAGCAGCAGCAGGAACCTGCCTCGAGCTGGTCAGACGGAAGCGCAAAAGTCGTATGTAGAGGAAACATCTTCCTTTCCTGACAGGTTAAACCGGTCACTAGATTAAAGCCCATCCCCTATTTGAAAGCTTCACTGATCTGTAGAGCGATGGAATACATTATTCGGAGCTTGTAAATGCAGCAATGACGTAGGGCTGGAGATGCTGGAGTATAATACTGCAAACGACTACCGGGCCGCTGAGACACAGGTGTTAAAGCCGGCATCAAAAGACACCCCTTGCTGTGCGTTTGCATTATTTCGTGTTGATTAGCTTTTCACCTTGCTTCCTGTCCGTCCTGGCACTTGCGTGTTGTGATTGGCGCGAAAGCCAAAATCCTCAAATTGTGTGCTCGGTGATCGGTGATAAAAGCAATCTGCGTCGGTCGGCCAGCGAAAGATGAGAAAATCGTGATATCAAGCTTATAAAAATGAAATCGAATGAACGAAGCAAGAAACAGAAAGGAGTAGGAGAGTGACCAGTTTTCACACGTTGCATGGCCCTACAAAAAAAAGAAGAGATTCTCTCCGATTCAGGTATCGTTCGAACGAGAGCAGGAATTTCCACTTCCTCGGTAGTAGTTCGCCTTCGAAACGATGCCGCGGTAAATGGTGACCACCTTGCGCACTATCGGCACCATTGAGGATATCGGACCAGGGATATTTATATATACCGTGGACTGATGCAGTCGTAAAGTTGTTTTGCTGGAGAGATTTCTTATTCGGAGGCGTTTATGGCAGCTTATGCGCGCTATTGACCGAAAATGCGGGCGACGATGAATAGTTGCCGAAATTCAACATACTAAAAACAGGATTTTTGTGCACCAGGTTCAGCTCCCCGGTCACAAAACTAGATTTGATCAAACGATTCCTTTCGAAGAACCCGTTTTTAGTGTCCGACCGGGTGCTGTTTGGGCGGTGTGGGACCCATTTGTTGGCAATGGATGTCCATCGCAGATCTATAAAATGAATAGCCAGATGAATAAAAAAGGAAACATTCTACATTCGATTCTAACATTTGAAGCCTTTGCGAGAAGATTTCTTTTTTAAGGTAGACCATAACCGTCTTCCTCTCAACTCCAAGATACTGACTGACACAATTTCCCTCTGACATTTACCTAGGCAAAAACTAAATTTCTTCCATTTTCTCCTTCACTCAAACCATTTCGTAAGCAAGCTTGCTGTTTTCCTTTATCGCCTCCGTATTGCTTCCAGCGTTGGCCATTAAGTAAATAAAGAAGTCCACCGTGAAAATAGAACAAACTGTCAGCAGCGGCATAATGGAGATAGCGAGCGGGTGGCTTGAAGTTTCTAATTTTCAGGCTACAAGGCACGAAACCTGACTCCCTCCGCCGCCCAGGGGCCGGTTCAACATTCGATTCCGGCCTAGTGCCGACACACACTGCCTGACTGCCCTATTGGATAACTCCCTGAGCTGAGGTGAGCTGGAACACTGCGCTGTGTTCCGAGAGTGTTATTGCGTACCAACATCCATATGTGCGAGCACTCATGATGTACAGACGGTCGGCAACGTACGTAAATGGGCGCTTGCATCTCTCCGTCTTCGACGGGTGCTGGTGTGCGCTATCATCATCGCACGGCCTGGTAGAGACCCCGATGCCCCGGAGCAGCTTCGCGGCCTCAATTTCCAGTTTGTTCACAATTTACCTCTTCGGGCTTTGGCAGCAACCTGGCAGAGCCGTGGCTGAACAACCTGTGTCAACATCACCCTCGCCTTCTATCCACCCAGCTTGAGGAGGGTATGTCTAGCTATGCGGGTACTGCACTCGCCTTACCACAGAAACCGCAGCCTGCTAATGCGACTGACGCATGCATGGAAAGGGAGTCTTCATTCAGTACTCTGTACCGTAGATGAGCGATGGGTGGGAGTTGTGTTCCCGAATGAAAAACATGCATCAAACACATTCTCTTCCCGATAGCGAATGAGCGATCGCGGAGAAATTGAAAGTTGTGTACACAAGAACTCTTCAGGGCCGTGGAGGCTCCTCCGTTAAGTCTGAAGTTCCACGTTGCGTGGGCTCTACATTGGATCCATTCTCTGTTGACCATCGTTAGGCGCTTGACATGTTGCTCCTTCAACTACACGTGTCCGATCTTGACGCCTGGTAATTAGCATACTATCGTTGTGTCCGGAGGTCGTCTCGCGTGAGACCGGAACAACGCACTTGACGGAAAAGGGTTTCGTCTCGAACGGGATTCTCGTGTTTTGACTGACACATGGGACACCACAGTGCCGATACAGGACGCCAGAGAAGTACATCCAGCGACACATCAAATGTAAGAAAATTCCCACGCAACCCAATGCATATGGAGGCGGTGGCGCGCGCGTGCAGGTGCTAGAGAGCAGAACACCGAACGAGACACGACAGTAACCCACCCCAGCAGCCATTCGCCTCGCAGTGCAATTTAAAATGTACGCTCCGGTTTTGTTTAGGGTTAAAGGCAGGTCTCTTATGCAAATGATTTGCACCGTCCGCAAGAAAACCTTGCCAACAACGCCAGGGCATGACCTTGGACGACTAGTGGCGACTCAAACACAGCTAGCGTGATCTGAAAGTACCGTGAACCAAAAGTGGTGTTCTAGCCGCCAACACCGTTTCGGTTGAGCTGCAGCGCGCAGTAGGCAGAAGCAGTGCATGTGATGGACTGCCGGAATCAGTTGGAAAGCTATCAACGATCAACGGCAGCAGAGGAAGTTATCATTTCCCAAATGGGTGGACATTTCCAGACAACCAGTTTTTGCCAACCACGGCCAACGGGATGGCGGTGTAATAATAATCCAGAGGCAATCAGTACAGGCGTATGCAAATTCCAAGAGTTTCTTTCTGTTAATTTAAACCCAGTGCTGAAAAAGCGAGTTTTTGTGCATTCCTTGGGCAGCAATGTTGCAACTCTCGAACCACTTCCTTCGAACGGATTGGATATATAAGTTCAATTTTCAACAAATTTGGAGTGATTTACACCTTCCTTCTTGCAGTTACTAAAGTCTGTGTGGCGGAAATGCCAAACGCTCCCCGGCCGCACATAAATCCTGACGAGAGAAAGTTCAACCACGGCGCGAACCATACCACCAACGGGGAATAAAAACATTCTTGAGGAAACGCGGTTTCCTATCGCGTGGTCTGACCTTCGCCACCAATCAACCTTGGAGTAATAAATTGAGCACCTGGTGCAAATCATGTGCACCCGCGGCAAAGGGCTTTGCATTATACTGCGGCAAAAATAATGGACAACCAATCGATTTAAGTACTCAGGATCTCTCCAGGCCACTCCACACGATTGGGATCATTGGGTACAACTTACGGGATAGCGGGGCTCGATTAATCTTGAGCAAATTAACCTCTGCAAACGGGTTTACCACATCAACGAACGACCTCATCGGTTACTAATGACTGTGAAATGTTTTTTTTCCCGAATCGCTTCAACATGTATTGGGTTTTCCAGGTTGCCTTCCAACCCATGAAATGTTTTTTAACAGAAAACCTATGAAATGTTTTTTAACTATTGGGATGTCCATCACAAAAAAAATCATTCCGCCAGCGGATAAAAAACAAATCGTTAGCATAATAGCTCTAAATAAATATAAGTTAATAAGCTAAGTATATAAATCGTTAATATTTTGGACAGTAAAAGTCTATTCTTTTCTTCCAATCAAGATGCTTCTGCATCGAGTTGATATAGTTTTTCTACGAAACAGTACACATTCAATACCACTTTCTGAACTAGAATTAAGTAGAAAACATAGTAGAATCGCGTTTAAAATAATGTACCCGAATTAAATTATAGTAAGATTAAATTATCGTTGCGTTAAAAACACACTAAGAATATACACACTACATCAGGCACAGTCACTGCCCAATGTGTGCGCATACGATCCACTCAATTTCGACTTCTTTTTATAAGGCTTCTGGCAAAAATTGCCTGAGCTCATTTGAACTATACGGCGAGCAAAATTGAGAAACGTCAAGTGTCGTTTCGCTTCGTTTTGGGCTGGTGTCGTTTGCCCTTTCGCACCGGGGTGTTACTCCCTGCCCGGACTTAGCGCAAAATTTCCAAACAAGTTCTCGCATCTCACCTCCAAATCAGAGACCTCCTGAGGTCAGGTTGCAAATTAAAACATGGCTCCCCCCTGGACAGGGGGCCCTCGACGGGTGGAATTCACCGAAAAACAGCACCCTTTCAATTCAATCGCTGAACGATGCTGAAGATTCCTCTGATTTTTTCCCATCTTCGCCATCACGGCCAGAACGTCAATAAGCCTCCGAAACGATGATACGCTCCATTTGGTTCGCGCGTGGTTTCACTGTGCTTCTTGCTTTGCGTCACGAACACTTGATCGAAACAGCAGGCTCTGATCGTGGGGCTGGATGAGGTGGATTCCCCATTTTTGGACCTGCTGGAAGTATCATGCTCCAATGGAGAACGCTTCTTCATGAAAAGACACTCAGCAGACACAGGTCAGAGCTGGAGCAGCACTAATGCAGCGGTCGCCAACACGCAGTCACAGCTGGAGGATGTGAAGAGTTTTTGGTTCACCCAGGGTAAACCGATGCAGATTGGTGTGGAAGGAAGGATGGCACAGAACGAATTACGGCTGATCCAAAGGGGCTCTTTCCGCCGTCCGTCGATGGCCTCGACAAACTCACGGTCGGACCACAACAGCTAACGGTACGTTGGAAATATAAATCCGCTAAACGGCGTGCGGTGGATGATCATGCGAAGAGAGAAACATTCTTGCTGATACACCGAGGCGACCAACTACGGTTCACCGACAGCCGAGTGAACAGATCTTTCGCTTCCACCCAAAACCGAACACACGCCCGGCATTATCGCTGATGGCCGTAATTTGCTACCAGGCACTGTCAATCGTAAAACGAATGACTGTCGGCGATCGGTGAAGAAACTGTCCAGCGAGTGGAATGTTTCTTTTATGAATTTAATTAGCCTTAACTGTCGCTTTTATCTTAACGTTCAGTCTATTGCTACAACTATCGGGCGTGAAGTGCACAGTGGAGGAAAAGCGGTAAAATTATGAAAGCACTAATGCTTAATCTTCTCTTCAAACAATAAAGACTAAAACATGATATAAATGGTACGCAACTCATTCGAGAGTCTTATATACTAGCCGAAGTTAGTAAGTCTTTGGGTGGACAAACAAAGAATCGCTTAGAGAGATACTACGAAATAAAAACAACGCCACATAAAATAAAAAAAAAAACGGATACATCCTCTCCGGATGGTTGCGAAAGAATTCTCGTACCAAAATCCAACACACAAAACCAAGCCAACCAGTCCACCGGCCAGCGAGGTGTGATCATACCGAGGCCACCGTACACCACCCGCTATTTTCCAAGATGCCGCTTGCACATTAGGTCTTGCACCGGAAACTGATCTAAAATTCAAACGCTTGAATCACGACCCGAAGCCCCGGAGCACCACCAAAAGGCGTGAACAAGAAACACACTGTTGGGGTTTGCGAAACTCATGCAGGGCAGCAGTACATCAGTGACTTGCCCAACACCGTGGATACCATCACCGGCATTGGCAGCGCCCTGCTGGAAGTCTCGCAGCACAGCGACTTGGTGTTGAAGTCCATTCCAGGGTTCCAGGGTTTGTTGATTTGTTTCAGGCAATCAACACCTCCAAAACTGCCCGGACGTCGGGTAGAACAATGGTTCAATAAAAACTCAATCCTCGACCAACGGCGTCCATCATTCTCGCCCAACGGATCGCTGGCAAAGGGAGCGAGTGAAGTCACACCTTACGAGACAGCCATCCCTGGAATCCGTCGTGGGTTCCACCAATAACACCATCCCTCCCCGAAGAACCTTCCTCCCTGGCGCTACTTGACACAGATAATCGGTGGAGTTAGTGGAAGGCTAGATTATGCAAGAGTCTAAATCATGCCGTCATGGGTCCTTCACCTACACCATTCATTAGCAAATCAGTCTAAGGCAGTGGCAGTAGCTCCAACCTCATCACCGCCAAACACATTATGCAATCTTTCTCCCGGTCTAAGCTCTTCGTTCGCCTCATCCAGTCGTCATCATCGTTGCCACAGGCCGACAGGCTCCTCATCAACGTCTTCTTCACGCACCCATATCGAATCGCACCGCTGCACACGGCAGCGCATCGCTCCACCACCCACCGTCGGTTGAGCAAACCGGACATAAATTGGTAATTTTAATTTCTGCCAATCCGGTACGAGGATCACCGGCCAAATGCGGTTGCAATTCCGGTGCCTTGACCGAAGGTGGCAGTGAGGGAGAGAGAAAGGAGGTTCGAACTTCGTCACCTCATCTACTGACCTTGAATTGGCAGTGTCGTGGTCGGAGTTAGGCACGGTCCGTGCCCACACCCAAGGTTTTTTCCCTAGCGTGATAGGGGGTGTAGCAGGGGCGCTGAATTGAATTACATTAAAAATTCAACTCACAGAGCTGGTGTGGTTGGTGTAAATCTGACGGCAAGCACCACATGGCGGTCGCTGCTGGACATCATATTTGTGCATTGCTTCGCTTCCAGCGAGACCGTCTTAAGCCAATCGGTCAGAGTGATGCTCGTGAAAGATACATGACAATGGAAACTCATTCCGCTGCTGGTACGGAATAGATCATTCGGTCAGTGGCAGTGTCGGGGTCATGTCGGGGACATCAGGAATTTTCGAAACACAAATCAAAATAATCACGAAAGAACTTTAAGCGAAAATTAAATGTATGATCATACTTATGCGGGATTTACGTAGCCTATCCAACAACTTAGATTCGTTATCGGTCCTTTCAGGGATTGTAATCTCTCGTAATTGAGAAACGGGCCTTGTGAAGCATTAAACTGTCTTTTCAAAAGCACAAAGCAGAAAATCCTTAACTTTTTTTCCTCTATCGTTCACTTTTAAGTCATTGTACAAAGCGAGGCCCCATTTTCTACCATTTTTTAATTAAAATAATTTAAGCACACCAGAACCGCATCGTTGACCTATTGTGACCTGTTCTGTATTGTTTTGGTTCCAAGCTGTGAAATCGTTGTACATGTAAACCCAGTAAAATATAACAAACAATAATATAGCTTAAACAAAAAAACTTACACGTTGGAAACCTGAGCATTTCCTACTTCTGCAGAAGAATTTGCGTCAGCTAGTTATAGCCACAATCAGGTACAAACGTCAACCCAACAAGTCATCACATCCTCTCCCTCACTGAGTCCATCTTCCCGCCACCAGACGTTGACCTTCAGAAGGACTTAGATGGGTAATTTATTTATCAACCATTATTCGATGCCACAAAGGGGGAAAACGTTTAACATTCGTTCAACTCATCATTCCAAACCTCCCAGGTCGTCGTCTGTCAGTGATTCAGCAGGGGAGGGTGCCAGAGACCTGTTCAACAAAATTCGTGTGCTTTCGCTTGATTGCTTGAGATCATTTTACAAACGATGTTGATGACTGTCCGGGACGGGTTTTTTTTCCGTTGCTAAAACAATGCAAACTCCCAAACCTGCGGAAGAAGAATCTCGGCTCAGAACCGGTTTCAGTTTCTTCCCCAAAAAAAATCAAGCAGCGCAAATTGCTGGCTTCTTTCCGCTGTCGTAAAAGTGTTTTTGGGAGTTGTAGAAATGCTCATCGTAAAGTAAACACTTTTGTAAGCGATTTATACGTACTCAGTCGCTTAAAGTATGTCAAAGCATCTCCTCTACCTTGTATGGTAATATGCTTTATTATTTATGTTCACTCAAAAAGAACCATGTCCATGAAGGCAGGCAAGAACACCGACCAAGCCAAAGTGAAATTGATATTGTGCAAACGAAGCGTGTCTTTATGTTTTATTTCCCCCCAAACACCTTCTTTTCTAAGAAAACACAATCAGCAGAGCCGAATGTTTACTGATTAAAAATTATTACCACACTCCAGCACCAGCCTTGATCGGTGACAGGAGCATCACGCAATCCTGGAGATGTTGGGGAGGAGTCTACAGGGAGTCTTGGTCACAACAAAAAGTCACGCGGGTTGCGTTTTGGAGTTTCTTGTTAATTTTTTTGTTTGCAAGGATGTCACACCATCAAACTCGAGAGAAAAAGAGGAGGAGGACAGAGAGAGTCGAGTCAAACAATTATTCGGCACAACAACAATCACTACAAGAAGTGCCCACGAAAAAGGCCATGGACGTGAACATAACAGCACAACACCAAAAACTCCAGAAGAAACGCTCCTTCGGCTGTCATAACGGCGATTTTTGTACACTTGTCCATAGCTAGCATACGAAAAGCAACGAACACGCGCACGCACAACTCCAATCTCCACTGGACTTGCTGCTTCAAGCCATTACCCATACTCCAAGCCCTCTGGAGTATGGCGAGTGTGAAACTTGGCGGAGAGCATTCGAAAGTCTTCACCAGCGCACATGCCTCCATCTTGCCCGGGCGTACACGATACGCCACGGAGATCGAAAATCGGATTGCGCTACATGAAGAATATTAATTTTATAGGCTTGTTTCTGTACTTCCATGGATATGTTTCTGTGTGTGCGATTTTATATTTTTATTTCACGATCATTTCTGTTATCTTCCTCCATTGTTGAAACCGTGTCCGCAAGATGCCCAAAATACTTCTTTTCATGTTTTTCGAACAGGTGTGGTGTTACGAGGCCTTGGCTGAAGGAGCATATTGTTTGCTTGCTGTCCTTTCCAGACAAAATGGTTCACGCTCACTGGCTGGATTTCGAGCGGCCGTCGGTGCCTGGATCTCGAAGACCGAATGGCAGTCCACGGGTCGACCATATGAAAAGTAATGTTGCTCCAATTACACCTGATCCAATCACTTTTTTCCACAAGCGAAATTGCTCCGCTGTACTGTCTTTTTTAAAACTCGGTACTCTTACTTTTCTGCTGCAAATTGTTTAAGCCAGTAGAACTGTAAAAGCGTGAAAGTATAAATATATAAGAAAGTATAAGAAAGTATAAAAGTAGCAGGTTTCTTAGACGCTTGGTTATCGCCACACACACACCAAATCACTGGCAGAAATTTATTCAAACCAATTTAGCAAAAGCCATCTTATTGCTTCCAATTAAATCAACATATCTACAATCTTCCGTTCGGGCGTGGACAAAAGTGGGATAAAGGGAGGAAAAATCTTTTCCAAGTTAATTTATTTTATTCGATTAATTTTCGCATCGCCGTGCTGCTTCGGGCAACGCATTGTGTTTGTTTGTTTTTTTTTTCTTAATTTTGCTTTATCGGTAAAAGATAAAGGCCAGATTATGCAACTCGCGGACGGTTCGGGAATGGTTTCGCCTTTCAGAGATTATAAATATAATGCGCAACAGCGGACAAAATGGAGGCAAAAGGCAAGCTTACCATAACCATATTACGCGGAATAATGTCTTCACCGGATTTTTCTCACGCGCCGTTGTGGAACTGGTCGAGATGCAAACTTTCCGGCCCATCCCGCCACGGTATCATTCGTCAAACGATTTTACGACTCAAACAGCGCAACAGTGATAACCAAATTAGGCACCATTGGAGCAAAGTTTGGGAAAACACCTGTCATTCCGCCCGGGGTTGGCTTTGTGCTGGCGAAAAACTACTAGAAAAGCCATCCCAAAATCGAGGAATTGCTTTCTACATGTAAAGCACCGAAGTGCTAGTAGGAGTATGCTGAAATGTTTGCTCCTGCAAACGCATCGCACGGGTGTAGCCCGCACAAATTGTGAAGGGTCAGCAACATTCCGCCCATCGTCTGCTTGGATGCCGCACGGGTGTCGTACACAGAATAAAAACAACCTACCCAGGGGCATGGCCACACGCAACCGCCTACCGAAGGTCACAGACCGGTGGATGGAGCACTGAAACAACGGAGAACCGGAGGTAAAATAAAACCTCACCAAAAAACCTCAAAGACCCTTTTGCAAGCGTTCAAGCGCAATGCCAAAGGGACTGTTTAAATTGAAATAAAGAGAAAAGTCTCGTCTTCCCTCCGAAATAGAAAGAATAATACTCACACAAAAAAACAATCACCAGACGCGAGGTGTTATGGTCGGTTAAAAATATTTTCAACCAGCCCCAAACAAGACGCAAAAGCTGGAGGTCGCGATCGTTAAAGTGTGCAGGCATTAAGGCAGAAAATGATTTAATTACATTACAGCATGTTGCTTGCGGTTCGTCCCGTGTGGCAATATTTCTGTGTTTGAGAGCCCAAGGAATCCCCATGGACGCTCACCGCACTTAGATACAGCAGCAAGTGGCAACTACTTGTTTGTTCATCAAACGGTGCACCGAAATATGTGAAGGGAAAATATTTTAAGATATAATTAAACAATCGTAACCAGTTCGCATCTGCCGATGGCCTTCCCCGTCTTAAAAATGGTGTTGACTTAAGCGGCACACAAATCCAATCCTTGTTTTTGGCGCCTGTTTGGAGGTGCATGAGCAAGAAGCAAAGGAAAGCGAGTGTTCAACTTTAAATATGTAAAGCAAAATATCCAAAATTTTACATTCGGTCACACCGGGATAACCTTCCTTACCTTTTGCCCAAAATACCGGGTGCAAGCAAAAAGTGAATCTCTTCGTCCTTCAAGGTCAGCGCAGTGCACGATAAAAACAATTTGCATAAAATTGCCCCCCTTGCGAAGGAAACGCTGCGCACGGAATGCCAATCGGCCGGGTGCCCTAAAGGCAGCATGACACAACGGACGGCGTTTGTGACGAATCATGTGATTATGCAGTTTGGATGCACACCGTTCGGTCGGGTCAAGGAGAATCCATGTCGCCGCCGGTACGAAAATTGAGTGATTTTTGTGTGGTCGGAAATACCAGCTCGTCACATTAAACCACCCGGCCTGGGCTGGGAACGTGAATTGCCACCCTGCACCAGCAGAAGCGAATCGACCTTGCTGCTGGATGATGCACTTTTTATCTTGCCTGCCTGCGTAGACCCCTCCTCTTTGCCGCCTTCTCTTTAGGTCAATCTTTGGTGACCAAGGACGCCAAAGCGCTCGCAGAATATCGCGTAATCGATCGTTCGCGTTGCTATGTTTCCAACACTTCCAAAGAAACAGTGTGTAAACGCATCCAGCCAGTGCATTCGATTCGTGTGTTCGCTGCGCAATAGCGGCAGCTAAGCCTCACGCACCGTTTACGCCGTCCCTATCGGTGGGCACAATTTATGCAACCTGCATTTACATGCAAAACAACGACAACGGCAGCGAAAAACGAAAGAAAAGCCTCCAAGCTCGGTGTCAACTTCAAACGTCAGCGCTACCATTCCGATGCCCGGCCAATGAGGCAAACGATGCAGCTAATGACACGGACACGCCGGTGATGATGATGACTGCGGGCGTTGCGGTGGTTAAACAAAACACGCGCACACATGCAATTGTGCAACGAGCATTCGTGCAGCGAAACGATCAGCTGACCGTGGAGCGTGGAGCGAAGGGTTTCCGATCAAGAACCGAGGCAGGCATTTTATTTAAATTGTGTCACTTAAACGGGAGGATCGATTTGACTATCGACCCAGCTTGATCAATCAAATTAGCTAGTCAGGGTGTAATTGCACGTCCCCCCTCGGCATTCGAACCTCATCATCAGTTAACGATGCATTGATAAAGAGAGAGAGAGAGAGGTCAGCTTCGGTAGTGCTTCATCGATAACTCGTTCCGATTGGCGGTCGTTGCATGAGCTCATCGATTTAATACAATCGTTGCGCAAAAAAAAGGACGCAAAAGGGCTGATGTCATTCACGACGTGTCAAGTCAGGACTCTTCTTTTCAACATCCGCCAATGACATCAGTGGCACACTTTGAAGCAAACAGGCAGGATAAAGCAACAGCGGGTTTTACGAATAATGCTTCGGCGCATCCTCACCGCAGTTGGTAACTAATTAAAAAGGTCCGAACGACGCCATCGCAAAAACGCGCTAATTACCAAACAGTCAAATGAAATGCTGACTGGCGCTGCCTCGTCGGGTGTGGATTGCTTCCCCCGGGAAAGGGGGGAATGAATGAATGCTTTTGTGGCAGATCGGCGGTCCGCCCGCCGGTTTTGGGATGCACATGACGAGAACGCGGTTCATTGTCCGGGATGGCGCATACGGTTTAGCAGCGGTTTAACAAGCGTGCACTGTGTTATGCTGATCCACCTTCCTGCGGCTGGAGAGACATACACATTTGTAGTGCAAGTGACACAAGGCTGCATCAGGCAAGACGTCCCATATAATGATGATGTTGTCGCCGCAACAACATTGACAACCGTTAGCCGTAACGGAGTACGGACACACGGGAACGGATTCTTGGTTCTTGGTTTATTGCATTTCAGCATCTTGGCCCCTTGCACCGTTCCAATTTGCCCATTAATTATTCTCTTCCACTAGCAGCAGGCATTATTGCAAGTGCGCACGCACCACCATCTAGAATTAAAGCAAACGTCATAAAATGATGCTTTTTTTTGCTATTGACATAAGTGTGCTGTGTAGACCCTCACATAGCGAGTTTAATCCGTCCCAGTGATTCTCTCTTCATACGAAAAACTCGTTATGCGAGAGTCTCTTTTCCACAGGAAAAGCTAGGAAAAGGGAAACATTTAAAAAAAATGATAACCTGCCTTTTAATTTACATCGGTATTATCGCCCCTTAATGTTCATCGATATGGATATTATGCTTCACCATACATCAGAACATAGCTAAAAACGAATAACGATCTTGATTTTCGTTCATAGGGGCAACTCGTTATGAGAGGGTCCACGGTACATTTATCAACTTCTTGGTTCCATTATTACCGCGCAATCATGCTACGAGTGCATACTTACGGAATGATGTTAATTTCGTATCGGATTTCCCTCCGACCGGGTGAAGAAACGTTCGGGGCACACACTATTGCTTGTGTGCTCCGCAAACCTCAATACCGATCGTGCGGGCACAGGTGTGAAGAAAGATAAGAAGGAAAGCCTTTTCCTCGGCCGCTGTTGCTGGTGGTATTATCGATCGGTGCACGGAGATGACCTGGAATTGGAGGTTGGCGTGCCTTTCCCGTCGTTGATGCGTTGCGTTACAATTGAATGTTACAATTCAAACCTTCACCCACCCGGGGGCACACCGTGTTTACCGGTGCAGTGGGCGTTTGATCACACGACCGTGAATTATCGGCCACACACGGACGGTGCCTGATTTCACTGCACCGATATTGACCCGATATATTGCCACCACCTGCAAACCGAGCCGGGCACCACACAAACTGCACTCCACTCTGCACCAGCACTGCCACTGGATCACGCGGTTACACGCACACGGATCGGCTTTCCTTCACCTCCACGGGCCGCTTGCGCTAAACCGTTGCTTTTCGAAAACCGGGAAGAAGATGCGTAATAATCGGTCGCTTCAGAGCTGATTACGATGACACAAACTGATCCGTGTGTGCGTGATGCCGGGCCTTCATTTTCGGGCAAAATGACGCGCGTTGTCACGGAAAATGGAGGGCATTAATAATTTCTTTCCTCGCAGCGCAGAATGATTTCACAAATTCAACACAAAGCACAGCAACACAGCGACAACTTTTTTGGAGGTTTGAAGAAGCCCGTCCAGCCACCGTTTTGTTTACACAGGCAGAGACGAAATCTCACTTGCCTCAAAACATGATCTTCGTACGGTTTGGGCCGCACGTGTGCGTTGTTTTGGCGGAAGGGAATAAAGCACTTGGTTTAAATACAGAATTAAAATATGCCCGCTAAAAGGACGGGTAAGTTTTAACTGGCTCGATCTACAACACAACGAAAGTAAGACGGCGAAGGAATGAGCGTGCACACCGCGTCGGGTGCGGATGGTGCGTTGCTATACACTGACGATGGAATGAAGGGCACACGAAGCGGCCAGGCACAAACTGGTTGCATAGTGGAATGCTTGAAGTCAAAATTGGTAAAAAAGAGTGTGAATGTTGAATAAATTATTTTTCATTTGTTTTGATTATGTTAAGAAAATAGTTTTTTTTTTAATATTTAGCTCAAGGATAATTTCAAGTTTATCAGATAAGCTTTCGCTTTAAAATACACGCATGCATATTAATTGTATATATGAAAACCTGAATTATTCCATAGTGCTAGGTTTTAATAGCTCTGGCAGCACTGCCAGAGCTGATGTTTCCTACGCAAAATTTGTACAAAATCATAGAAAATGTTACTATATTATCGTCAGGAAGCTCAAAAGTGTTCAAAAGTGGAACCCTTGCCAGTTGCTGTACATCAACTTAACGATTTTATCATATTTGTATACCATTTCACAAAAACACGAAAAGTTTGACACCACTGACAACTGATTTGACAGCACTTGAGATGTACAAGGTGGTTCATGTTTTAAATGTGTGTTTTAAATTGAATGAAAATTAGAATTCATCATATTTTAGGACTTTTACACGATAGGGTTATAAAGTTATCGTATTTCCATTTAACACGTGTTCAAGCTAATTTTCAAAAACCCTGCTTTGTGCCAAAAGCACTCTATTTCTGAATTGTACTAAAATTAAGTACGGTCGTTCTACGTTCTCGAACAGCACAGAGCACCAAGAGGGAAGCGTAATAGAGATTAAGATTTTTATGTTTAATAACTGCACGAAAAATATTAAATTACCTCAGTAAGAAGCTGTTCAGCGGATCCATATAGTCCCATAGATTGCGTACTGCTTGATTTCATACTCTATGTCATTCGATCTTCGGCAGGGTTTGTTTTATGTTAATTACGAAAAAAAAACAAATTAAGCTATTTTCTTTCTTTTTCTTTCTGAGCATAATAACCATGATGAATCAAGCTCTTTGGAGGCCTTGAAAGGAATTCCAATAAAGCATGTGTAGAACTAACGGAGTTCTCTGATCGACTGTAGACAGCACTGGTCTCTGACAGACATAAGTTGATATTCCAATAGCCCTTGAAGGAGGCTAAATCATTCCTAAATATCTAGGAATCATCATCGGAAGGACGAAAAAATCGCTATCGTATAGTATATTTTAAAATACTGAAAACTGTCTCACAAGAAAACAAAACCCAATCACTTAAGAAAGGTAAGGCAAAATTATTTAGAATGAGTCTTGTGTACAACAAGTAATAAACCACCATGAAATGTTTGCCAATACACACATGTTATTCAAATCGGAACTAACGCCTACGACACAACGAAAACAAACCCCTTTGGTTGAGAAATCAACTTTATTTTTAAATTAAAAACAAATATTAAGGAAGCATACCGCTTCAAGATAATAGAACCGAACTTCAATGAAACTATAAGACACACCTGATTCCACCTAGCTTACATCTTCGATCGATCTTCCTTATATCGACACTTTGTATAGTCTTGTCGTAATTATGTGTTCCCTACAGTTAACGATTTGATCAGTTTCAGAACAGTAAAGTCAGAATAATTGTAAAATTAATCACAGTGTTCTTGCACGATGGAAATAAATTAACAGACCCAGTGTCCATTAAATAGGCAAACAATGGCTGTTAGGTACGTATTGAGGTAAATGGGTAGTTTTTTCTCCATTATTGCTATGTTATATTGCTCCATTATTACTATGTTTTCTGTTTCCAAAAGTCAACGAAGGATAAAATTAGATTATGGTTTAGTTTACCAGCACCGTGACTTAATCTAAAACTCCAACTCTCCCGGACAGTACTTGTCGATCAAGCCCTGGTAGTACGGCCACAATGCATCAATGTCCGGCAGCGTGGTAGATTTGGTGTACAGATCGTACCGACTGGAAGGCAAATCGGAACATCGAAAAGTTTTTAGTACATACTGCTCTTGTGTAAATACATGGTGAACAAACTTACTTGAACATCAGCACCCATTGCTTGGTTTGCTCGTCCTTCTCGTTGGTCAGATGGTGATAGTCGCCCCCCGAATGCCAAGGGTAGAACGAATGATACCGAATCATGTGCAGTGCCTGGTCGGGCAGGGTGCTACGGTTGTGCTTCAGCACTCGGTACAGATACTCGTCGTGGCCCCAGGACATGGTCAGCTTCTCCAACCCGCAATGCGGTTCGTACATTCCGTTCTTGGTGCTGAAAATGTTCATTAAAAAAGATGCGATTATAGCAGCGATATGGTTTAATGTTTACCGCCCAGGTACGCACTTGTACTTCAGATTTGCACCATCCGGATTATCGACGAAGCTGTCCTCCCGGTACACAATGCTCGGGCCCCACTCGCACCCCACCGGGAACGTATCGCCCACCACCGCCCACTGGGGCTCACCGTAGAAAGCCATCACCTTGCCGAGATCGTGTATGAGCCCGGTCAGATGCAGCCAGTCCAGCTCGGGGAACTCGGCACGTGCCCGCTCGGCCGTCTGGAACGCGTGCACAATGTTCGGCAGGTCTAGATCCGGATCCGACTCATCGACCAGATCGTTCAGCTTCTCGAGCGCTTGCCGAATGGTGGCCTTGAAATGATCGAACTTAAGCCAATCGGCATGACGACCTGGTAGGGAAAGGACAAAACATTGCGCGTATTAGTACACAGGAACGTTCGCGCGTGATTCTAAGCGTGCGCGCGCGCGCTCAAAGCACGTGGTGTTGCGCGTGGAGCGGGAGGCGCGCCACGCACATGCCCGAGGGTTGTTATTGTTTGTGGCTCTCGCCGTCATTTGAACGCTATTGGAAACTATCAGAACAAATCCATCCGCCCCTTATCAGATGCAAGCATCACACGGCAGTATCAACATTGACCTTGCTGTGCTTAGTAGTAGCGGTGCAAAATCATAAGTACGCTAGACCTCGGCCTGATTCGCGTGGCAAGGTCAATGTGGCTCTCGTTTAGTGATCCTTCGTTTTGCGACGCTTTATTTACGCTCTGCTGTTGTTTGTCTCTCGTTCGATAAATGCGATTATCACAATGATAGGACACACACGTTGAGAATTTGCGCAGCCCCGTGGGGTCATATTTCAATCCAAAACACGTCTACGAAAGCTGTGTATTATCTGCGATGGGCTTACCCTTTACAAAGTCAACCGTTTGGTGGGTGTGCATCAGCTTGTACGTGCGCCGGACACGCTCCTTCAGCGGATCGTTCTCGTCGACCGTGTAGTCCCGGAACTTGGACACTTCCTTATCGACAAACTTTGGCTCGGGTCGTAGCAGCTCCGAGACGTCCAACACGTTCGGGTGCTGAAATGGGTTGAAAATGGACAATTCGTTTTAATTTGATCGATTTTCGGCAACGTTTACTACTACAGAATCACCGTTCCTCACAAAATTGCAACTTTTTGTCGTACCTCTTCAATAATAATTCTCATAATGGATCTGTTATATTCTACACTTATTCTCAAAACTAATCACAAATAAGTGATCACTATAACATCAACTATTCTCTAGTATTGCTTCACAAATCACAGTAAAACAAGTTTCAAAAACTTTTTGTAGCTAACACGTTGCCACACTGGTCCAATTTCGCTGGGCAGCTATGTATGTCCGTTCCGACTGCCGGTGGGCAACTGATGATCCTGGCACAAGGCATCACACCGCTTTTATACAAAACCATACTACAACACCCGCCACCAACCGGGTCGTCCAGTCGATGGCGAGCAGAAAAAAAAAAATCTCAATCACTCTACCGCTGGCCTCAAGATTAGTCTTGCCACGATGTCTACGATCGTGGCGTACAGCGGAGCACATAGAAAAACAAAAAATAAATAAAGATGATACTTCCAGCTGTAAGCCGCAGCGTCTGGCCCCTTCCTGGCCAGGGTGTGGCGGCGATGGTGATACCGCGATGATAAGCTTAATCGGGTATTGGGATTCGAATTGTCTGATTAGTAGCGGGTTTTTATACTTTACATTTGCGATCCTTATTGTTTTTATGCTTTGCTTATCGGCGTAACTGGTACCTTTCCAGATAGGCACAATGGTAATAACAAAAGGGTGAGATAATTTAATCGATAACATCCTTTTTACATGTTGTTTTATTTACATTTCATGTGTAAAACGAAGCTATGAAGTTCTGGAAGTTCTTCGTGACTGGCCCAGTTTGCTGCTTTAGAACGGTTCAAAGTACAAATAATTTTTTTTTTTAGTTCAGGAAATATGTTCTACTAAGCTCTTGGGAGATTGCAAGTAAATTGGTGACCTGCGATGACACGCCATCAATGGTCCAAACGGCACGTGAATGCATAGCGAGATGCAAATACGGTGTCGTACTATAAATATATACCAAGAACTGGATCATACTGGTACCAATTAGGTGTAAGTTTGGGGAAGATTTGCTTATTCCTCCGTGGCACCATGCATGGCAGAACTTGCTCCAGTTAGGTCCATTTCTGAAGTCAGTGACAAAAATTCCAAAACGTTTCAGTAAAGGGAGTAGCATGAAGTTATTGGAAAAAATAGATCTTTTATTTAGGATTGATTATAAGACTTATATTTGAAGTGCTACATGATTTCGCACCCTTTTCTATCTTTAATCGCTCCTGCAAATGGCATGGAATGGTATAAAATCAGCCATTGCAATTAAATTGCATTTGTCATTGATAGGTAGTAGATTTGGGCTAGAAATAGGCCTACCCTTACTTGACGCTACTACTCTAATGTGACGTAGATCAATGCCACCTACATTAAACTGATACATAAATTTGACTAAGACAAAATTGCGACTGTGGTATCGTATGCGGCTTCTCCAAGATTAGCTGCACAATGAAGATCTGGCGAATAGTTGGTGTTCCTTTTCGGATCAGCGTCCAGCTATCGTTCCGACGTATAACAAAAAGCAACAAACTTCAATTTTATGAAAAATTTAACAGGAGCTATATACAGCTCCGAACTATCTACATACAGAACATAGTCACACTAAGAGGGACTTTGAGAGCCGTTAGCTGTAAGTTTATCTCCTTACATATTATGAAGCTTATGAAGTTCTTTTTTTCTTTCGCCTTTCGTGTAATTTGGCCAATCAATCGCGACAACAGCAACAGTACAAATAGCACCCGTAACAAGGATTACGACAATCTGTGATCCCGTGCCGTTCCATCACTCACAAATCACTGTCACTTGTGTGTGATAACACGTCTCGTGACCCGCATACGGCACATGTGACTAAGCAGCATCTTTGAACTTCTACCCCGAAAAAAAAGGTCACTGATGTGTTGGTCTTATCAACGTCATTTCTGGGATGTATGATTATTCTTTCTTCATTTTTTTGTAGTTCTAACATTCTCAACCGGTTAGCATAATTTCACAACGGATGTATTACAAAACAGCACAAAAGGACCAAAAGGCGTCTGCAGGCCGAACAATCTTCCGCCTCGTT
Source organism: Anopheles epiroticus (assembly GCA_000349105.1). Classification (NCBI taxonomy): domain Eukaryota; kingdom Metazoa; phylum Arthropoda; class Insecta; order Diptera; family Culicidae; genus Anopheles; species Anopheles epiroticus. Next base: position 185,544 of record KB671931.1, read on the forward strand.
AGTGCCTTCGAAGGTCAAGGAAAGTGTAGTGTGCATAGCGCCGCGTTGATCCTTGGCAAAGAGTGTGCCGTTTCTATCACCTGATGCCCCTTCCGATTGTACACCACGATGCCTTCTTTCTCTCGATAAGCCGCACCATACACTGGAGGGCGCTGCGTTTAATGGTGATGCTATAAAAATCGCACAAGCTTATAATTATAATGATGGCAATTACGAAACAATTACACGATGCCAAACGTTATCAACTGCTTGCGAAAAGAACGATGAAGCGTCGGTACAAAACGGGAGGTCCGTTCTATCGCTCTTCTCCGGTAGCTAGAGTTTAATGTGGCCAAAAGGGTCGAACGGAGGTAGTATATACATTCTTTATCAGGGAAAAGAGCTGATAGAACATAATCGTGCCATTGTGGTGTGACCTTACATATGCCGGTTGTGAGTGCCACAGATGAGTTGAAGTGAGTTCTAAGGATCAAGTAGTGCCGTCAGGCTGTTTAAGAAATTACCCTACTGGAGCTCTTGGCTTTTTAAAACAAATAACTCTTATTCTTAAGCAAAACGGCCTGGCCGTTACTACTGAATAAAAAAAAACTCTTATTCTTTAGTTTTACTTGCTCTAGTTGGTACATTTTATAGTGACAACGAAACGCTAAACGATGACGGTGAAGGTCGTCGAACACGCAAGAGATCACGGTCAACTTTCGAGTATGTCGAAAATCTTAAAAATGAGTCATACTTTTACAGCTTAGTCTGCTATAACAACTTAGACAGCCCACTCAAAACACTCTCTAATAAGGTGTCATCAACCGTTTCTTGGTCTTGCTGCAGAAGAGTCGATCACCTACGGTATCGTGCCCCAGATGGCACCCCGACTAAAATTTGGACCTATCACGACTCCTATGTCACTGGGCACGACTTAAGAGGCCTTTACGGTCCGAGCCGTCTGGTTTCATGCCAATAACACGGCCAATTCACTTAATTATCTGTACAACAGATAGATCGTCGATCGCCGTCTCGTCTTCTGCAGTGCGTTCATTTATCAGTACGGCACCTCTGAGTAAATCTAAAATTAAATTTACCATATATCAAGAAAGGCTGAAAATATCTTCGACAGGTCCTGCATCCTGCAAAAAACCCTTATAATTGTACCATTTGTGCACCTTATTGGTGATCCAAAGTCTTTATTTTGTCAAACTATACAATAGAACCAGTTGATGCGTCAATTCCGTTTTGCCAACTACCCTAATTCGAGGTCAGTCACTGTGTATTTCTTCCCAACTCTAGCAATCCCAGTATCTTGCCCTCGCAGGTGGATATCGCTCATCGTACTCGTAACTACGACCGCCACCATCGACCCTTCTCGTCCGTCCACGATGCCGGGCATGATGATATTCCCCATCGCTATCACTGTTCCGCTGCGAGCGGCTGCGCGAACGACGCTTTCGTTGCTGTTTCCGTTCGGACGAGGCGTTACGCTTACGTGTCCGGTTACTTTTCGAACCCGATCGCGACCTAGAGCGTTTGTGGGGAGACCGGGACCGTGAGCGCGATCGTGAAATCGAAGGATTACGGGAGGTGGTACGTTTGGATTTTTTCGTACGCTTGGTACGATCCGCACGAGTGTCCTCGCTGGTGGTACTGCTACTGCTCCTGCTGCCACTTATGCTACGTGATCTGCTACGATCACGGCGATTTTTACTGCGCGCACCTTTACGGCCACGTGAGTACCGTGAGACCGATCGTTCGGACCTAACCGATCGAGAGCGTGATCGGGAGCGAGATTTCTTTTTCGATTTCTTTTTACCGGCCCGTGACGATCGATGATGGCTTTTGGATTTTTTCTTCTTCGTCCGCCGTTCCGTGCCGTTGCTGGAACGCTCCGGATCGGAGACAGAATGGCCGCGGGAACGGGATCGGGACCGTGGTTTAAGGCGTGTTTCACTCACCAGCACCACATCATCGTCATCGTCATCTTCGATCACGGTCGTGGGTAGGTTGGAAGAGAGAATCGGTGTTTTTGGTGCCGTTTCTTTTGGTGAAAGACTAGTCGAGTGTATCGAGTGAATCGATCCTTCCTCCTCGTCACTGCCACGGGCGTCTTTCGTTGAGCATTTGGTTACGAGAAGGTTTTCAAGGGCTGCACCGGAGGCACCATTATTGGTTGGTTCTTGTTGCTGCACGGCTACCTTCTTTTCCGTTGTGACATTTTTTATAAGATTCAGGAACATGTTGGCACGTTTTTTGCGTTCTGCCTGTTTTTCCTTTGCCACTTCCGGCGGTTCTCGGTCTAGGCTTTCTACTGTAGAGGGCGTAACAACAGTTGCTTCCAGGACTTCCACCTCATCCATAAACAGATCAGTCTCGTTGTCCGCTTTAACGGCGTCTGGTGATGTTGTGACACGATCCTTGCGGTCGTGATCGTCCGTCGAATGCTTCATTCGATTGTCACAATCATCCGCCGAATGTTCCTTGTTGTTTGTCTCCTTTTGGTTTGCGTCGTTGCCTTCTTCGTCTTCTTCGTCACTTCCCAAACCCGTCATCGCTTTTACTGAACCAGCGTCCTCCTTCGATTTTCGAACAAGGGAAAAACTCACCGGTGCCCCTAGCTTTTGGTGCTGAATGTTTGTGACCGGCACGGGAGCCGCCTTTGGTGCAGCCGTGTGAACCGCCTTAATTCCCAGACTAGGCGTCGTTTCAACCACGGTTCCGTTTTCCGTTTCCATTCGCACCTTCGCCGGCGGTGGACTTGGTGGTGCTGGCAGGCTCAAACCGCTCTCGCCGGCGTTCATACGTTGGCGCACTCGATATGCATAGTACGGGTAGTATTCGTGAGCTTGGTTCAAAAACACAAAGCGTGCATCATTCTTGGCCCGCAGTGCCTGCTCGAAACTGTACCCATTCTTTGCGACATAGATAGCCGTCCGGTCAATAACGTGCTGTATTGTCACCGCTGGCACAACACCTTGAAAGGGTGGTAGTTCCTTTGGCTTTTTCGGACTCTCGCGCTTCCCTTTCTCGTTTTGGGTCTGTTCTTTGCCGGAACCAGCATCATCACCACTGTCACCGCTATCCGAATCATACTGCACCAGCCCGGCCAATCCGGTTGACACTTTCTTGATCTGTACGGTGGTGGTACTGGCACTGGAGCCTGCCGGATGGTATTCCACTTCCTTATTGAGGGTGGGAAGCGATTGTGTGGCTGCAGCCGTCGTACTCTCTGTTTCCTCCGCCACCATCGTCGGAATGGGGGCACCCGTGATCTTGCTAATAAGCTGAGTATAGGCACAATCGACAGAAGGTTTGTATTTGATAGCGGGAACAATAACCTTTGGTCGGTTGATTAGTGCCGCTGCTTCAGTTTCCTCCGTACCCGTACCATTCTCGTTTGAGGTTTTTCCATTTTGCTCGTCCACCAGCTGATCGGTTACGAGCGGATATCGATTGGTGCGGAACGCTAGCAGTACATGGCGATAATAGCGAAATAGCTGACCACTTTGGTTGAGAAAATCAAACAGCGGATTGTTGGCTTGTTTGGTTTTCAGCAGTATCTCCATTTGGGCGTCCTGAGAGGCGATAAATTTGGCCGTCTTCTCTATGATGGCATGCTCCTTCATCGTCTCAGGCAGTGGAATGTCCGGGGGGATTTCAAACCCTTTCGGTACCTGATAAGGATCATCATCATGCTCATCGGGACTGTTGCTGGCACGTTCTTCGACCGTTGCCACGGTGGCACCTTCCTGCGGTAAGGGAGCGTCATAGTTGAACGGTACCTGGTTACCCAACAGTGCCTCCCGTTTTCGTGCTTCTTCTGTGAGTAAAAAGCAAACATGCATTACAAGAAATAAGAACCCTCTGCAACAAGAAGATGTTCACCTCACCTTGATACATTTCCTCCTCCACCTCATTGTTGTACAGACTGTAGTATCGTTCCTCTTCACAAAGCTGTTCCGCCTTCTGTTCGGCCGCGGTGAGACCCTCCAACCGATCCTGGTATCCACCGGGCGGTGGTTCATACGGTGAGAGATCATGCAATGCTCCACGCGCATCATATCTGCATTCGGCACGCATACGCAGCCAACACGTCCACCGGCATACAAAACAGTCAGAGAAAGAGACAGGAAAGAGAAAAAGCAAAGAAGGGAATAAAACACAAATTAGCATCCATCTAAACGCCACTGGTCCCGGCTTGTGCGGACACGTGTATGATATACGTTTCTTATATTCTTTTATGGGAGGTTTTTGGTTAGGTTCTTTGCTGCGTATCTCAATGTACGCTTACTGCCGGACTATGCAAAAACGGTTGTTAGAACATACGAAGGAATGGCAGGGGAACCAAATAGTGGACCTTCAATAGTATGGACCACAGTATCCGTAACACGAAACGCTACCTTACAAGTAACGCTGCGTATTTATGAGCTAAATTGGTCCATTCGTATCCCCCTTTTTCAGGTTACAGTCTACAATATTTTCTGTATGCTTTTTATCCCGAAATGCCATGCAGTCCCCGTTTTGCATTCATCCTCGGCAGAGCGTGCGGAAAGAGATTTATATTTTTTGCATTTGTTTTGCCTCTTTTTAGGATTTACTTTGCTTACAACACAAGAAGAATAGAGAAAAAAATGTAGAGAATTAAATCAAACATTCAGAGAAGTATCATTTACCACTTGTTTTATACATACCACAGCTGCCGATCGACTACTTGTTGGGATGGAATTGGTTTGATTATATTGAGACCTAAAAATGGATAATATAACGTACGGTTTTTTTTGCTTCTTCTATCGTGGCGGTCGGCTTCTACCATCGGAATGGTTTAGGGGCGGCGCGAACAGGGAAGTCCATTACAGAGAGTTTGTAGCACACAACATCAAACGAACTGCCAATTGTTCGTTCACTGCAGAGAGATGGCCAATAGCGCGTGCCGTAGGCTGGGATGCTATTATTTTTTTCTTTGTTGGACGCGTATATTGCTGAAGGCCGATCCGCCTCGACATGCACCAAGCAAAGAAGCATAGTTCTTCTCACGTGTTGGGTAGGTACGATCACAGCGGATGGTTTGATGCGGGACATTCGCTCCTTGCCGGCAAATTATGTCATCCATCATGCGAAGAGAATCACCGTTGTAGTATCCTAGCCAGACGGAGTGATGCGAATCGATGTGTGTATGATCGGAAGGTTGGTGCTGACGGATGCTGCGCTGCTTAGCTTAGACTTGATCGGTACAAACGGTTTCTGACATTGCATGTGTTTTTGGTTGAGCAGAAATAAAATGGTATAGAAGGTAGAGAAAGGAGCTATTAACCTGTCTATCTTCAACTGAGTGTCGCCCATCCACGGTATGAGATGCCGGCCCTGATCGATGAACCGTGCTCGATCGTCGTCGCGGAAGATTTTGCACGAGTACCCGAACACGAGTAGATCCTCGAAGTTATCCGGTGCACCACCGAGATGATGATAGTGCCCGGTACGGCGCAGTATGCCCGACTCTCCGTTGGCCGCACTGAACGTGGTGGTGCTGGTGTTGACGCTGCCTGCTGAGCCATGCACCACCGCTTTGGTTCCAGCGCCAATACTGCCATCCGCTGGTACTCCACTGCCGGGAAGGCCCAATCCGATGGATCCATTGTTAATGCCGTTGCTGCTACCCGCATTGCTTCCACTGCCCATGCCGCTAATGCCCAAGCCACCTCGGAACGCACTGTTACTAATGTTCCACCGCTCACTCATTGTATGCTCATGCCAGATCGGTTCGTGTTAGGCAACAACACCAACATTAGTGTTCCTATTTCCTCTTGCTTACACAACAACGCTACCTACGCACGAAACGTTTTTCACTTTTCACGATCGGTGACTAACGAACCAGATATTATTATTCATCTGCGTGTAAATGCGTAGGTCTTTGAACAACGGAAATGAAAAGATATGCTTCCAGTCCTAAAGATTTTCGTAAACAAGCTTCTTTTGGTTCGCCTTCTTAGCAAAACAATAGACACAGTGGTAGAAAATTTTTGACAATCAATGTGTTCGTTGTTTTGCATGAAGCACAGTGGGAAAGCACTTGTTCTGACATTTCGTAAAACCGGTTCGAATTTTCTGCTTATAATTTTATTATTGTAATATTTCGCCCCCTATTCTTTCATGTGAAAATAATAATGAAAAGCAAATGCTATTTTCCTTCCATTAAACCACGCAAGGATTGCTTAAAATATTTTTTGTTATAAAATTTCAACCGGCTGACATAACCGGAACGGATTGCTGTCACCGAGAATGGACCACACATTGTGCGTAAAGAAATGGCTGCAATCGGTCGTCTATAATCGCTGACGAACATATTGGAAAATTTTCGATAATTATAGGTAAGTCTGAGCAAAACCATTAAAAAAGTAATCTCCTAAACTAGGTTCGGGCAGGATTGTATCGAGTGTATGAAAGTAGCTCGTAGAATCCTGTTCGCATGTCGATACACCAACAAACCCCGAGCGTCGTCGCTGTGAAGCAATGGCGGACGATTTGTGTTCCGCAAGCCCCGCTAAAGCCACTAGAGGCTAATGCGAGGGTTCGGTTTTATTAATATAATTCTGTGCACTTTCAATAGCAACACCGCGCTATAATATGTCTGATGGCGTTACGAGCATTGTAACTAATGCGCGTCCGGTTTTCATAAATCTCCTACGAAATCTGTTCCGTGTAAGCATCCAACCACCACACCCCCCTCGAGCTACCCGTGTTCTGGTGGACCGCCGTAAGGATAATCACCCTAGAAGCTGCTCAGCAAAAATTCTACACGACAATTAGATCGATATACGAAAAGGAGAGCGTAGCATAAGTGAACACAACTGCAACCCTTTCAAACTTGTGTTAATAGCTGTAAATCGTTTCAATACGGAGTATGGACGCGTATTCAACATTTCAATAAGCATACATTTAATATCTCTGTCAAAGATCAGAGCCTTTCAACAGACATCTCTGGCAGCTCTTACTTATCTCATCTCCGCCTATTATATACAGCGAAAATATCGATCGCGGTTATTTGCTTTATCTGTTTAACTTAATCAATTGTTGCTTCCACGATCAATCGGTTAAAAAGATTGATGCACCACCGTGTATGGAAGATTATCACAAGATTGTAGTGCAAACATTGATAAACGTTATCATTTGGTTAGTGTTATGTAGTGATTTCTTTGTATGTACGGTTGTTGTAAAGATTGTGGACAACACTTTTACACTTTTGAAATTATTACCATACCCAAACAGACTCACAGGTAAGTAAAGCCAGTGTGAGAACATTTCCCCCGCAAGTCGAAATAGGCATCCATACCCGAGTCGACAGTTGTTTAAGAAAGTAAAATGTGTTAGCATGTTGAGGCGAGATAGCAGGCACGCGTACTAAAGGGCTGGAATAAAATCTATTAATCACTTCCTCTTCTTTCATTTGTTCCTTTCAGATTTTGTCACAAAAAAGCGTGTGTGTGCGAGCGCGCGCACGTCTCTTATAAATGAAGCTTGCATTAAGAAGGGAAACACGTCACATACGATAAGTTTCACCGTTAATTGATCCTGTACAGTACAGCAAACCTTGCTTTGTGAAAGCTAGGAGCAAAGTTTAGATGTATCTCTGTCACACCCCGGGGCTGTAATTCTTTTACCTAGAGCATTTTAACACTGCAGAACTGAATCTTTAATTTAAAAAAAAAAACAAAACAACACCACGCGGTTGCAGGAAAGAATAGCACACGTGTAGATCGAAAACGGCGGGACCTTTTTATTTTATCAACTGTTCGTTTAGCACCCTGTGAAATCAGTGATGCAAGTGTAAGTGTATTTGTGCAGGCCGTGTTTCCAGAGGATCAGCTTGCCCTTGGAAGGAAGCGAAACCCGACAATCACTCTCTTTATCTGTAGTCGTTTAATAAAGATTTCGCGTTAGATTTTATAACTAAAAGGCCGAACAAGAGAGCACCTTGCGTAAAAGCACAACGGTACAAACACGTCGTGTGCCCTTAGTAGCGCATGTGTTGATCGTGTGGATTCAGGATAACGAGAAACAAGGTGGTGTTCGGTCAGCACACCAGGACTACGTCAGCTACTCGGTTTCAAAGGCACACAGCGACTCGACCTCCTCCTACAAGGTGCAGTGTCGAGCAAGATGGATCTTGAACAAGCAAATGATGTGATAAGTCCCGGTGATACTGTAGCGCGGTCGAAGGTAAGTACCGATCACTTAACAATTGCTCCGTCTGTATTAACTGGTGGCCTAGTTGAGGTGATGTGAATAGTGAAACAAGAGTTTAAACAAAACCGGTTAGTGCTGCAGTGTGATGTGTGAGTGCAAAAACAAGTGATGATAGTGTGTGAATGTGACCCAAACGTGACAAAAAAGGCGTAACGACAAGATAGTGAAATATGTAAAAGTTCTAAAGAACATTACCGTAAAGCATGTGATCAGTACCGAACAAAGATCTCGTTTGTTTTTAGTTTTCTAATGATAATTTTATTTCTTTTTTCTTTCCCTTCTTCAACCCACAGCCTGAGCTAGATATCGAGAATCATGTGCTCAAAACAAAGGTTAAGCTGTCCGATGGCACCGAAGAATACGTATTCAGCCGCAATCCGCGCAACAAGGATTTGCTGTTTGGGTACAGTTGCCACATCTGTGGCGTGGTGTGCCTGTACGGCGAGCGGATGCTGCAGATCCATATTGCTGGCCGTAAGCATCAGGCCCGCCTGAATGTGAACGTGTTCGATGCCGAGCAGTACCGTGCCTCGCTGGTCGCGAAACCGACGAAAGGTAGAGATACAGAAAATGTTATCTTCGAAAGTATCATTCCGCTCTACCCAGTGTCTTGTTGTTTTAGGAAACTCTTCTGCGAATGACAATGGTGGCGCATCGGAGATCGGCGGTCATGAAAATGATCCCTCTGCCTCGAAACCGTTTGCTCGATTGCAGAACGTGCTGGATGGCTACCGCGATGGCCCGCTGGTGGGGCTTGAGTACATTGTGGAGCTGGTCGATTCGGTGCTCGGTGGCGATCCCATCTACAGCTGCGTGCTGTGCAATCTGCACAAAAACAATGAGAGCGGCATTACGACCCACATGATCGGATTGGACCATCGGTTCAAGTTTCTCGAAAAGCACTATCCGACCGTGCGCAAGATGCTGTCGCCATACCGCAACAACAACCAGGAAAACGGTGGCCAGGTGTTTTTCCGCGTGGTACAAACGGTGTGCGAAGCGATCGAGGATCATCACGGGCGGCTAACGCCGCAGGTGTACGACGTGGCCGATTTCGAGCGCAATCGCGTGAAGTACGGTCAGCAGATCTCGTTCGGCACGCATTTCGATGAGCGTACAGGGCCAAAGTTTGTTGAGGTGATCGACGCAAAGGTGCTGCAGGATTTGATCACGGCGGAAGACTGTGGTGGTGGACAGGTGTCGGGAGCCCCGAAACGGTACCGTAATCGTAACGAGCGACGCACGAGTTTGGATTCTATTTCGAGCGTGAGCAGTGCCAATTCGATGCTGACAATATCGTCCAGCGGCGACAATGAGGATCAGAGCCGACAGCGTCAACGTAGCCCACTGAACGATGGCCGTGGTGGTCGGCAGGGTCGCGGAGAGGGTGCAACATATCACCGACAGCAGCGTGCTGCACCACCACCGTCAAGTAGCGGTGGTCCACCGTCAAAGCAAATGCTGCCCACGCCGCGCGAACTATCGCTACAGTCGGCCGCAATAGCACACGAGCGCTACAAGCTAGAAAAGTATCGCTGCACGGTGGACATAGCCGTGGCCCAGCTGAAGAAGCAGCTCGAGGAACACGAAAAGAACCCGGAAAAGCATCCGCTGTACTCCGAGGAATGGAAAAAGTTCTGGAACCGGCGCTACAAAGAGCTGCAGGCCGAGAAGAAGGACCCATCCAAGCATAACTTTAAGCCGGAATGGATCGAGTTCTGGACGAAGCGCATGAAGGAGTTGCACGAGGAGGAAGTGGCACGCAAGAAGGAGGAGATTCGCGTAAAGATGAAGATTCCGGCGGAGGGTGAGGAAGGAGTGGGCAAACTGCGGGAACAGTTTGCGCTCCGCGTGCCGCAATCGAGCAAGAGGGCACGTTCGAGCGATCGCAAAGCGGGCACTGCTGCTGCACCGATATTGATTGACGTTAACTCCGACGAGGAGGAAGATGACTACAAGGGCGGTCAACCGATGAGGTCGAGGAAGCGTTCGTCATCCCGTCCCTCCCGGCACAGTGAGTGGTCCGAGTCGAGACAACGCAGCAAACGTTCGAACTCACGGTCCCGCCGATCACGCAGTCCCCTCAGCGACGAAGATGCGTACAACGGAGGGAGCTATTCCCGGAGTCGCGCGCACCGTGCCCCTCCGAGTGACTATCGGGGTGATTGGGACAGTGGCAAACATCGAGGGCCTGCTCCGGAGCGTGTAGATTACGACGAGTGGGCTAAGAATTATTACGGCCCCAACAAGAAGGTCTTTGTACGAACGGAGTTCGATGCGGACAACACGACGCCGCTCAACTTTGTCGCCGTGTGTCGGCTTTTGACGGCTTTCGAGGAGTATCTGGGCAGTCTCGGTCCGAAGGTGATTGATTTGCTGGCGAAGGCACTAGCGCTGGAAAAGGTAAAGGCCAACTCGGCTGACGATTTGCTGCTGAATGAGGACAACTGCATGTTTCTCGAGACGGTGAAGGAAAAGCTGAAAGGTCACATGATGGCCGAAACGATCGACACCAACAAGCAGGCACCGATCAAGAAAGCGATCCGTAATATCGCTCGTCTGCTGCACGAAGCGTCCAAACGAGAGCAGCCCTCGAATCCTGTGGAAGAGGAAGTGTCACACGATTCGGTCGCAGTGAGTGAAGCAGCCGCCGCACCGACCGCGGCGGTGGTAGCTAGCGGCAAGACTTCTGGCAGTGGAACAAGTATCGACAAAATTGCTGTTGCTGAACAGCTGGCCAAGTCACTTGTTGCGCAGGGCAAAACCGATTTTACTACCGAAGAACTGGAAGAGCTGATCAACGTTTACGTGACTATGGCACAGATGTCCCGAGAGCAAAACTCACTCGTTACTGCAAAAACGTACATGTCTACACTGCCACCATCTGCCATACAGGTGGCACCGAAAGAGGAGCTTCCCGTCCCACCAGTAGCTGCAACTACTGCTGCTGTCCCAGCTGTTGCTGCTGCGTCGAAAGTGCTCGATCGAGTGCGTCCGGAAACCGCTGGATCGGGAAGTGGTGCAGCTCGCTGGAACGAAAAAATGGATGTTCCGGTGCGCTCCGGGAACACCGGTATGGCAACATTTGACGATGAAGAACCGTCTTCGGGCATTCTCGAGAACCTAACCGACTCCGATCTACAGACGTTGCTGCAAAGCTTCAAAGAGCTTTCGAATGACGAGCAGATGCATTTGATCTCCTATCTACGCAAGCTGGAACGCACCGAGCCGGACCGTGTTGAGCGATTGCGTCGCTATGTGAATTTTGATACATGGAACGATAACCCGGCCGAAAGTAACGGTGGAAATGACAGTCGGCGGGATGTTAACAGTCGTCTGTCCGATGAGGATGAACGCAACTATCTAGAGCAAGAGGATGATGATTCAAACATTGATATGTTCCGTCCATCGGGAGTATCAGTCAGTAATCGTAATCCAGTTAAAAATCCAACTTCTAGTAACAGCGGCCAACAAAGGCCCCATGGGCAACGGGCACAGCAACAGCCGCAGCAGCCACAGTTACTGCAACGACAGAAGGATATGCTTCCGCAACAGAAATCTCAACAGAAAAAGGGAAATCCGATGTTAATGGATTCGGAAGACGAGGATGATTATTCCTACGATGATATCTTACGCGCTGCTTCTAAGAACGTATCGAACGTACCGCTGCAGGGATCGAAAGTGCCGGCCGATGGGTACGATACGAGCTCAAACCAATCGCAACGCACAAGCACAAACAATGAGTCGGGAAATGGTGCCGCCTCGGGTGCTATTTCCATCTCCGACACGCAGAATCTGATCGCAAACTTGATGGAATCGCTCCAGAAATCTGTTTCCGATGCAAACAGCCATAATTCCGGGAGCAAGAGTGGAGCGGCTGCTAGCAGTAACTATGCGAATCCGATTACAACTATTGGTGGAACATCCGGAGGTGATGGTACCGTGGGACAAACAATTCCTGGTAAGGTAACATCATCCGCACCGAACGCTTCCTCCTCAATGTACCCGTCCTTCGGTCAGCAACAGCAGCAGTCTCTTGGGCAATCGAGTATGGGAATGCCGTTCGGTGGACAGCAAGGAACGATGTCAATGGGCCAGATGGGGGGACTGCAGGGACAGATGCAGCAGCAATTTGGCAATCCGTACATGTACCAGGGACAGATGTTCGGGGCGAATGGAAACGGTCCGCCGCAGCAAATGCAACAGTACGGTAGTGGTTACGGTAACTACGGTTACTATTAAAGTATTTGCTTTTTGATGGTTGTATGGGGCTCAGCACGCAACCTCATGTGGGCAAATAAGGAATCCATATACTTAGTATTTTATGTGAATGTGAAATAGATGTATAAAAATCGATATGAATGAAGCTAAATACACGAATGAAATCAACGATACTGGGGGGAACGCTGATTTGCTTTGGAAAGAACTAGTGGTTGAAAAATTCTATTCGTTTTGGGAATGAAACTGAGCCAACTACCGTACAGAAAGGAATGGAACGAAACTAGTAGGCTCTTGGAACTTATGTTGTAGGATAATGAACTAAAAAATGCTAATAAATAATTATTAAAGACGTCTAAATAGTATATTAAACGATAATTTGGATACAAATACAGTACAACAGTAATGTCTATCGGTTTATACTGCAAGCTTTAAACGGTTGTTTCACACTTAAATATCGTGGCATTCGAATAGTGAATGATAAAGTGAAGTGGGATGTGCTGTATCATTTCCACAATTACTCAATTTTCATTTCAGTATAACCATGAATGAATGTGTTCCAAAAAATGTGATTTAATTTACCCCAGATTATTGTTGAAGTAGGTTTGGAGTGAAATTCCCATTAGTAACATTAGTACGGTTTCATAAAAAGAAGTTTTTGAAAAGATTGATGTTTTGCGTAGGAATAATAAAATAGCGGCAAACGCCACGATTTCAAAATCTGTTTATTTTTAATTATGACCATTTTGTTTACTCACTGTGCCGAACGTCACGGGGCAACTGTCAACGAAATGCGATGTAAATAAACGTGATTTCGTGCCAACATGCGGTCGGCTTAAACTCAGTGCAAACATTTCCCTGTTCTGTGTTTGTAAAAATAGTTTTCAAACGATTCAAATAAATCACCATGCCGGTGGAAACGGAAAACGATTGGGCTGCGGAAAATGAGCGCAACGATTATAGCGACGGGGAGGACGCGATAGATCCGAAAGCTCACGCGAAGCTAATCAACGGTATCAACAACCTTACCGGTTCACACTTCATCCATGAGGTAACGCGCACGGAACCATCACTGAAGCGGTCCGAGTTTGGGCTGTCCAAAACGCAAGATGACAAAGTACGGCTCGGGGAATTGGCCAAATTTTTCACCAAAACCAAGAAGCACAATGCGGTGGCGAAGCAACTCAATAAGCTCAAGGTACGGCAGCCACTTCAGCGGCCACTGGAAAAGCCCGCGGCAGATAGGATCGAGCGGAAGGCTGCTTTCGAGCGTGTACAGAAAGATCTCGACCGCTGGGAACCGGTAGTAACGGCGACGCAGGTTGCTCCACAGACAGTGTATCCGCTGCTGTACGGTGAGACAACAGTGCACGACGAACCCCCGAAGAAGCTGTCGGAGTATCGCGTCAAGACGAAGCTTATGGAAGCGATGGAAGAGCTGGAGAAAGCGTACGAATGGCCAGACGATGGGGCTTCCGATGGGGAACAGTCCGACGACGCTGGTCCGAACTATGAGCTAACACTCGAGGAAATGCGCGAGCAGCAGCGTGAACGTGCCCGGCAGAAGCTTCGCGAGTCATACGAGATTGCCAAGTGTCGGCGATTGAACAAAATCAAGAGCAAGAAATACCATCGATTGCTGAAGAAGGATAAGCTAAAGGAGCAGATGAAAAAGTTCGAAGAACTGAAGGAAAAGAACCCGGAGGAAGCGCTCCGGCAGCTCGATCGAATTGAGAAGCAGCGCTTCCAGGAGCGCGTCACGCTGCGGCACAAGAATACGGGCACGTGGGCCAAAAATCTGCAGGTTCGCGCAAAATACGACACGGAGGTGAGACGTGAGCTGGCCGAACAACTTGCGATTGGGCGTGAGTTAACGGCGAAGCGGTTGCAGCAGGGCGATAGCAGTTCCGAGTCGGACGGAGAACCGGATCTTTCGATGAGTCGAACAGCAGCCGGAAGCAACCCGTGGACGGTGCGTGGCGGTGACTATGAGCAGCATGCGGGCAATGAAATGAAGCTAAAAAGCGGTTATCGCAAATACTGGGAGGAACGTAATCAAATCGAAAGTTTGAGAAAGGAATTGAATGAGGAGGACAAAGCGGCGACTGGAAAGCAGACCGAAGAAGGCAATTCAAACGATGCACATCTCTCGGATGAAGATGATAGAAAGGAACCTAACCATGGCGAAAAACTGGCAAAAGAGAAAGTGAAAAATCGGCTCAAGAAAAGAAAAGATAAGGTCACGAAGACATCAGGAGGCTGGAACGTGGAAGATATCGAAGAGATGGAACAACCAAAATGCAAGAAAAAGGGTACCACCACGACGACGACAAAAGTTGCCAAAAAACGTAAGACCAACGATGCCAGCGTAGAGGATATGTTCCAGGAAGCGGAAGAACTGATCCAGGAGGTGCTGTCCAGCAAGCTGGAATTAGTCCAACGTAGCGTGCACGAGGAGCAAAAGCATAACAAGAACCATTCGTCTTCACTATCTGAGCAACAAGTAAAGAGTGAAACAAAGTCGTCGGATTTGAGTTTCAAGAAACAAGCTCGCTTAGCCGATGCAGACGAGCAAATGAAGGAAACGGTAGATACAGGAGCGTCGGATGAAGAAGCTTCTGATTCGAAATTGTTGAAAAACTTGCAAACTTTAAACGATAAATCCACCAACGTCACTCCTACTGCACCGTTGTCCACCAAATCCTCAGCTGAAATCAACCTGAAGCAGGTGGTACAGATGAAACCGAAGCATCTACTGACTGCCCTCCCGAACACGGTCGTATCGGGCGAGCTGTCGGACGACGAGGACGGAGACGAGGCACATCGGCTTACGATCGCCGAAGCGTTCGAGGATGACGACATTGTGGCGGACTTTGCGAAAGAGAAGCAGGACGCACGTCAAAAAGATCTACCTCAGGCGGTGGAGCTCACCCTACCGGGCTGGGGCCAATGGGCTGGGCCGGGAGTTCAGCCCGCGAAGAAGCGTAATACGGCGCGGCAGATGTTTAAACCACCGCCGGTACTGCCGCGGCGTGACGATAATCGTGATCAGGTGATCATCAACGAGGATGCACTGAAGAACGATAAGCTGGGCAAGCATCTGGTCAACGAGGTACCGTTCCCGTACCTGACGGTGAAGGATTACGAAGCTTCGCTAAGGGCACCGGTCGGGCGAACGTTCATACCGGAAACGGCACATGCGGCAATGGTGGAACCGCGTGTCGTCACCAAGCAGGGCACGGTGATAGCACCGATGAAGAAGGATATGCTGGTGCAGAATCCGGCCACGCTGATGAGGGTGGGTAAGAAACAGCAGAACGAGGCGGTCGACGCGTACAACCAGTTTGCGAAAAAGAACGTAAGAAAGCCGTTTGCGACGTAAATGATGATGGGAAAGGTATAATGTTAAATCAATAAGAAATATACGAATAATTAATAAATGCTCTTTTCTTTTTCAATATGATGGCGTAGCTGTGTAAAGTAGTTTGAAAAATTGAAATATAGCGTTTAACCGCGTTATGTGGAACTCGAGTTAAAATCTTCGATATCAGCTGCAGGGATTTAGGGACACTGCTTTAAAATTATTAATTTTTTTTTACCTTGTTACTCTGAGCGGATATCTGCTATATGAATTGCCTGTTGCCGTTTCAATATAAAGTGTTGGAAAAAAGAAAGAATTCCTTATATAACATAAATATGATTAACTATTCCACAATATAATGTCCAGTAATGTAAACAGTTTTTTACAATTATTATAGACATTTTACATAAAAAATCACTTTTAAACATCCATATTTATGACAAGCTAATGAAAAAATATGGTAAATAAAAAAAACTTAAATGAAATGCGTCACCAGAGATGTAGTACTCTCACTGTAGAACGTCACTATTAACGATAATGATCCTTTCATCTTAAGCCGACACTCTATGCCCATCCCCGGGGTTTTCATTTCATAGACGGAAAAGGTCACGTTCGGGTTTTTTTTTGTATTTCAACTCCTTTTTATTGGCATGATTTATTGTAGCGAAACGTACGCTCACTTGCATACGCCACCAGCTCCCGGAAGGGGCCAGTCGAATTTCCGTAACCTAATTTTTTGCGCGATACCGAAGATGGTGAGGCACTTCTTGCTCCGGCTATCCATTTTCGTTGGTAAAGGCCGGATTGGTGCCGGCGTCATCACCACCGAAAGCGGTTGCCGGTGGAAAATCGCTGGCGGTTGGACGGTCAGGCACCGGCGTAATATCCTGCGAGTCGGCTGCACGGAAAACAGAGAAAGAGAAGGGATAAGGAGCAGGAAAAAAACGAATCAAAATATTAGTTTTATTTAAAAGTGGAGAGAAAGTGCATTAATGTGATCAAAATCGTTGCAAGGATTGGGTCCGGTAGATAGATTCGAAAGAACGAAAAAGCTGGTGGAACGCCTAATGGAAGGCTGAAAATAAACCAAATCCTGTTGACAGCACGGTTTTTAATTAACTTTTTTTTGCATTAAACAAGGGAAGGAAGGCTCTAAAGTACATTTAATTGGTGCTGGTAGGTTAGGGATGTTTACTTCCACGTAGGATGAATTAATCCTTTCCTTTCCATTACCTTGTTTCGCTTTGTGTCATTATTTTGAAATCAATTCAATATATTCAAGCTCTCGGAGCCCGTACTTTCGTTCACACTCGAGAAAACAGTTAATGAAGTGTCACCCAGTAATTATGCTGCATTTTGCTGAATGGTGTTGCTGTATGAAGCGCTTTTAATGAACCGTGTTGCAGCAATGTGCAACGATTTATCGGTACGTATTGAATTTCTTCCTCTCATTTGCATTCCCCCTGAACGTGGTTATCGGTGTCGAATTAACAAAAATTAAAACACCTAAAAAACTCAATTTGAGAAAAAAGGGTTGTGATGAGTTACTCTTCCTGAGCCATTTTCCGGCGATTCGCCCATCCATCATAGCAGCAATGGACTGTTGTCCGTTCATCTGTAAGCTGCAGAAGTCCATTCGTTCCCATGGAAACAACGGAGTCAGCAAAATGAGGTAGGAAGCGGAACCGCGGCTCGCAAAGGCAACCGTGCGTTACGGTGCGTTACGGATGTCCTTTTTTGTAATTTTCGCTCACTCGCTAAATTGTTTCAGTGGAATAATTATGAACCGCTTTTGATGTTGCTTTTTATTTCACTTTTAAATCGCAGCAAAAGTATGCCATTCATTGGCAGCAAATGCCCTTTTTGTACGTTCACTTACCGAGATGAACGATTCGGTGGTTATGTATTCGGTTCACGTGCACCAATTGTGGGAAACATTTTAACGGTGTTGGTTTGTAGCAATGGAACAAGTTTCAGTTTGCAACGCATACGATGTCGGTTAATTTTTATCATTTGTGGTCTCCTTTGTACCGGGTTAATTATGAATACATCAATTTGACTATTTATACGCATTCAATATACGCTTGAGAAGGTATGACCACGCCAGACAGTAAGGGAGGTAAATATTGTAAAAAAATCATCTTCAGTTGCGAACCATCGTAAACTGCTAGGATTAAAACATGAAAATAATAAAAATTTGTTTCACTAATGATAACGATTAAATTGTTGGAAATGTTTATCATCTCTGACGTCACGTTTGCGGGCTGTTGAGTCAGTTTCTTCGAAAAACGAATAAAAAGTGACTAACGCCCTCGCATCTTAGAGAATAGGGTACGATAAGAATATATAAGTATGATTCAATAGTATGTAAACTGCTTGAAATCAGAGAAGGTAATAAACTCAATCCTCGAATTGAAGTTCATAAAAGGAAAATTATGCTACGGTCGAACCTTTCGGGGAGTAAAGAAATGGAACTGTACTTTATGGAAAATGTAAAACTACTTATATGTTGCATACAGATATGCAATACCTGGCGATAGTTATTTATGTTATATGTTAAACATTATATATTGTATTATATAATATATATATATCTGACCCTATGTTCCGCATGTCGGTTGTCTTCAATTCTGTCTCGGATTGCTTCGATTTCGACATTTCAACTCAGTGTTTCAAGGAACGTCTCCGGCTTTTGCCGTGGCTGCAGTGAATTGCGATAAATATCTCGTTTTTGTTATGTTATGTTTTTTATATGAATTGTTACATCTTAATTAGGCCACACGGCCCGTTGAAGATTAATAAATAATAATAATAATAATAATAATAATAATAATATGTGCCATTTCTTTGAAATAAGGAAATAAAAAGCATATATAAAGGTGTTGGTAGCGAAATTATTTAGATAGTGAGTGCAGTTCTGCTCACTACAAATACAGTTATTTCTTATTCATCTTCCTCGTCTAACGGCAACAACGAAGCGAGGGAAAAAATCTTTACAAAGTTTTCCAAAAGCTATCGAACCTGTTTATATGTTGCAGTGCTTTTTAAACGCTTGTTCAAAACATAGCGAACGGACGTCGATGATGATTTCTATAGAATGCAACTAATATTGCCTCCTGCTAGTGGTTGGGAGAGGCTATTGAGAAAAATATTGAGAAAAGAAAAAAAGCTCGTAAAACTGTTAATTATAACATGTTATATTTTACAGCTATACGGCCTGGCTGTTACTACTGAGTAAAAAAAAATATTTTAACAAAACATTTACCATCGCTTGTCCATGGCTACAGGGGAAAATAGACTTATTTATTCACTATCTTGTGTCCGGGCTAGTTTTAGCATTATAATAAACATCGATCAAAGGTTGGCTAGCCGCTAGCTGGGGTCCATTATGTGCTACAGTCCCTATAGAAAAATTTATTGATCAATACAAAGATTGTCCATAGGCTCGCTGGTCGAGAGGTAACAGCTTGGGTCTCTTTAAAGGTCCGAGATGGTTCGAATCGCATCGTCTTTCCCATACGCAGGACCTGATTTTCCTATTACACAGGCACACAAAGTCAAAGATAGGTATCTTAGTGCCACGAGAGCAGTCATAGACCAGGAAAAGTGGTTGTGGTTATAGAAAAACTATTAATTGATCTTTCACACTGCCACAAGGAACTCTATCTAGAGTTGAAACGAAAAGAAACCTCGTGCTCATTGCACAATCGTCTGTCGCTGGTCGATGATGGAACCGAAAAGTCTCCCAAATTGTGGTTCATACGTGGTCACAGTTGGACCATTCCAAAAAATCAATCATCCATTAATCGTTCGATTGTTGCCCCAATTTCCCATTGACCAAGCACAACCCGATCTCTTCCCTGGAAAAAAAAGTCGATTCAATTTAAACCTTCTTGACCGGATTTTGCTGTCAGACCAACCACCAACCACAAAATTACACACACACCGTAACATGGAAAACGATTGATTTCGGTTGCGGCTTTGATTGAGCACCTCGGGTGGTAATCCCTTCCATTATCCCTCAACCGGACTTTGGTGGTAGTTGCGACAGAGATAAGCGTTCCATCTTCTCTCTCTCTCTCTCTCTCTCTCTCGCTCTATCTCACTCAGACACAAAACTCTTAATCGCACTCTCTTTCACACACTTTTATCGTGCGACACTACTACTTACAGCTACTGCAGCAACAGCCCATCGTGCCTGGTAAGCTTGAATATCCGGACTGATAGTATCCTTGTTGTTCTAGCGTTTACTTTCAGCTACTTCCTACGCGTCCTGCCGAGATCATTTCCGGTAGTTTACACTCGTTTTCACGCACGGCCACTGTCCACTGCTGGCGCAAAATCGCACCCCAAATCGCGCTTGTCTGTTAGTGCTTCCGATCGGCAGCAGAATGTCCGTCGCACTGTGGAGCCTCTCGAGACGGGAGTCGTACCGTGACAGCGGGACCGATTTTATCAAACGACCACCGCACCCCAGGTAAAGGTACGATAAGATATCCTACTCGCCTGGATAAGATAGGGCGCTAGCAGACGGGAGACGGAACACGGGTTGCTTGCCGGTTTGCTCCAATCCAACAGGGTGACAAGCTGGATAGATGAAGAAACGTACCGTGTAAAGGTGTGTGTGTGTGTGTGTGACTCATGGAAGGTTTCGGCACGTTACCTTATCGAAGGGTGATTTATTCTGCTGCAGTCGTCAGCTGATAACGCGCCGGGCAAATTGAAATATTAATGAATAAAGCAAAGCGACTCGCCTCAGGAAAATAAAAGGGACAACAGTCCCCCCACTTGGCCTTGCGAAAGGGTTGGAAGGGGGGGGGGCGGAAAAGCAGGTCACCGAAAGGTAAATAAAAACGAAGCGCAAATCAACGCAAACTGGCACTCACGCCATTATTCAGCAACGGTGTTTGTGCTTTCGGTGTGATAAGCTATTGTCCCATTTCTTGCGCCGGTTTTTGCCTCCGGCATGTGTGCCACCGGTTTGCTTTGGGAAGAACTTCAAAATCTTTAGAACATTTTCTCCTACGGCGGTAAGCAACAGGGTCTACGGAGGGAAATAATATTCTCAGAAAATGGGGTCAATTCGAAGGGTGGCAGCAAAAGTTTTCATGGCAACGACATCCCACGAGCCTGCCGGTGCTCGGCTCGGTTGCGGAAGTTTCCTTTTGTGCTTCCATTAAACGTGGTACTGTGGGACATTTAGTCGGGCTGACGGCATTTTTCCGTGATGCGATTTGTTTTTCTCTATGAAAGAAACTTGAAATCACACATTCAACGATATGCTGCAATTGTTTACTTCTCTTCAAGAAGCTTAAGAAGAAGAAGAAGAAGAAGAAGAAGCTTATTCAGTTGCCATAGGCAACTGGAAACCTATCCGGCCCTTATTTTTCTTCAATTATGACTCGTGGTCTTTATCAAACAAAAAAAACAGAAACCAAGGTCGATAAGGTCCAATGAATAATTTTATTTTGCTGCGAGCTTATCTATTCGATCTAAATATATGCTACAACAAATATTATTTTCTCAGACCAAACCTTGTGTGACTTATGCTGATTTATTGTACAAAATACTGAAATAATTACTAAATAAAGAAAGAAATTTAACTGTTGAGTTGTAAAAATTCGAATAAAATGTTTCTCTACGTGTTTTCCGTTTAGTTAAAAAAAGTTCTTGGCTAAGGTGTGCTAATCCTAGGCAACTCACTGTATCAATAAATGTATATACGACACGTCAGCATCAATATTCAGTCGAATAAATAGATTCTAGATACAATAGCCATGAATAATTCGAGATAGGACTCTCTCTCTCTCTCTCTCTCTCTCTCTCTCTCTCTCTCCTTCTCTCTTCGGAGGAATAGCTTCACCAGACTGGCATTAGTCACTGCAGCGTAGAATCTGTTTGTTTGAAATTATAATTCAAAATAATAAATTGAGTGCATAAATAAATGCCAATTATTCGTAACGTTCCTTCACGCTGGAATTTGTTTGACAGTTTTTAATAATTTTGAATCTCGTAATTATTGGTAAGTAGCAATATCGCCTCATTGTTTCTGCGGTATTAAATAAACTACGGGTGAGTACATCAGGCGATATACACTAGACGATATACACTAGACAATACGACTGAATGAATTCTTATGATAAATTAATGAATATAGGTAAAACCCCCGTTGCTCGGAATGATTGTGATGAGACAAACCATGAATTAAATATCCTGCCTTCTCATTTAGCGTTTCCACTCCACAACGAATATTTTTATGTAGGTAAATGTGCTTTTAAACAATTGTTAGAATACGTTCATAACACGTCGAAGTTTGGGTACGTTCCGTACATTACTTTTTCTTTCGTTTCATTTTGGCAACCGCATCTTCAACATTCTGATTGATTGATGAATTATCGCACCACAACGATCCACGTCCCCTTTTAGTCATGCCGTCGGCTGGTGCTCGTGCCTGAAGTGGCCATTAGATTAAACGACGCACTCTTGTCACACGAAACACACCCGCTGGGGTGGAAGGGAAGGTACCTTAGCTTGCGAAAATGCGCATCGAGAGTTGTACGAGCAGCGCCGTGGCCGTGGTCAAGCGTACACGCGTTAATGCGATCACTTTCGGTCGCTCATAAATTGGTCCATTATTTGTTTCTCGTTTGCGGTGAAGTAGAGCGTGCAGACGGAGCGCAACGGAATCCAGCTGGCAGTGGCAGTGGTGGTGATGAAATATTTGCACTCCTCCCTAATGGGTGCTTGGGCATCGTGGCAGGCAAATCGAGCCTGTCACTCTTGAGAGCTTCGTTTCGTGAGCCATGCTAAGCGTGTGCTAATGCACACACCGGACAGATGTACAAGACAAGAACGTCGGCTTATGCTATTTTACTTGAGACTATGTATCGGCATCGGAGTACCGTTTACGGTTAATGTCTTCATAAATGCTTGGGTTTTGTGTGAGTGCACTGTACACAATTGATTAACCATCCACTTGCACTAGGAGCAAAGACAACAAAGGGAAACCCTACCGCCGTCATTGACCCAGTTCACGAACTCCTGTTGCCGGCTCAATTTGAAGGCACCAAACCGAAGCCCCATCAGCGCAGTGCGAGTTGTGAAGCGTGCTGGCACCGGTTAAACCATTCGGTAAGCAGGCAACAATTTATTAACTACCGATTCACCCCCCGAACCAATGACCATCGAGCCGAGGGGAAACCGAACCGAGCGGACAGCACAGCGGGGGTGAAGGGAAAATTGCATTTTCCCATCCTAGCCTGGCCAAACCCGACGGTTGTGGTAATTAATTGGAAAGGTTTACGAGTGCCGGCTACCCGTCCAAAATGGTAGGCGGTGTGGTGTTGGCCGTAGGTAACCGTGCCAGGAAAACGGATTGAGCAAAACGTGGTCAAATTGTGTGGCATGCACTATCAATTTTCATTAACGACACTGATCCGGTTTCCGGAGTCCGGAGTGTGCAGTGCCAGCGGGTCGCCACCGGCAGTGCTGGCTAGGGCCGGCAGGGAGGTGTTTGAATTCCTGCCCATGTTCGACCTCATGCTCGGTTCGCTACCGGTTGGCAGACATGCATTGGCGGTAATTGAGAAGGGCGTTTAGGAAGGAGTTTTCTTTGTTCACGATGGTGAGCTGTGCAACAGCATTCCGGTCTTGTTGCTTTGCCAGTTTGAAAGGGCCATTTGTTTGTATGGGTTTTTTTAGAGGGAACGTGTAAAGAGTCGGATAAAATATATATATCTTTGCTGTGAAAAGTTGTAAATGGTGGCTCATTTATTTACAACGGGTTGGTTTACTTCTTGGAGCTCGTTTCGGACGATGCGAGCTGCGTTAAAGCCGTACGACATTCTGTGTGCATCAATTTCAGGGACTGAATCCTGGTCAGCTTTTGAGATACACATGAAGAATCTTCTCAGACATTGAACGATTGCTGCAACTCCTTGGCTAACTTCTTTGTAGATGAATTTTAGGTCGGCACATATATTAGCCGATTTTCTACTTTACATTACAGTGAAGTGTCAACTCACTCACAGCGCTCGGAAATTTAGTTGTTTGTTTTAAATTTTATAGTTTACAACTAAAGTAAGATAAGCTAAAAGGATTTAAAAAGTGTTCGGATGTTGTAATGAAAGCCTTTTACCTCCTTTACTCCTATCTACACTAGCTCTACGAACTCATGAGTGGAATCTACGCTACTGCGGGTATAAGAAAGTGATGGAAAGCAGTTCGATCAAACTCTTCGAATATGACAAATGCTTCGAACTTTACACATTTGTGCTAGTGATGCGATAAGTTTCGTGCTCGTGTTCAAAACCAGTTCAATACGCAAAGAGAGTTTAAATGAAAATTAAACCAAACTAAATTAGTTCATAGTTAGTCAGCTGCAGTACTAATGAGGAACGCCCTCGCCTGTGCTCTGTACATCGCTACTGAAAATAAAAGCTTATGCATTTATCTATCTTTGATATGTTCCATTAATAGCTAACCGGCCTCGCAAGACGTATACAATTAAGCCACATCGTGCGTGACATTTCAGGTTCTGTCACTCTCGCAGACAACATTGAATTCACGGCACATGGCAAAAAAAATGGATCAGAGCAACCAAAGCGGGTTCGCCGTTCCTTCACGTTAAGTAGCGATCTAACACGAAGTGGTCTTGCCGGGCCTTACCGGTAGAGGCGAGAATCTCACACCACTTTAATTAAAGTCTGTATGTACTCCGATATTCTTTCGAGATGTTCAAAGTTATCAACGATCACGCTGATTTTGTGTGATATGTGATATTCACGATTCGATGTGAAACAGCAAAATGTTTGTTTTTTTACACGCAACAATTTACAATAAGTTATGTTCTTTTTCATTTGATATCATTGCTTATTGCTATTTCATGGACGGAAAAGAAGCGGAAAATACGTTTTACACCATGAAACACTGATTCACTGCGCTCGGCAGCGACAATTGAAAGCGCAAATGGAAAACGATATACACGTAGACAAACGTACAACGCAAATCATTCCACCATCGTTAGCTACACCGGCATTTGTTGGTGGTAGAGGGCCAGCAAAAAAAAACAACCTCTTTGAACGAGCCTGCATCCCCGCGCAAGCTTGCAATTGACAGCCGTTCCGAACCATTCGCTGCTGCGGGCGCGGTAAGCGAAAGTAATGCGATAAACATTTGCTTCTGGCATCAAATTAACGTCATCTCGTACTGCCGTACCGCAAGTTTTGTGATGACAATTCCCGCCCCATCCCGCAGCAGTGCCGGTGAACAAGCGTACATGGGAAAATAGACGAAAGAAAAACATTTCTCCTACTCTCACTCCCGTGCACGCACAAAGCGCACAATCAAACAAAGGCAAACAATCAAACTGGACAAACAGGGCTCGGTGCGGACATTCGTGTTGTCGTTCCCATTTTGCCCAAACGAAATTTTGCACGAAGGCGGGAAATATAAACTTTGCCTGTGAGTGTTTCGCTGCGCTTTCTACTGTCTTTTTGTTTTTGATTTTTCGCGTGATGCGATCACCATCATCCCCCATCATTGTCAGGAGGGGTTTGAGCATTAGCGCGCCAAACCGTCATTAAAATGTATGGTGGAATGAGCACATGGAGCACATTTAACAAAAGAAGGACGCTCGTGCCGAACAGTCGTTAGGTTTTGAAAAAGATGACTTTTTGGTTTTTACTATATTTTTTTTCAAATAGTAAAATAAATCGTCGCTAAAAGAAACATCGAATGAGACATCGAAGGCAGCAAGAAACAAGTTTAGAAAAACAGCTGTTTGTAATCGGTGGCGTGAGAAATAACATCGCGCAAATGTTACGCGCTACATCGAGCTGCACGTGCTCCGAAGCCGCTCCGACGCTTTCCGAACGCTTTCCGAGCCGAAGCACTGTACCGTACAGTGTATGGCAATGGTAGTGGAACAAACCATTCTCGCTGGGTATAATTTGTTTTCGCGTGTTTGATGGAGACGCCCAGTTGTTTTTACTATCTCAAAGCTTCGCTGTACTTTTCGACGAAGGAATTGTCTGTGAGATTTTTTAAATTGCTTTAAAATGCTGCTTAAATTAGACTTGTGTTGTTTTTCATTCGGTTTAAATGATTTAAATGCCAGTTTTATGGACAAAAGTTTTGTTTGATAATATAGGTACGAATTTGCTGTTTTAATTCAATTAAGTCAATTGAAATAACTGATCTCGGTACGAAACATGATTTTCATTACATTAGTATTGAAAAAAAAACATCATACATCATTTAAAAAGCTTAAACTAAAGGTGTAAGAGTGATACTATGACAATCTATGATTTAAAAGCAATAATAATAATAATAATAAAAATATTTCAAAAAGTGGTAAGACAATATTTTCTTCTCAGGACAATTGGCCGTTATTTTAAATTTAGTACAACATATTTAAAAACTACAAAAATTAATGATTATTTTTTTATAAGAATAACAATCAACAATCTAAACATCCAGCAATAGGACCCTACCATTTCTACGCAATTAAAAAAATAAAATAAGCATCTAGGACTAAAAAAATAGCATAAATTTGAAATATCTATTACCTTAAGCATTACCCACACTGTATCTGTTTACTCAACAACGCGTGTAACAGTGATCGCCGGCGAAGCTGCCTTCCGCCCTCAGCACAGACGCCACCGTTTGGCAGACAACACCCGGCATCCGGTGCTCCAACGGTCCCGAACCGATGCCGACAACACGCTGTAACATCGAACCGATTCGGTGTTTCTCAACTACGACGGCTTGCTCTCCCTTCCGCGTCGGTTCGACACTCATCGAACGTGCTGCCACCTGCTACCCCGACTGGTAAATTGACAATCTTTCCCATCTCGATTGGCGGGCTGCTGGGACGGTCCTGTTCAGTTGCCAACGGTCCTTCGTCCGGTGCAGTCCTGTCCACTTTCTGCTGGTCGCTGATCGATTGTGTGTGAGTGTGGGCAATGTGTGACGATCGCGCACTGAATGTGACAGTTTTTCGAGGCTACCAGTTTTCCTGTTAAAGAAGATCCAAAGCATTGTGTTTGTTGAAGTATGTTTTATTTTGGTCACTTTTTATGTCTCACTTTCATGAACAGAATCGAAAAAAAAGCTTCTGCATGTCGGACAAAAAAAAAGACGTAATGTGTAGGATGTACTAGAGAACCCTTACCAGAGCTCCTATGTGCCCACCTGAACCGTCACCGTACATAGTGACTGCTGCAAAAGAGTAATCTTCCCTCTCAATCGGCTCTAACCGGCCCATGCGTCCGGGAAAGCATCTTCAAAGTGCACTGTGCCCTTGTGGAATGGATTTCCGTTTCGCCCTACTCGCGACGATTTATTCCCAAGACGTAGTGAAGTGTCAATTGAAACGGTCGAGCATGGGCTTGGGCACGTTTTATGACTTCAGTTTGTTCGGTTTTACTGCCCATTTAGTTGTTCACCCGTTCTCCCCCCCCTCCTCCCCTTTCCTCCTCCCAAAAGGACCGGCTGTCCATTAAACATTATTTGGCGGCGGCTGAACCGATCACACTGTACCGCCGAAGCAGTACCGCCGTACGGTAGTGATTGAAACGTTAGTGTGTATTTCCAATAAAATGAAAATGTTCACCACACACCTCTACGAAATCACTCCATTGCGACTGTTTCGGGCCGGTATGCAGGAGGTGTGCAGCAGCTTTGCAACCGAAAGGATAAAACAAGTTGCTGGTGGACTGCTGACGTAGTGCTGCTGCAAACTAAAAAGAAGGACTTTGCCATACGTTGCCATAATGGCCGCAGGGCGTGGGGCGCGCGACAAATGTGGTTCCAAAAAAAAATGTAGCAAACAAACGCGCGTATAAAAGTGATCATCGGAATCGTGCCTGTAGTGGCGCGGAGATGGCTTCGGCCAGACACAAACGGGGGGAGAGGGTTTTGATGGGTTCTAAAAATAAGTCACGATCTCGCGGGCGAGTCTCATAAATTACGCACCCATCAAACATTACACGCTACAGCGACCGGGGCGTTTCGGTACGGTTATCATTATTATGATTATTTTTATTGCACACATCGTTTGGGTGGATGAATTTCGTTCGCTTTTAGCCATTTCCAGGTTGAGCGTTTCTGCTCCCTGCCCGGTGCAAAAATTTCAACAAACGTGATACGTTTGCCTGTTCGCGCGTGAGTGTGTGTGTGTGTGAGATACAGTGATCCGATTAATTAATTTGTGAGATCCTCCGAGATGCATTAACCACGCATCAACGAGACCGGGTTCGTGCATTAAAAGCCTTGGCGCCTAAAGTTAGATAATTTATTGCGCTCCCCGTACGCGCGTGTGTGTATTGGCGTTGCGGTGAGGAGAGAAATGCGTTAACAAAAAGATAAATACACGTTTTCCACGCTACTTGCAGAGTGTCTGTGGAAGAGAAGGGGAAGAAAAAAAAAACAGGTATTAAAAATACCATACCGGCGAAGCGCCACAAAAACAGATGTGAAAAATGAGTGTGTGCTGTGTACATGTCCCTAACACCCTTGCCGAATGGACCAACGAGCATCAGCAGTGCATGCGTGTGTGACGATGATGGTGATGTTGCTGATGAGTCTGTCTAATCTGTTGCCAGCGGTGGGTGAAGATTAATATTTTCCATTCCCTTGCAACTCTCCCCCGGCAAAAAGGGAGAAGCGGTGTGTGCTGGAGTGCCCACCCCGTTGCTGTCTGTACCACTGTCTGTACCGGTGTGTGTGTGTGTGTGTGTGTGTTGCTCGGTGAAGACAAGTGGTGGTAGAAAACGGTAGAGAGGCGGGGGAATACATCGTTCCTTTCCCCTTCCCAGCCCCTCGTTCCAGTCTCTTTAATCACGGGCCGTTGTGTTTGGGCAGAAGTCGCGGCCGTTAACGTCTCGCAGCATCACCGACACTGCTCGACCGTTCCAGGCAAGCCCGGCGTTGAAAGGCGGGAAGCTGCACTGCACACTAAAAACGAGGTAATGACTGATGGGGCCAATTTGGGGCTGTTGGAATAAATAATCATAACGCTTGCATGGCCTCACTTTACCGGGCGGGAAAAGAGGTTAAGCTACCGCCCTTCGTGAGTTATTTGTGGCGGTTTGTTGTGAACTGCTGCTGCTGCTGCTGTTGCTGCGCTTCGGCGAAAGGGTCGCATTCAGTTGACTTGTGGCGCGTTGAACAGCAACGCCACGTGCGGAATGGTGTTTCTGTCCGCGTGATGGAAATAACAATTATGGATTGGGAAGGTGGAAGAATGGACCAGCGTTAGTGCAAATCAAAATTTAAGCCAAGGGTCGCCCCGATGGTAATGATCCTGTACATTGACTGCAAACAGAGGGAATAAATTAAATATCTGTCCAGAAATAGATGAATTACTGACGTAAAGCAGAGCCTGCAGGATGTGCGGGATGGATGAATATGGACTACTAGGACATTTTCTTACTTCTGCAGAATGCGACAATCAGCTTCAACTTTTTTTTAATTAAAATATTTGATACCTTGTAGCATAAAAAAGCAAATAATAATATTATGGTCAAATAAAGCATGAGTTTTTTACTACAGGATGTATAGAGGATGTTTGAACGCTTTTAGAATTTAATTTCCATGTTACTTTACACTGCGTGTTACCTTACAGGCTTTTCCACAGGGAAAAAAATGTGGAATAGGTGCAATTGCAATGTTTTGTCATTATATTCTACGCACATAAGCAGTATGGTCTGACCTATGAAAAAAAAGTCACACAAATGAAAATTTTTATTTATAAGAAAAGATTGAATTGTAATATTATTCATATCATTCATAATGTAACATATCTGTCTCAGCCACAGATGTTTTCAACATTGGTCTTTATGTCTATGTCTATGTCTATGGTCTCTATGTCTCAGTCGTCAGAACGACTATGTCTCTCCGTTCTTTCTTGACAAATGTCAATAGCACAGAATTTTTTTTGCTTAGGTCCTTTTAGACCAGTTTACATTCAGCTTCTGTCTTTGTTTGTGTAGAAATTTTGCTTCCCTTTTGAATTTTGCATGAGTGAACAGAACAAACCTCACAAAGGTTTAGCAGTGCACCATGAAGTAAATAAATAACCTTTTTTTTAGGAACAACTCATAGAAAAGGTACATTTTTTCTGTAAAAAGGCACTGTATTAAGGCGCTTCAGAAATAAAAGCATAATTGAGACACCAACTCTCTGCAAACGTATGACGTCTGAGGTTAATTTTATAAAAAAAAAATGTAAAAAGGCAATTCAGTAACGTACACGGTAAGGAATTTGACGAGGAGACTTAAGTGTTTGTTG
Organism: Anopheles epiroticus; assembly: GCA_000349105.1. Classification (NCBI taxonomy): domain Eukaryota; kingdom Metazoa; phylum Arthropoda; class Insecta; order Diptera; family Culicidae; genus Anopheles; species Anopheles epiroticus. The sequence continues at coordinate 215,641 of KB671931.1, forward strand.
AAAACGGAACATTCCTTTCCCGTAGATTAGTTTTTCGGGAAAATTGTAAATTGATTTTACATCTGAGCAGGGTAGCTAAACTTCAATTAAAAATGGCATTTAAAATAGATGGTAAACTGACATCACAGCAACGCTGTAAGAGGTTATATAAAGCATATTAAAAAAAAGCTACTAAATTTATCAGTAAACGTACGTTCATTATAATGAATCCCTATGTTCACTCTATAGAATGAACTACAAGTACCTGCATCCTAACTAATGTGCGGAACTTGAAAGTAGTACATCCTTTCACCACCGCTCAAACAAAAACAGAAAGGCGTATGACACCAACCCGGGACGAATACAGACTTTTTTTCTACCGAACGAAACACAACGAAGCAAAATCCATCAGTGGCGCAAGGTTCTTTAAAGTTGAGCTTTAGTTCCCGCCCTACGAGTTGCGTAGCAACGGATTTTGCAAAAGCACTGATGATACAGATACTTTCCAACCCTGAAAGCGTCCCTTGCCGGTGGTGGTGATTCGTTAAAAGAGAAGAACCTTTCCCGATGAATACGGGCGAATCAAGGTCTGTGCCCTTGGCCTGTGCTACGATCCCTGCTGGTCTGCCATGTCCCACAGCCAGCTGATTAATGGCATTGCGAGTGTGCCAGAAGGTTAGAAAAGTAGCAAAGTACGAAGCAATGCCCGCACAAACGATTCTGCCGGCCAATCGAACCGGATGCGTTCTACTTTCGCTAATTAGTCATGGGAAGAAGCTAACCTCTGCCTCGGCCAGCCAGCCAGCACGTGTCGAAACTTTGCTGTTCGAGGAAAATCACATTACATTCGCTGCCAGCTATTTGCTTTCTCGCAATCCCCATGTGTTTGTGTGTTTTATTCCCACCGCGTTGTCGTTACAGCCGACCCGGGTCCGATGTCGTTGGAGCTTGCCAACGCGTTTGGTTTCTAATTTTACGCAATGTGTTGATTGCAATTACATTAAACGCACTGGGAGTCAGCTGAGCGACATCTTGTACGAGGTTCGGAAGGCTAGCAATTAGGGCTCGAAGGCGGCCGCACTGCCCAATCGCGAGCTTTGCTTTAACGTTTCTAGGGTTTCATACAGCCTCATAGGCAACCACAACAGTTCGCTCGATTACCTGAACAGATGCCATGTCGTCCAGACAGTTACTAGGAAAGCGGCCAAATGTGTTCGATCAGTGTTATTGAAGGGTTAGAATATACTAGTTTACACTGTTATTCACTCACCAAGTCTTAAGGCTACAACTGCCGGAAACAATGTTGTGATAGATTTTATTAATAGGCACAGTTGCTGTAAGGCTTTTCCGTTTCTCTGCCCTTTTCGCTCGCCTCACAACTTCGGCACGTTTTCTGCGTTTTTGCTGACAGTGTCGGGTAGTGAACCCGTTCATCTTAATCTTCTGCCTCGCTGTTAGCTCTTTTACATAAAATTAAATATGTGCTCAGGGGATGATGCAGGCGAACTCAACGAGTCTTTTCGCACCTCGTTCACCTTGAACTACACTGTTTCTAACAGTCTGCTGTCAGTCTAACGGTTGGTTGGCTGCTCGCCAATCCGCTTTCTCTTGGCATCGTTCCCTGCGTGATTTTCTTGCCTTATAGAAGAAAGCTTTCCCTACCTTTACCTTCTTCTTTCGTGAGGGGTGGGGGGGAGGGGCTAGCATTTTGTGTGGTTTGCCTTCAGTGGCAGCTTAATGAATTATTAATTTAGTCAACACAACCACACCGTGTGCGTGTTCACCGATACACCGCGTACGGTCCTGTCGGTTAGCGGGAAGGTAAACATGTTCCTAGCAAGCGGTACACATCCCTTTCCCATCCATCCCACTTTGCTTTCCGCCCTAGCGCCGAGTGCTGGAATTTGCATATTAAAATGTTCAAACGAACGATAGGGCCGTGTAGTAATGCAACGTTTATGAGTAGCGAGAACTGCCAACGGTAGGGGGGGGGGGGGGGGTAGGGCTAGCCCTAACAACCGTTGTCTGATCATCTTGTCACCGCTCGAAGGAAATATGGTGCTGGCCATGATGTAATTACTGAACCGAGCTCATTCAATAATGAATCCTTATTTGTATCCTCACACAAGAACCACTTCAACCACACACAACGCCCTGCGGAGAAAACGCTTGCAATCGATTATGTGTACGGCGTTGTGCATTGTGATTTAGCCTCGCGAATAAAGCGCTCGAATATCCATAATTGGTGGTTGCTAATTTTGATACCCCGTGTGTATCCCGAGTTTTATTTGTGTGAAGGTTGACTTTGATCAATTGCCTTGTGCCTGGATTTTGTACTTGCCTGTGCGGATTTTATCATAATTTATTCCGTTCAAATGTGATGAATGGCATGCTAGAACACAACTTTACGGTAGCTGATATGACTCGTGACTATCAAAAAAGTATGTTAAGCTTACCTGTATGATTAGAACCTTCTCTTTTGCTTCGGTTCAATAACCGCCGGTGGTCAAGGTCCAATCTAATTGCGTTTCCCGTGACATGCACTACTTCAAGCAGCATACACAGTCTGTGCGTATAGGAGGGAAGTTTGAATGATATTTGAACAAAGTCGGACCTAGTAAGAAGGTTTACGAAAATTGCTGTGTAAGATAATGAAACTACAATATACAATGCGTTATTCTGAAGTAAAAATATTACTTAATTTTATTGCCAAGAGCGAGAACGAGCGATAGGAATTGCATCAATTGTACATAACCTTAACGGTACGATGCTATTAACTGCCGCGTTTGTGTTATACCTGCTGATGTTGTCGTATCAATTGGGGCAGTTGTACTATTATCTGTTGCGTTTGTCTTGCGAGTTTCTCGTCTTATTGTCTTATCGATTGATGTCTTATTGATCGACTCCAAAGCATGTGGCTGCGGAAACGGATTTTACGACATACATTATCTTCTATGGTCTTGCGTGGAAGACTGCTAGACCCTCTTTGTTGGACACAGTCGAAAAACTGAGAAGACCATTAAACAGTCTGATACGGAAGATCCTGGTGGGAGCTGACTGGGCTTTGCTCAAAATATTTTTTGAGCTTATGGCCCAAGGACCAAGAGTCAACGCAACAGCAGCTAATCGGAATGGGGTTAACCGGATCAAAGGAACTGGAATATCGGATGCCCTAAAGACTCTGCTGGAACGATACAGATCCTCGCTATGGCCCAATGCCTTCTAACGGAACGTAAATGAAAAGTCCCCAAATGGCACTTGCTGGTACGATTTAGAAACCTGCTGCGACTGTTGGACCTCTGGTTTGTAACCAAGCATCCGAGTACACCCGAGATAAGGGACCCTGACTGGGGAATGTCCCCGAGGGATAATCCCTGACTGGGGAAAGGAAATTTCACCCAGCCAATATGAATTTTAAACACTTATTTTTAAGCATTACTACGGAAATACAAAAATGGAAGGGGCTGTCCATCAATTACGTGATGCTCATAGGGAGGATTCGATCAAGCGTTACGAATTGTTACATAAGGAAGAACGAGGTGTTAAACTTTAGCATAACGTCAGAATATGAGATATGTTATACTTTAGGGAGATTGCCCAAATTGGGAGATGGGCCCAAAAATCGAAATTTTATCGTTACGTTATTGATGGATGGCCCCCAGAAAAACGCCACCATAGTCTTTTGTTTCTAAATTTCTTACTTGATATCATGTGTAAGATATCTAGGAAATATTAGAATACCATCTTTCCAATATGAACAGTTGATTGTTATAACCGAAAGGGTACTTCGTTATGAATTGCTTAGCTCTGGTTTAGGTGCACAGATAGTGTTTAAAGTGTTGCAAATAATAAGCAAAGAGCAAATAATTACAATAATTTTTTTGTGACCAATAACAAGGGCTTAAATTAAAAATTACATCTATTGCACAACAACAAACGTCAATCAGACTTTGAGCAACGCCTTGTTTAGTGCAAAAAAGTGCTTTGTTCTACCTTTAACATTATTGTAAAATTTAGTTAGACTTTTTTAGCGAAATTTTTTTTCCTTGCGCTGCAACCATCGTCGACGGCCAGCCCAAAATGGGAAACTTTTCGCATTACCAGTATGAAACAGTGCTTTTGTGACACAAGCGCATTAAATAAGCTTTTCCTGCCCCGCAAATTCAAATCCGAGCGTAATAAAAACGTCAAAATTATACACAGAAGTTGATAAATTGTTGCCAACTTGCACATCTCACCGCTGAATTCCTCTCCACACAGCTTCTGCACAATAATAAAAAGAAACACAAATTTTCACACATGAGACAAACCAACTTCCGCTTTCACCTTCCTCCCTATCTTCCTTGTGCTTTGTGTGCTTGAAAAAGTAGCTTCCGCGAATTTCTATGGTAGGGTCCGCGCAGCGCGATTCAGAACAGCATCCCGACATTGCGCAGCGTTGTGGATGAAGCTCATTTTTTACCCATTTCTTAAGCATTCCCTGCGATGACGAGTGGCCGGAAGCTGATCCCCTATATGAGAGTATGTGTGCGCGCGCGCGCGTGTGTGTGCGTGTAATCATAACGAACAATTTATTACCTTCATCTCCGATATTACATCGCACGCTTACGGCGTTCGAGTGGGTCGAGCTCTGTGTCGCCCCGGGCGTCTTCCTTCACATTATTTGTGTTGCATGGTTCAATGCTCAATTGAATGTGAACAAACGTGTTTTATCGTTTCCTTCGCTTTGCTATCTCCCACATTCCACCGCCAGCCCCCCCCCTCACGAAAGGAAACCCAAAAGTCGTTGGTTGTGGGGAGCAAAACAAGGGAACAAAAAGCTGCTTTAGCCACATGAGGGCGAAACCGGGCAAACAAAACCAGATAAACACAGCGTACAGAAACGGACAGGAATCAAACCCCCATCAACTCCCACCCGCCCTCAAACTGACCATGCGAAAAATCAATTCCCCTGCTGTACTGTTGCATGTGGTGTCAAAGTAGTACAGGGATGGTTTCGATTTATCGGCCCACAAGGAGTCGAGCCGAATCGAAATGTCAACCGAACTTTTGCTCCAGCCAACCGGTCGCCAGCCAGCCTCGGCCAAAAGGGGGAGACAATTGTCAATAACGTTCCATGTGTTCCAATCGCTTCCTATCGATCGCAATGAATGAATCTGCGTACGAGCACGCCAGTTGGCGTTAGGTTTCATAATTTTGTTTTCGAATGACTTTTTTTTCGTCCTTTACATAATGTTCTCGTCCCCGCACAAATTAAAGCTGGTCTAGCGTTGGCACTTGACAGGCCGGCGTAGCAATTGTAAAATAATTCTACAAAAGCGTGACTATTTAGACGAAAACCAGCAGGCACGTACACCGCTGCCGGAGTGAGTGTGCGGAAAAGCGTGCGCAAAGGAATGCTTTGTCCATCGGGTCCATGCTTTTGTGCGTTGTGGAGTGAAAGCAAGTCAGTGGGCATCGTCTTCGGTGGCGGCGATCCGCAAGACGGCTTTATTAATCATAGGTTTGCTTCGTTTTTTTCCACGAGCTAACGAAACACCAGAAAACACGAATACCTACGGTTCCTTGCTGTCGTTGTTACGAGAAGCAAAGTTGCTCGTAATGGAAATTCTATCAACCGTCGTTTGGTACGAAATTACTGCGTCAAGATGCCAACGCGCGGTGTCCTGTCATTTTTCAGCGTTACAAACAGTTTTCCGTCGGCGAATGTATTTAAAGCATCGTATCAGTATGAAATGCAAAAACCTTGCGCGGAACAGACAAAAATGGTGTATTAAAAATATAAAACTTTCGCGAAGCTGCATCATGAAGTATGCGAAGGAGCCGACCAGCACGTTACCGAACGGTAGCAACGGACGATCCTACTAACTACGACCCCATAGCTGGTGGGCTAAACCCACCTCCGACCAAGCTCGTAACGCGCTGGGCATCCGCGTAATGAAAAGGAAAGAATGCACTAATTATCTTCAAACCAGTGGGCGCTTAGCGACGCTAAAGTTGGACGTGGACGCGGAACGTGATTTCATTGCTGGTTACGTTCGCTGCCCGTTACCCACGTAGTTTGCAAATATTATTATTTCACTTTCGCGCGCAACGATGAATAACGAGGCAGGATGGCTGAAAGGCTTTTGCAGGGGACCGACGGTTGGTTTGGGTGGCAGACAGAAGCTTCCTACTTTCATCAAAATATGATATTGGTTTTCATCGCCTCATTTATGTTACGTACCAGCCCGAAAACGGGACGCTAGGAATGTATTTTGTGCGTGATGTTTTGTCCGTGCAGCACCAAACTATCGAGTGGAGCGAGCGGATGAAAAGGAAAATTGGCCGACCGATTCGATGTGAAGGTCCTTATTTCGGCTGTTTCTACGGAATTGAAGAATGTGATGGAAATAGGTTGATGAATAAGATAACATTTAATTAGATTTTCCATCGAAAACGCTTACATTCTACCATGCCCTTTTTTCCCTTATTTGGGTGGCTATTAAACATTTGCATAGAAAGCGAAAAAAAAAACCACAACGTATCGTTGTGGTGTTTATAGTCCTATTTCCAGTACCATACCAACTAGCAGCCAGGCAGTCTACATTTCATTCCCCCTGCGAGGATTCGAAGCCCGGTGGAGAAAAGCAATTATTATGATATGGCTACATTACTAACCTCTGCTGACGTTTATTCAGCAGCGTAAAGCGTCGTAACGAAAATCGAATTACTATTTTTGATATACTCTGGAGATTGTAGCTTAATGCTTTTTATCATGGCCAATCTTCTTCAAGTCAGGCCGTGGAGAACAAATCAAACAGGCAATTTACCTAAAAAACACTTGATTTGAAGAGGTAAAAAAAAAGTTGTTATTATACAATGTGCCCCAAGGCACATTTATATTCTAACTTGAAAGAAACATCAACACATTTTTCTTGTGCGAATGAAATCTGCGAATGAAAGCACTTAATCTTAATGAAGCCCATCAACCTAACTGGTTTATGAACCAGCAAATTTTCAACAAAACAAAAGTTCACAACAAATTTACCAGGAAGCATCGTCGAAATAGCCGATCGTTAGTGTCGTAATTGCAGCCATTTAGTAGATCTGCTTAAAGTTTCGTGTGGTGCTGATAAAGTTCGTACCTCTTGCTTGAAAAAAAAAAATAACAAAAGGTTGCCCGCGGGCTCGTGCATGCTTTTCTTAAGCTTTATTTTATCTACTTCCTCACTGCAAGTTGAAATTTGTTATGAACTTATAGCCTCACTTTCACCTGATAAAGATCTTACACTGATTACGAATGTTTGCATAAAAATACAGGTCCTTTAATATGATGAAGCTTTCAAGTCAGGATGACAGGTTTCTCAGCTTTCTTCAACAGCAAATTAATAATTACAGCATAAAATTAATGTTCAAATAACAATATTAGCAGACAACAGCAGAGTTTTTAATTAATCCATTAGCTAGGCTGATCGAAAGTTGCGCCAACTGTTTGATAAATTCTGTAAATGTTAAAATGTATTAAAATTGTGTCTCAGCCTCCTTTCCACACAGGTATTTTGGTCAATATTTTATTTGAACAGGCTATAAGGTACTCCTTCCTTCTTCGGTGGCACAACAAAAGTAGGGTCAAGGTCTAACCAGAGAGTACTAATGTGCTTCCGCTCTATATCTGTGACTGATTGTACTCATCCATATCAGAACTGTTAATCCTTCGTACGGGGAGTTGTGATTTAGTGTACCCATAGCAGTATAGTCAATACTGCCGTATGGGGAGCGGCAGCGGTCCGAATGGGATTCGATGCAACGTCGGGCCTGATCGTATGAAACAGGCCTACGCCGCTATCCATAAGACTACCGAGACGCCCTAGAAGACTATAAGAACTAGAGAAATTTAAAATCAGCTGGTGGTGAACTGGAGGCTATAAGCTACAATTCTAAAGAAAAGATGAAGACTAAATAAGCCCTTGTTAAGAATTACAGCAATTTAGGGGCAAAAAGACGGTACAAGGATGCTATATAGCGACGGACAATTAGTTAGCCGCAGTAAAGGTGAAGAGTAGGCCGTTGTGTTAAATTGGATCAAATTAAGAGCTTAACACTTCGTATTAGATATTTATGAGACTAGATAGCATTTGCAAGCAGGGAGAGTAAAATCTTAGAAGAGCACCTGTAGTGAATTAAGCTTCTGATAAGCCTGCAGACAATGCAATACAGATAATCAGCCGCTATTACTGCTTCAAAGCTGCTTTTTGCTCACGAACTTTCTACTGTTTTTTATTAAATTGCCTGAGTGTTGTACGATACTTCCCAGCTAAACGGGGGTGCTTCTTTAAAATTGCTATTCGGTAGTGTTACCCCTAGTTTGAGCACAATATCACTCTCGTTCCACTTCAGCTTAATATGGCAGTTGCGTCGTTTGCTGGATTCGTTTTAGTTCCAAAACCAATTCAACGCAACTCTGCACGATTTAATTTACTAACTTTAACTCATAAAAGCTTAAAAGCAATGTCTCAATCTAGGCAACAAAACTTGGCTCCAATTCGCTGCAGAGTTTTGGGGTAGTAACCAACACCCCTTATTAAAATTAACAACTTTGAAAGAAAAACCACTACCCGGGACTGTGAGAAAAACGAAAAGTTTTGATTAATTTAATCCCTGGCGGTGGTTTAGTAAGTTGCTTAATGAAAACTTTCACCAACAGTTACGCCACATAAGTGGCTCGAGTGGATGCTGGAGCGCGGCGTAAGTAGGTACAAAGTTGCGCCCCTAGTCGCAGTCACACTTTGATATGAGCTGCCGGCAGGGCGTAACGAGCCCCAATGTAAAAGGGTTCAATTAAATATGCGTTTTACATTTTGCAGCCGTTTTACCGGAAGGTAATGAGGGTTAGGTTTGAGGGGAGAAAGAATTTCATCTCCCAGCGACTGCTAGTTCTGGGACTGGATTGAGGAGGCTCAGGAGTTGGTCGTACAGTCGTAGGTAATATTTTAATATTTGTTCTAAACCAACAGCAGATCAAATCATTCTTTCGCTACCCCCAACGAGCCAGAATTTGTGAACCGAAAGAAAGGTAAGGAAAAAGGTCAAACAAAATCCGAAGCAAAAATCTTTCTTTAACTTTTAAGGGTATCAAAAGCCGACCGGAACGCTTGTTGGGAGAAAGGTTTTTGGGAGAAAGGTTAAATTCCTGTCCGGGGGCATGCTGTAAGAAAGTCCCTGCTGTCACCTGGTTTGTCCTTTAAAGGTGGGAAGTTTTTGTTTTCCCCTCTCTCTTTCTCATGCTCACACCCTTCCGTCTAGGCTGCCGGCTTGCTATGAGGTGTGTCCTGGGAGCTGTTCGTTCTATTTTTATGTCTGTAACGTTTCTTCTAGCAACTCGGGGGCACTCGCCCAAGGTCCTGGAGAACCGATTAACTGGCGACGTGCGTACCGGAATGTAAAACGGTGAGAGACAGGCTGCCAAAGGTGAATGACATGATTATGGCTTCGTTTCGGTGCGTTGGCCCAGTCCGCGTCGCAGTGTGGTGTTTTCCGTTCCTTTGGTTCTTTTTTGTTATCCGTCTGATTATGGTACCGTATCGTGGAACCATGTGAACCGCTGTGTGTTGTCACTTTCCATTAGCCTACACAAATAGTGTGAGTGTCCCGAGCCCGGTGCACCTCCCATTCCTAGTCAAACAGCAGAGTAAGAATAGTGGGTTTAATTTTCGTTTCACCGGCGTTGATTCTGGTTTGACCCTTTTCTCGTTGCTTTGTTTGTTCTCTTGCGTTGCAGACATGTTTTTTTGAAAGCATAGCAAAATCTTTACACAGCACAAACAATCTGTTAACACACCGGTCTACGCATGCGGGCCTTTGTTTCCCAAAACACTACCCTTGGTTGTATGGTAACGACTATTTAATTTATTACTCTGCCTAACCCGCTTTGTGTCCATAATTTTTCCTGCAAGCATTGCCTATCGGGCGTCCCACCAACGAACAGCTCGGTCTCCAGAACAAGAAAACGAAAGCTACGTGGCATCTTAAAAACTGGTTTCCGTTCCTTGATGTTTTTCGTTATTTATGTGGAAATAAAAGTTCTATGGTGTTTGGAGTTTCTATAAAAATAAAAAGGAAAAAAAAGGAAAGGAAAATAAAAGGTTTAGAAAAAGCAGTCAAATCACTCAGAGGGCTTTGGTGTAGGTGTTGCATGCCAAAATTAATTCAAATGCCAATGTGAACCGCCCTAAAACACAATCAAGTTCAGGATGCAGAACACTAACG
>KB671931.1:230374-274511 GCA_000349105.1 Anopheles epiroticus
CCTTCTCATGTCAATTGTGGCATTTTAAAACAAACTAAATTTGCTGAACGCGATCCTTTAATAACAAACTTTAAAAAATCATACGAGTACTTGGGAGTTGAGTAATTCACAGTTTACTCACGTATTGCAGTGATCATCAATAATTCATAAGTCGTTGCTGGATTGTTTTGTTTGTTTGTAGCATGTTTTACTACATTTACACACACTTCATTCGTTCATTGCTTGTGTTTAACCATCTTGGGGCACTTGAATGCTTCCCCACGTATTTCTAACATGAAAGAGAGAGACAGCTTCTGTCAATAAAGGACACTTGTTATTGCTCATAGAATTAACATGATTGGTAACTGATTGATGCATCTTAGATTACTTACTATCGATTGACCGGAACCTTCCGGGAGTTTAGTTTTCCATCACCACCAAACATCTCCCGAACCGCACCCAACTTTTATTGACAATTTGAAGAAGGCTCCTGTCGGGCACCGGGAGTCGAATGTCCATTTTTTCACTTGATATCGAAATGTGGTGAAGTACCCTTCACGCAATGTGTGTGTGTGTGTGTGCGAAGATTTTCTCGCTAAAACGAAGAGCCGGAAAGAGAAAGCGGAAGACAGTAGAAATGAAAGGAACAGTTACGATCCGGTTGATCTTGGCACACTGATTGATTTGTACTGTACCAATGCACAGCAGAGATCCAACAAAAAAAAAATAACAAAACCAATCAATTTCTCCAGTGTAAACCCACTCGCAGATGGATAAGTGCTTTATAAGAGCGAATCGGTGTCCGAATGCGGTAGCGATGCGATCGATCTGAAAATTTAATAAAACATGCCAACCAGCAGCTTCGCATCTCGTCCCATCCACACTGCACTTTAAATCATCTCCAACCCATTAGATGACGCTTCCGGGTGTGGTTTGCTTTCCTGCTTATACTGAGTACTATTACGCCGGGTGTACCTACTCTATAACAGCTGTATCGATTGATTTTTCGTTTTCTCTCTGGTTTTCTTTTTTGCTCTATCATCCGGTTGTTTTGTTGCGCAAGACTGTCCTTGCGTACCGCATCGCGTACGTTCTGTAAACGTACATTACAGAATCGCTCGATGACATTGAAGGATGCACCATTGTATTCTGTCCCTATTAACGCAATGAAGCAATGTATTGTAAGCGCAGACTGTTGCAGTGTAAAAATTCTATATTATTCTTCGGTTGGTGTGAAAGTTTTGATTGAACGTTAACATGAGTTAACGGGACCTATTGTTTATAGTGTTTACAAAGTTTTAGTTGTTTATGGTACCGTTATCTAATGGCTGGCGCCACTCCTGCGATAATATGAAGAGAGAAGGCTGTACGAGAGTTTCTTATCATTCAGAAGGCATCGGAATCAAAGCCTTGTTTATTTATTGTAATGGTCGCGTTTGAGACGGAAAACTCTTCTTCGTAGCGGAACGACGTCGTAGGTCATGCTGGCCATTTTCGGGCTGCAAGAGACTATACTACTCTAGTGACCCTTTAACTACGAGGTATACGGAATTACGTGGGAAGAGTAAATTACTCAGAGTTAAAATATTGTTTATTCTTTAGCGCAAAACTTACAGTCAAATATTTTCAAACGAATAACACTAACTAAGCACTAAGCAACGGAATAACACTGAAACAAAAAAGGATTTCCCAATTAACTCATCACAGTATCTTACCAAGGTTGAACAGTCTGCTCTATGTTGGCATAAGTGGTTCGTTTGAAATTGAGTCACTTGTCTCAGGCACTTCTAAGAAATGCTAACCCCAGGCGACACCCGAAACTAGGCCCACCAAATCCAATCTCCCACTCAACCGAAAGACCTGTGATATCGAAGCAATCAAACATGGGCCGGTCATACAAATCACAAATCCTCCTCACTTACATCGCCTTTGTGTCACATCCGATTGGATGGATCAAGTTTTTACGCTCGCCCAAGACGCCCCGAAGGTGTCGAAAGAGATTGAAATTCAAATCACTTTCGGTCGGCACCGTTTCCAATGCGGGACGCGGTAACGATGAACCAACACACTTGGCCTTTGGCGGGCGCAGCTTTACAGTTGATTGGAATATGTGTGGCGCTTAGCTGGAAGCAATTCCGATTCGGCTGTCTGTAACAGTGCACCCTGCACCCTGCAGTGTGCTCTGTCGGATGTGGCTGGGAACGGTGGTGAGGAAAAAAAAGTGAAATGCCAATGCTGTCCAGCTGGGTTTTGCTGGCTGGAGCTTGGGTTTTATGGACACCACGGGTTGTTGGCTTTGGTGCTAGCTAGACTTACTAGCGCAACATTTGTACCTTCGAGGATGATCGATTGCTATGAGTTTTTCCTTCACAATTTTCCCCCTTCACAGGTACACTTGCACTTCAACCTTCCGGATACAGTTCAGAGGTTGAGATGAAGGAATCAAATAGGATCGCATCGAGCATGTTTGCAGAGGCAGATTCTGGATACATGAGACCGGTTCTTCAACATGGACCTCTCTTAGAATCAGAATGTTTGTGCAAGATTTGTTATTTTAGTAGTTTTTAATTTTTATACTTTTTTTATATACTCTCAAGCAGGATATCATGTAAAAATAATAATTTATTATAATTGCGATTTTAATTACAGTTATCAAAATATTCATCCAGAAAAACTAAATTATATTTAGTTTCACTTTAACTTTTTCACATCATCTCCCTTCTCTTCACAGTGCAGCAAATTATTCGTTTTAATTCAAATTAGTCTAATCAAGGCATTTTTTTTAAACTCAAAAAGAATGGTTCATTGGCTCGTTCAATCTGACCCTTTTCTTGATTAGTTATCCATCCCGTCCCTGGTAAGCTTCAGAAAAGTGGCCCTTTTTCAAAACTCTAATCTTGAAGCACTTTAAGTTTGTAGCAAAATTATGTGTAAAAATACAGATCAATCTTAAAATTTCTTACGTCCCATTTCCACATCCGCTCTGCAGAGCGCACATAAATCTTGCTGGTGCCCCTTCCTATGCAGTGGAGTTGAACCCTTTGCCCGGATCCGGCACCATATCGACGGTATTAAACCAGTTGATTGTACTATGCAAATGACTACATTCACTTTCCCCTATTTTTCATGTCCCGTTTCTCGTCCCGCCCACACTCCACATCTCCAACATCGTACCACTTTCGAATGCGAATGGAGACGCTCGGTTAGCTCGTGACCAGCATTGACCATTTTCCGGCTGCCAGCATAATTTGCGTACCGCGTCCCTGCCTAATGGAGAGATTCGTATCCCTGCCGGATATCGGTCATCGTTCATTGAACATCGAAACCGAAACCGAATTTGGAGCGCCCAGCCGGATCGTTTGACGCCCCTTTCATTCCGGTCCTTCGATGTCGTTTTGTAAACATTCGAAAATTAGATTGAATGTTCAAAATAGGGATCCAATTTATCATGTGCCGACGGCACCGAGTTTCGGTGTTTGTGTGATGGTGTGTGATTTTGTAAATAAAGCCATTTTGCAATGCCCTTCTATGAAGGGAACTGCGTGGGAAAATGGTGTTTCTTGGCGAGTGACCCATCCCATGGCCACACCGCATGTTTCCGATGGCCTAGCCATGTTGAAGGATTATATGCGTCCTACGCAACATTACCATTAGGCTGACATTTGATACCGTATGTAAGAGGGAAAGTAGCTTTCTGTTGGTTAAAATATGTCCCTTCTTCTCTCTTGCTTTCATGTGCAAAAGATTCACAACAGTATTTCACCCATTGCCGTCGCATCTGCCCCCACAACGCAGTACGGAATGTCTTGACACAGTCCTATAATCAAACACCAGTGAACCCGTCCTCATTTTGGAGCAACTTTTGCGCACCCACCATCAAGACACCTGTGGTTCAACAAATTGAACCGTCTGACAAATCAAACGCTGGTTCGCCCTTAGTGCGCTCGGGATGGAGTTGTAATTACGCGTCTCCCGGTGCAACGGTGCGCGGCGAGTGAAATGTTTGCGCACGAGGAAAAAATACGGGTTCATAGCGGTGGCGTCGAGGCGAGTCGCGATAAACACGTGCACGTACCGTTATTTACACCCGCGAACCAAGGTGTCACCGGGACCGACGCCTGTCTTTGATCATTGTACGGTTGAAGGCGAGGATGCGGACAAACGTAAAACGAAGCGCCGCTAAATCAAGCCATCAAAATGTGGTACACAATTTGCTGCTGCTTAATGGCACGCTGGGGAGAGAAATTATTACAATTTATTTTTCCTTTCCCCCGGTGCACCTCGCACCTCGTGTATTGTGCGCCGAGGAAGAAATTAATAAAGCTTAACGGTCGTCTGCTTATTGCATACTTTTATGCGCCAGGGACGTTTATTTGTATCAGGGCAAACGGGGCCAAGCTGTAGGCTTTACTGCTTTACTGTGCGATTCGGTGCGAAATGTTTTATTCTTTGTTTCGTTAAACTTGCTGGCGGGAACGTTTTATAGGTCATCCAGTACATAAAAAAATCTAAGGATCTAAGAATGAAACTCGGGTATACCTTTTTCTGTACCAAAATTTAGTTTGAAATGAACATAATTGTCTTAAAATTATTCATTAATATAATATGCATTCAGAAAAAAATATACTGACAAACCGCATATTAGTCAATACTGCGTACATTTAAATCCATTGCACCGTTATTATTATTATTATTAAAGATGCAAATAATATAGTAGAAAACATTGAACGAAGGCGTCTAAAGATCAGGCTCAAGACGTTTCAGCTGTTATCCTTCAATAATGAATGGTTATTTGTTTTACTCATTCGCTTAGAGCAAAACAACCGGAAACTCCATCAGTATTTTTCTTCCTTGAAATGGCAAGCAATTTTTTTTGGGCAAGCAAAAAAACGATTCGAGCTTAACGTTTAAGTTGTACATCAACATCATTCCCTGTGCCATGAGAATAAACTTTAAGAATACGTCCGGTACGTACCAAAAAAAAAAAAAGTATCGTCAATGGTGTACAAATTTCCTTAAAAACGTATCGTACAAACTGGACCCATAAATATTGTGTGTTTTTTTATTATTTTGATCTTTTTTAATACAGTAGAAACGACCAGGCCGTACTGCTTAGTATCTTAGTTCATTTAATAGAAAAACTTTCGCTTGAAACTTTCCGTCCTAGTTCCGTGCCGTTGGTGAGGCAAACGTTTTATTGCCAAGTTTCGTTTCCCACTGCTACCTGGTATGGGTGTAGAGAAAGCGGTTGATGACTTTGGCAAAGACTAGTGAAAAACTATTTAAAATTAGCTCACATCGCATTTCACTGCGCCAAAACAGAACCAATTCTATTTAAGCCATAAAACCTGACACAAGTACCGTAAACGACGGTGGTGGTATTGGGAGGAGAGTTTATGGCTTATTTCCTTACATAGTCATGTACCTTCGTTGTGAGAAAGTACAAACAAAACAGTTACACGTGTACGGTTCTTACATCTATGCCGTAAATGAAGAACAGCGCTCGAAGAGCTTTGCTTGAGGGGAAATTTCGAGCAAACACAGACAGAACGCGTTGTCTTCGTGCATCTTAAGCAACGTAACTGTGCATACAGCTCGTGTAAGTAATGTTCTAAGCTGTGCAAAGAATTTCTTCTAGTGTCTAAAGTGTGGTTCAGCAGTTCAGGCACGTTGCGTTTCCTCGGAACGAATGTGCCTTGGCAAGTGGCCCTAGTCGAATACGATATAAACATAAGCCTGCTTAAGATGGCTTTATTTTGACTGTACAGTGCATGTTCGCAATCCGGTTCGGCGAACCAACCACCTAGAAGGTTCAGCAAGTCATTTTGCTTTGTGTGTAACATGCGGCAAGTGTGTAACATGCGAGTTTTGACATGATTATCGATCATCGTTCAATAATTTACTAAATTCAATATTGCTTCTTCCTCCTTTGCAATACCAATTCTTCTACAAGTTCTGCAAGTCAACAGGTCCAATCCGTGTAGGTTTTCTTCTGTCGGAACCATGAAAAACAATCAAAACTTTGTTATTATGTTTGCAATTCAATTTTATTGCTTTCACAATTTACCTTGCGTCATTTACATTTTCTTTGCAACCGAGTTTTGCTCCTGGACGGTATGCATTGATACAGTGCTCACCATAATTATGTAAAAATATTAAATAAATACCCGTTTTTTCTTAAAACACAAGTGTGTTGGTGTGCATTTTAATTTTAAAAATATTTTATTTTGTACAAAACTTACTTTCGTTCACTTACATTACCCGTTGTACTTTGCCTGTTGACATGCCCTAAATCGATTTGGATGGCTGAAGGGAGTATATTGAGACTTGACAAACGCTTTAAACTAGATTTGGAGAAGGTTATTGGCGGTTGGAATGGATAGACGACCTTTCAGTGACGACAAAATTGTGTACCTCAGAGCACGGTTGTATGGTATTCTAAGTTTCGTTCGAAGAAAGCTGATTTAGGTTAGCTCCCCGTTTGACTTTTCTTCATTCCAGCAGAACTTCAGTTGCTATTTTTGTTACAATCCTCTGGCAAACCTTTTCGGGTTATTGCTTCATTTAACATGGAATTTGTGCCGTGACATATCAACTGGTTCAGTAGAGCCTGGTTGCATACACGGCTCATGTTTCACTCGATGCAGTGTAGCTACACGTGGGACTAGTTGGAAGCAAATTATCATATAAATAACCAAGCCGGTGCTCTGCAGCAAGATCTAACCTAACGAACATTCGCACTAACAAAACAAGGATCAGGCACGTGTTTGGAAATTCGATTGGCGGCAGCAGCAGTAGCAGAAGCAGCAGCATCGTTTTTCACTCACAACGAAAAATTCTGGGTCAGGAATGGACGCTTTTATGATCCTTTTGTTGGTGTGCAATCGTATAACACTGTGCAGAACGAACCGAAGGGGAAACGTCTCATTTTTCGTTCTACTTACTACCGGACGGTACATACCAATGACGTGTGAAGAATGCTGTTTTCCATGCCATAAAGTTGTACCAATGCTAGCATAGCTGCTTCAGAACGGAAAATTTGGGAAAAAGCACTAAGTAGAATGTTTTGCATGGATGTGTTGCTACATGGAAACGGGACCGTTTCCTAGCGCTTGGGACGGGACGAATATAGTGTTTTTCAAGTTCACTACCGATGGGACGGTGGATCCTTTGTATGTTTGGCTCCAATTTCTCACCTGCAAGCGATGAAACTGCCCCAACACGGATGCCGTAAATCAATGCGTTGAAGCAAACTCAGCAATTTGTTCAATTATTTCGGTTGAAAAACGGTTTCTCAGTTTTTTTTTTTGTTTTTCACAGCCATCCGTTCACATTCGGTGCTGGACCTGCGCGGTGGGATCACGAGTTTGAAGCACAGTTGCACCAGACGCAACATGACTGCCTTCCGGTACTATCAAAATCTGAACGAAAGCTTTACGGCGGAGGAACCGACACCGCGGGACGGGCTGGACGGGCTGGACGGTGTCAATCGAATACAGAAGTCAATTCGGCTGCTGTCGGGCGAGATGGTGGCGGGTGGCGCACCGTGGACCAGCCCGGCACCGGCCGGCACGCCACACCTGCTGGATGAGGTCGTGATCGTGGACGACTACGTACCGTATGATCAACGGCCCGAAACGTACATCGTGCCGGTCGTGTTCGCGCTCATCTTCATCGTCGGCATCCTGGGAAATGGGACGCTGGTCGTTATCTTTCTTCGACATCGGGCGATGCGCAACATTCCAAACACGTGAGTAGAAAGGAATCAATTTTGTGCTTTGGATGGAAAAATGATAGCTATCCTTAATGTTCAGCTTAGAGTTACGCTAGAGCAGAGTCGTCTAGTGGTGCTAGAGGTTCAGCATCGTTGTTATTTGTGAAATAACAAGTTATTCTAAAATTAAATATTTTTGTTACCAATTAATGGTTTGACCGTTGCTGGGGAAATAAAAAAAAACCCCTTCTGTATGTGATAAGTTGTAATACATAAAAACTGTTAAAAAATGGTTCAACTAAACACACCGGTTATTAAGGTCTGTATAAAGAAATACCATATTTAATAATAATTTCAAATTGCTTTAATCGAGAAAAAAATATAGCAACGATCTATGTTCTACACTTTTTATTTTTTTATTGTATTTATTTCATCTCTCTGTGAATAAAATTTTACGACGGTGCATTACTGTCTTTTTTGTTTGTCAAATTTTCTCTTCATCTGTCATGTTTTCTCGCCACACACCAACTTTAAATACAAGCTTCAACAATGTCACAGATGATTTATCTCAGAAAAGGGAACAAATTCACATCCATCCACACCATGGTAGGGCAAGTGGGATCTTCACTCGAAGAAAGACAGATTATCTCACCACATAAATGGTCCCGAAAGCACTGAAAGCCCTTTGATCTTTTCCATTCGCTAAACCCCACTACCCGAGACGCCGAGCAGCAAAAGGCAATTGAATCAAATGGACATTCCAATCAATCATTTTAGCTCCTTGCTGTAGCAGGCACACCCAGGCAGGCAAGATGGCACTACTTGCAGTGTGCCTCTACTCCATTCAAGGTTCATATTTCTGCTATTCTGGACCCTTAGTTTTTTGTACACTCTGTGTTTTCGGTTCCTTTTTTTGTAGGTTTCTTGCAAAGGACCTTCTTGTAGGTGACCGATGGTTCGATTTATTGTCGGAAATGTGTCTACCGCACGATAAGCAAGCTATTTGGTCTGAACATTAGTTCGAGTTTGTGTGTGACATTTTCTTTAGATTGAATGAAACTTAGATTTATTGAGTTGAATTTCATATCACTACTTCGCCACACTATGGATAATGATTTTATTTCTATTATTTATAAGACAATTTTGCAAGGTACTGTTTGAATAATAATGACTTTATACTTTCATTGTGCGTTTTGTTGTGTACTCTTTAATGAAAAAAAACCCTTCGATGGGATTTTGATAACACATTTTGTTTATTATTTTGCCTAACCGATTTCAATGCAATTGAAATGTTACATTTATAGCATATCACACTAACTCAATTTGTCACTGCTTATTAAAAAATATATTCAAAAACATATAATGAACTAGATGCCATTATCGCGCAAACAGATTTTTTTTTATTTCTGTTGTAACGGCCAGGCCGTATTGCAATCGCGCAAACAGTTATCATGTTGTAATTAATTTACACACCTATGGCAGGTATGGCATATTTAGCAGATGGCTGTAACACTTGTGATGAAAAACCAAAGCATAGTTACAAAAGCAACTTAAAGCAAAGCGAAAGCGAATCATGTCGAGAGCTGGATCATGAAGTTGATAATAGTTTGCAAAATATCAGCGAGTTTGAAGTGTAGTAGTAGTTTAAATGATCGGTCTGTATGAGTTACTATAGCATCCATGGCATCCAGCAAAGCTTACATACATATTACGTGCCCAATTGCTGCTAAACCGTTCTACCTTACCTGTGCCAGCCTGTATACAGCGGCTAAGCTGCACTTTACAGCTTGATACGGTGGGCCAGCCCCGAGCCTGCCGAAACAAATGATCGTCCCGCGCGGCACAACCCCTTTTAGCATACCGCCCGTGTGCCTCATGTTGCAAATTTATGTAAATTATGTTATGGGCTTAACTTTCTCGCCAATGTGTTCGGTGTAGCAGCACAAATCCGGCTGCGGACTCTCTGTTTCTAGGTTTTCTACCCAGCCCTGACCCTAAGCTCCGTTTAGCATCCAGAGCAGGTTTAGCCTTAATTCCGTGCATAAAAAAGCACTTCCCAACAACCGTACCAAAGCTTGACCGGTTAACTTTTGAGGTGAAGCTTCGTAGAATGCGAACAAACCTCCGAACAAAACAGCCCAACAGTCCATCATTTCCGTTTTCATGCGAAGGGTTGGGCAGTATGGTGCTTATCGTTTCCAAGCACACACACACAGCTACACGGCATTATGCCGCAAACCAAAGCAACGACGAAAAACATAGCTTCCGGACAGGTATTCAGCTCCATGCCGCCTGCCCCATTACATCACGGACAGCATTGTTCGACCATTTTGGCTTTTATGTGGGCCCATTATTTGAATCGTTTGAAGCACATCCAGTCAAACACAATCGACTGTGTGCGATGGTGACCGGGTTGGGGGGGGGGGGGGGGTGCGTGTGAGTGAGTGATTGATTGCTAGGATGAATGTGCCGTGTGAGGTCAGAACCTGCCCAAGCTAGGCTAGCTAGCGATTCCATCAAAGCACGCTTCCTCGCTCATTATCTTCATCATCAGTAGCAGCAGCCGGGGCAGATCATGCGCTTTTGTATAGCTTTCTTTCGCAACCGGGCCGATTGTGGCTAGATCCTGTAGTCTTTCGGGCGTCGGAAAAACAAGCCGGGCGTCTATTTTCATCCCATTCGCTTCATTGACATCGGACACCGCGTCAGAAACCGCCAGCGGGGTTGATGATCCACAAAAAGGGGTTGCACGAAGTTTGTGTAAAGGAGAGCGTCGGTTGTAAGCTTTGAGCTGAGTTCTGAAGCATAAGCAATTGATAGCAGAACGTGACAGACGGAGCAGCAGCAGCAGCAGCAGCAGGGAAGTTTTCATATCCTGCTCGTTTGAACGAGTGAGTGCGCTATCCCCGCCTGAGCTCATCCTGTGCAGAACAGGAAACCTAATCTTCGTCATCGTGCAAAGGTTGCCGAGGTCGTCTTACCATCTCTTTGCCCTTTTCGGTATGAATGCGGTAAGTCAACGCGAGGTAAGAACTAAACCTACTTCATACTTACCTTACCACTCAGGATACGCCACCAATTATGCCGGGTTGCGTCACGGGAAGTGCAAACAAAATAAAGCACCCGGTTAAGCACCACTCGTATGATTCGGAACACTACCACAACGAGTGTGTGTGTGTGTGGTGTGCGCTACATGGTAGCAGTCGAGTTCGTTCAGCACGCTTGAAATGAAAATTTAGCGTTGGGGTAGAGCAGAGAAATCAAATATATGAGAAATGCTTATAGAGCGAATGCTTTTTGTGGGATAGAAGTTATTTAATGTATGCTTCGAGTGCAGTGTGATGGAAGCCCTCTTATGAAGGGTTATAGTTGCAAAATGTTGATAGATCTTCCAGCCGAATGATATGCCCGTTCAACGAGTCATGACGTGTGCAAACGAAACGTCTTTTGGAGGTTTATTCTAAAAGCATTTGTTTACCTAGATCTCTCAGTGAACGTTAAGTGAACGTTTGCTCTTGTTAAAAAAGCATCCTAGTAAATCATTATCAACGGACAGTTTTGTTGTCAACGTTGCTGTTAAGTCATTGAAAGTGAGCTCCAAGAGATGAATAATTATAACTATGCAGCAACTCTCCGATAAACGTTCATATTTGGAACGGAACTCTTTTGCGTATCAAGAGTTTTTGCGCACATTGCGTTTCAGATTCAGAGCATTTGAAGAGCAAAGTTGTGAGAGTGCTGTTAGCAAAATTATGCGATTTACTCCAGTCTATATTTTTATGGACATATTTAAATAAAAAAAAATCCTGTTTTTTTTTTTCATTCATATCAATTTGTAAGCTATTCAGATGAATAAGGCATATAAGAAAGTGATAACTGAATAAAAAAAAAGAAAGTGATTAAAAAACTACAATTATATGTTTAGAATTGATAAGGCTGCATTAGAGCCTTTAAACTGTTATATTTAAAAGCTCGTGCAGATGTTCCAATAAAGAATTCATCAAATCTAAATGAAAATTATATTTCAGAATTTCAGTTTTAGTACAATAGAGATATTTAAATTGTATTTCTTCAGAAAAAAATCCCCCTATTAACCCCTCCTTTCCCTTCTCCTAAGGTAAGCCAGTGTTCCCTAAAGATCCAAATGCTGTATTGAGTTCGGCATGAATGTAGAGTATCGAAGAAAACCATGACATAGGAATGTTATTAATATTTTCATAATTCTCTCTCAAAATCGGAGCCTAAAAATGTTTCTTTTTGAAGGTTTTGTGTACTAATACTCTGTTTCAACCACATTTCTGTCATGATTCTTCCACAGCTACATATTCTCGCTCGCCATGGCCGATCTGCTGGTGATACTGATCTGCGTGCCACTCGCTTCCATGATCTACACGCTGGAGTCGTGGCCGTGGGGCGGTGCCCTTTGCCGGGTGTCCGAGTTTGCTGAGGAAATCTCGATCGGCGTGTCGGTGTTCACGCTCACCGCTCTGTCCGCCGATCGGTACTGTGCCATCGTGAATCCACTTCGAAAGCTGCAGGTACCGTGCCACCTTCACCAAGCTTGTTTCGTTACATTTACTAACTGCTCGCTTCACTACCCTCGCAGACACGTCCCTTAACTGTGATCGTGGCATTTCTCATCTGGGTGCTGGCCATCATCTGCGCCATACCATCGGCCGTAATTTCCGACGTGGTGGTCGTCCGGCTACCGAACAAAACCATCGAATACTGCTCACCCTTTGGCAACCGGACGCGAGACTCCAACTACTCCAAGTAGGTGCTGTTGGCAACAGAGTGCGAAAGTTCTGCCAAATTTTCGGTTCCAACAAGCCGACGGCTAGCGGCTTGCAAAGAGCTTATCAATGAGCTTCCTTTGCTCTAAGCCCGACTAGGCCGGTTGTTTGGGTTCGGAACACACAAAGGATTTAATTCACTTGACTGACGCATTTTTACACCTCACTCTGCACCCGATTCTCACAACAGGTATAAAACGGTGCTCAACTCTGTCGTGTACTACTTCCTGCCACTGTCCATCATCGGCATACTGTACGTCCTGATGGCGCACCGGCTGCACACGAGCGCCCGGGAAATGCCGGGCGAAAATGCGGGACCGCAGAGCCGTTCGCAGGCGCGCGCCCGGCGCCACGTCGCCCGCATGGTCATCACGTTCGTCGCCGTCTTCATTGTGTGCTTTCTGCCGCATCACGTGGTCGAGCTGTGGTTCCATCTGAATCCACACGCCGAGGACGATTACGACGACTACTGGCACATTTTCCGCATCACCGGCTTCTGTCTCAGGTAGGTGGGAAGGGTTGGAATAGGAAAAAGAAAGCTCTGGTGAGAGCGATAGGGTAGGACGGGGGGTGGGGGTGGTTGAGCTTTCATGGGTTAAGAGGATTTTATCGCCCGCGTTAGCACTCGCTCGCTCGGTTGCGGTTCGTCGAGCGACTGACGTCCTGACGGGTCCGATTCGGGTGACATGGGAGCCATTCGTCTTCTGATGATACCCACGGTCGGGCCGGTTCTTTATTTGGTCTTGATGATCAATTAATCTGAGACCTACAGCCTCCAGGCATCCGGTCGAGCGTACAGTGTCATGTCCGCACTGTCACGACGGATGTCGTTCGAATGTCACTCAATGACGCTAACCGGATCGCTACGCACCATTTGAAGTGTGTTTGCCCGCTGTATATTGCGTTCGAATGGCATATTAAATTAAAAAATCAAAATTCAAAGTTAAATCGATCAATTTCAGTATAAACTTGTAGCCTTTGTTGAACTGGAATGAAATTTTAATTTGATCTGATCTGTAATTCTTTAAATCATCTGACTAGCGTTTCAATACTTTCTTGCACTAAAAAAAAAAGAAGCCTGCAAGGAAAAGCCAATGAATTTTGCAATTGATTCATATCGCTTTGCTCAACTGTAACGTTGCTCCATCAGAACGTCAGACGTCGCTGAAGCTGAAGCTACATTCATTTTCATCTCATCAACTGCTCCTCATCGAACATCTGTTGCTTTTAATTAAAATTTCAATTTCGGAAACACCCGGCGGTGTTTGATTTGACCTGATCGATTCAATAGTTCATCTTTTGAACTGTAGCAGAAACTGTAACATGGACGGCCACGGCCAACAGAACATCAATTACGGCGAGTTGTATGAACGGAAAATCGTAATTTACGCGTAAATGGCATCATATGAACTGCACATTAAAATTAAGGGTCCACAGATCGCTTCTGTAAACATGTTAATAGTGACAGGGCAATATCGCAATTTGTGAGTTTCAATTCCAGTAAATGTGATGCTTGCTGAGAGGCATTCGAATTTTTCATGCAAGAATTTACAGTTGTAAAATAATTCATACATTGTTTTGATTTTCGTAGCAATTTGCAAACAAACGACCGGAAATCAACTTTAATTTTAAACATCAATTATGTGTTTTATAATTAAATAAATAATTGATAACTATTTGAAAGATTAATTTTCATTCCTACATATAAGATGAAGCTTGAAATATTCATGCTTTATGTTTGTTATCGCTGAACAATTTCGTGTTGGATAAAAAATATTACAAACCATTCATTTTATTTTAATTTACACAGCTTCAGGAGCGTAGGGAAAACAGGAACTAGATAATTTAAATTTATGCATCACGAATTGCCGCAATATGTATAGTATGAATTTGAAATGCAAATATTAAAAAAGCTTATCGCTCATAATGAGCTAGCTTAAAGTCGGTGCGTTCTACAGAGTTAAGGAGAATCTTTAAAAAAATAGAAAGGCGTCTTCACTAACGAATCGCCATCATAATTTGCCAGATAGTAAACGTTTCTCAGTGAATTACGAAGCCATGAGCAATATTCATTCCGCTGCCATCAACAAAAGCTCAAACTGCCGCCTAGATGAACGGTTATTGCGACCGTAAACGATGGTGATTCGTTAGCATTGGCTCGTATCATTGTTGATTTTGTGCAAATATTAAAACCCAGCACCCTGTCGGCCTTGGCCCGGGGTGAAGCGCCAATACAAAGACACTTCGTCATGCTTGTTGCAAACGGCAGACACAATTCACATTTCATTGTTGATTTGGTTCGTCAACAATAATTTCGCAGTCTTCTGACGATGCCACTCGGTACGAGATGATTCAGCTTGTTGTATTTTGTTCTTGAGGCGTCGGTTTTGTTTTACATGTTTTGAATGTCGTAAAGCCTGAAGATGGCAACGTCAACCTCATACACACTTATCCATCGGTTGATGGACCTTAAACATGGAACAGTAGTGGCTTTAGGAAGAAAGAAAAATCCCACAATAGTATCCAATGAAATCAATCTGTTTGCCATTACATTACATATTGCCATTTCGGTGAATAATTTAGAAACATAAGCTTAGCAATTGTTTTGGAATGTGATTAACTCACGAAAATACAATAAAACACTATTCTTTTAATTGTCATACTCTAGCTAATTTAGTTTAAAACCGTGGTTAAGCGATAAGCAATACTATATCTTCACACTGGATATTATTTACGTAGTACTATAAGACCCTTTCAAGCTTCAAAGGTGTATTTTCACACGCCCTGTTTCAATTCGGGAGAAAACTTTGCAGCAACTTTAAAAGCTATCGGAGTGGGAGTCGAGCCCAGGATTGTGGGAATCAAATTCGAACCTTTTACAAACGGTATTTATCTTTCATACCTACCTTCACCAACGTTATTCGAGACAGATTTCCCGATAACCGGCTTTCTGTGGCCTTACTGGTACCTTTCCCCGTACTATCCATAAAACCGATTTCTGAAATTTCAGTCCTACCTGTGGGCGTTTGTTCCTTAGCATTTTGACTGTCGTGCGATACGTCAAGTACACATGATATGTAAGGTTTTGCAATATTGCCTCAGCCAGGAAAAGGAGGAAAATAGGTTGATCCCTTCCCCATCCGACCAGCCAGCGAACTGTCCAATTTATATCGTAGGATGATGTTTTCAATTCACGGCAGTACATTTTAAGGGATGATTTCCAAATCGTGCTCATCCTGGTGCGCTCGTCCTAACTGATCCAGAGGGTAAATGGGCAACGTTAAGTTCATAAATCTTATCGTATCCTACGTTTCCTGTTATGTGTAAGACTACTTCCAATCAGAGTGATGGATATGAGAGCTTCAAGTGATCCATCAAATGAAAACGCTTTATCCAAAAACTCAGCATGTTTGGGAACGAACAATTCAGATGCAGATCCTGGAATGTACGCATTTTTGTTACTAGAGTGAACATTCAGGAGTTATGCTTATAAGCGACTTAACATGAGAAACAGTACTAAAAGTATGCCTACACTTCCTTTGTTAGATTCTCTTGTTCCCAAACTCTGTATAGCTTCTCGTTTGGACTGATGTTCATGTACCGCAGTTCCATGGCACTAGTTTTTATTTCAATTCATCCATCGAATCTACTAACAGCTAATGTTTGCAAATCGCAAAGCTCTATTGCAATCACATTGTGGTACGAGCTAAAACTTTCTCATCAACGCTTGTGCTGGCTACAGCAAGTTTATTTTTAACCCAATTTCTCGTACGATTGTAACATGCTGCCCGATATGGAGCGAAGTGCATATCCCGATATTCCCATTTTCAGGAATGTTTCCAAACATTTGCAATTAGCAGTTCCTCTCGATTTTGTTTTTAAGCCGTTGAGAAAGACGGCAATGCTAGCGTTCCCGGGAAATTACACCAAAAACCGGTGGTTGTGGAATTTCATTATCGTCGAAGGACGCGCCAAACTATTTCCGTTTTTCTCGTTTGCCACCCATGCCGTCCAACGTGGAAAGAGTACGAATGTACGAAGGTACCGAACGGATACTCAAGAGCTGTAATTTACTCTACTGCTTGTTCCATAATTAGTATACTAACCATCAACGTGCTGAGCAAAGCGTTTGAAATGCGCTGAAGGTGTCTATTGTGGTGTCTATAAGTGTCTAACGTTTAAACACCAATCTTGTTTTAGTAATTTGTTCCAAAAGTAGATGGGCAAGGAACGTTGATGTGTACGTTAGACATGTGTATGCTCATCGTCAACGGTTTATAATTGAATTGGAATGAACAGCTACAAACCAATTAGGCGCAAGTGTGTTGACTAACTGCTACCATGTTTAACTTGTAGTGTGTACAGCAGTACAGTGCGTGTGCTCTTGTTGCGTAGTGTTTTGCAGCTACCGGCAAGAAGTTTTGCTCCAAATTTCAGACACTTTTCAGATAGGGCCAAGCCAGAAAAGAATTTAAATGGATGTTATTAATTGACGCCGACTATCTTCAGCAAGATAATTGCTTCAAAGCATGTCTTTAACTGTCATTTCAGAGAAAGAATTGTGGGTACGTTATTGCAAAACGACTGTAGGCTGAGTGCAACGCCTAACGTTATGCAATTTAGATTTGTTTGGTATGCTAGCAAATTAAATAGTGTGTTTTGAATCTTTTTGCTCTTCATGATCATCACACGCTGAGAAGGTTTTTTTTATTGATTTTTATAGAGGCTTTGGCCTTCAGGCTAACATACTGAAAAGGGTAATGTTTACCTCTTAGTTTAACAGCTTTTGTAAATTTAAAACCCCTTAATTGCTGCAATTTTATACAAGGACGTATTAACGCTTCTTTCTCTCCTTTCTCTACATTCAACGTCACCTTTTGTGTATAAACCTACTACCGATCGGAGCGCTCTATGAATGCCTTAATATTGTTCAAGAGGAGCTATATAATAATTGTTATTTAGCATCCTACTACTCCTGGTACATGCTTTTCATGAATTGTGATATTTTTTTCATGGACTCCAACTACACCAGATCCATCTAGGCACCAATTTCATACTTACTGTTTCGTAGCTTAAACGATTCGTGGTGTTTCATATGCGAGTTATACTTAGGATCTACTGTTTTTATTTCACACACATTTCGTATTGTCTCACTGATATTAATACGAGGAAGTTAATTTATCCTTATGTGATATGAGATGATTGCATACCTTTAGGCGTTTATACTATAACCACATTTTCAAGTTGCGCAGACCTACGCGGTACCCTAGTGAATTGTTATAAAAACTTACTAACACTTTCAGCCCACTCATTTCATTTACTCTCTTCTCCTCACAGCTTCCTCAACTCCTGCATCAATCCGGTCGCGCTGTACTGTGTGTCGGGCGTGTTTCGGCAGCACTTTCACCGCTACCTGTGCTGCCGCCCGATGACGGTGCAGCGACGGGTCGGGCTCTCGTCGGCCGGAAACGCGTGCGAGACCAGCTTCGTGTCAACGATCCGGCGCTCGCAGCACCACAGCATCCGGAAGTCACTGTCGGTGCAAAGCGTACACGGGAAGAGGTGAAAGTTTGTGCGGCTGGTCGTGACCGGACGCGATCGGTCGGACATCAAAACGCAGCAGTTCAACCAGCTGCCACTGCCGGAGGAACCGACGGTGCGGAATGGCCAGAAGCATCCCGAGATGCTGGTAATGTAAGAAATGCGAAAGAAAAAAAAACACCCCAACAACGACGAGATTAGATCGATGAGCAGAACTTTGGGAGAGTGAGTTTTCTTTTGGAAAATGTGTGGGGTGGATATTATTTTTGCTCCAGAACTCAATTTGTAAGACTTCAAGATCGATGCAACATTCACGTAAAAACGCTTCCAAAAGAAAGGGGTGCTTCCAGCCATTGCAGCCCCTTTGCCTCACACTCTTGTTTGACCCAGTTCGCGGAACAAAAAGTTCCAAATCAATTACACTCCCAGCAAGTGTACGATGTGTTTACAGCGCAACGGCTCATAACTTTATAGGCAACAGCACCAGCAGCAGCAGCAACATCATTATCAAAGGTCTTCATTAGGTGCAGCAGCTTCTGCGTCACGTCGCCGTCGCCACGGGGAAGCATTTTCATGCACAAAAAGTTCACATGAAGGTGAAAACTTTTCCCAACCCAAAACAACCAAACATCCAAAGGCTGAGACACAGACGACGACTACTGGCACAGCAGTCAGGGCCGTCTTGCGCCACACGCCACCTGCTCGCCGTTGTTTCAAGTCGTTGCACGTGCGATATTTGAATGGGCCGTTGGGTGAAGAAAAGCCCTTCAGTGTGCAGGGCCATTTATTGGAAAACTTGAACCCGTGATCAGCTAGGTGATAATGAGAAAAGACACGTTCGGGGTGGGAAAGCGGAGGGAAGAAAGAAGGAATTGATGCGAGATAAGATAGTATGTTGATGAGAAAATCCGCTTGCACGAGAGCTACCGAAGAATATTAAATTTGCAAAGAAGATGAGCGAAAGAACATAAAGCATGGTGTAAATTGTAGCTGAGCAAAGGATGGGGCAGATTGAGGTGAAGATGAGTTCATTATACTGAGAAGGTAAATTATAAAGGTGAAGCGTAAATTGTGCTCTGTCGAAAGTTGCAACAATTCTCATAAAGCGATGTAACGTATTGAAATGTTTTCTAGTTGTAATAAACCAACCTAACAGAATAACTATTTATAAAAGTCTTCGAATAAAAGAACTAAAATGTGAAAAAAAAAACTAATTGTCACGAATCTGTTTTGTATTGTTTAGTTTCCTCTCCGTTGTACACTTTAGTCGGAGCGAAAAATGGAAAACTGTTGCCTTGTTTGGTAGAAGCTTTATTGGTACACTGAGGTAAGATAGCGTGTGTAAATCTACATCTACAAACTGATCCATCGATGGCTGGAGCAGCTGACTAGAATTTCCTCTTTGAAGAATCGATGTGCTGGAAGGTGGCGCACCGTACCGAACCGCTGCCACTCGTCCCTGAAATGAAAATGAAGTCCAAAAGGATGGCATCAATCGTCCCTTGTGCCCTGCGGCAGGAAGCAAGGTGTGCACACAAAACGATAGCTTACCTTCCGAGCGCGACTAGAATCAAGCTGAGAGCGTGTCCCAGGGTTAGCAGGACGCGAGTCCCTCGTCCGGCTCGTCCCGGGTCCGTCCGATCAACCGTCGGCGTAGGTTCACCATCAGCGGACTGTCCGGTGGGATGCCTTCGCGCTGCAGAAAGTGCATTGTTTCCCGGGCACAAACGGCCCACCCGATCGCTTCCGCCTGCCGACCACCGATCACCTGTGCCGGCGCTTGTCCGCCCGCTCCCTCGTGTCCCTCGTGCTCCTCTTCCTCGTCGTCCGTGTCCTCCGCGTACGGGTCATTCTGCAAGAAATCCAGCTCGTCCTGCAGCTCCCGGATGCGTCCGAGCGCTTGCAGCATCAGGTCCGCTGCTCCGCCCCGTCCGCTCGGAGTGGTGCCGGTTGTGCTGGACACGGTAACCGTGGGCGACTGGGGACTGTCCGACTGGGGTGCTCGTGCTGTCGTGGAAACGGATATCCTTTTCGCGGCAGACACCGAACGGTCTCCAAGCTGATACGGAGCGGATGCAACAGGCTGGTGATTACGCTTTCTTTTAATGGACGGCTGGCAGGTGCTGCCAGCCTGTCTGTCACCAGTGTTCGGGGTGCTTTTGGGCATGTTGAGCAGGGCTAACACTCACTGTGGCTGACGGGCGTGAACATTAAGAGATGCTTATCCTTGCACTCTGATGCTTATCAACCGGACATTCTACTTTACGCACTTTGCGCTACCGGACACCACCTCAATCAAGCACGGATAATGATTACTCGCCGGTCACTAGCGGTGGGATATCGTTTGGCGTGTCTCACTAAACCGTCGGAACACGGACTGCACGGTACAAAGGATCCGGAGTGGATCGAAGCCGCTCGGTGCACGATGCACTTCGCTCGACGTCACTTCCCAAAATGAAACCGCACCGTGCTTCGGAAGTGGGCAGGTTTTCCTTTCTTCCTTCCCTGGCACACTCACACACAAACACACACACACACACACACGCAGAAACATGGACCCGAAGCACCTTTTCATGTGCCCACCGTGTGGGCTCACCGTCTGCCGCCTGTCGTGTTGGCGGATCAGTAACGGTTTGTGCTTTGTTTCTTTCCCGCTTTGGCCGCACTCGAAACCGGTGCCGGCAAGGACCATGTGCAAGCGGGTGCCGGCTGTCCGCGGCCCGAAACCTTCGAGGGAGAGCGAGATGGCACGAAAACAACTGCCGCTCGGCCTGCTGCAACCGCTACCAGAAGGTGGCAGAAGCAAAAGGGAAGGAACACGGAATGAAATGAGACCTTTTCCATCCCCCTTTTGCACCCGGCCTTTGCACAGGACACGCACTATGGAAGAATCTGGTGCGGCGAGCTACGCACGGAGAGTAAAATAAGTTTGGTTTAGTATATTTCAGTAATGTTTGTGTGTGTTACGATTCTATTCTGCTTTAGGCAGTATTTTAGCATTTTTATACTTTTTTTCTTATGGCTTTTATTATCCTTACGATAGAGATGGACAAAGACTTATTTTGTTGCTCTTTCTAATGAGTTTGTTTAGGTTGAATGCTTGTAAAAAAATATTTTATCTCATTTTGCAAAAATATAATACAAAATCAAAAACAATTATTAATAAACTAACACGCCTTTCCTTGCATAACATCGAACTGTTTAAATCGGCACTATTGCACTACTTTATTACAAAGCATGCATTTAAAATCAGACAAAACCTCTGATTACATGGCCATTTCAGAAAAAGGAAATACATAAATGTTTTTATAACAATAATTCGAAACACATATTGCTAAACAATATTACAATTTTTGACACCATAATTTCTGGAAACATTGATTACAGTTTAAATATTAAACCTGTTGCATAATTGAAATTTCCTTGCGATTCAACAATAAAAAGAAGTATGTTTGCCTCCATAAGTACAATATCTCAATGAATGTAAAGCAATGAAATTTTTCATAAGTAGTAAATCAATGATAAAAATGTTTTATTAATAATAACTTGATAACTTGATAAGCTTGATTAGCTTTATTAATAATAACTGTGTTATTATTGAATTCGTTTGTTCTGAATGCGAGCTTGGATGGGAGCTAAATTCAGTTTAAATTTTAATTTTATTTTTAATTTTATTTTTTTTTAATTTTAAACTTTAATTTTTTTGCAAAGTTTTGAAAACTCACAGCATTATACGATACCATTTTCCCATAGTGTAACTGCTAACCGTGCTTTTGCTATTGCTGTAGCAGTGGAGGCGCTCCGCTTAATAGCCCGGCAACGTGCTGTTTGCGCAGGCTGCGCTCTGGGCTTTCGGTCACAAATCGGTTTCGAAGCAGCTGGCGCGAATTTCCATCGACCTTCTGTCCGCTACCACACGATTCCAAGCAGAGCGCTGCCGGCAGGAGAGGGCACGCAGACAACGGACGCTACAAACGCACCGGTTCGAATCAGAAGGGGTCGATCAAAACGTGCAACTGCTGGCGGGGCAAGGATATAACATACACGCCTGCTGCATCCGCTTTGGTGTGAAAGGGAGGAAGCGATAATGTAGATTGTTTTTTACTGTTTTTGTTTCGGGTCACATTTCATCCCTTCCGTTCTTCCCTTCGTTTTACGCACCCCATCCAACGTGGCGTGGCGTGCGTCGATTGTCGTGCGGTGTACGCGTGCCATGCGCCAGTGGCGTACGCAAGCACACGCTTCAAGCTTGTAGTTTTTGCTGTTATTTTCCGTTGCGCAAGGTAAGTTGCTTCTTGCGGCGAGGGATGAAAGGTCTTGTACCTTGTGCTAGGTGCTCAAGAAGCTACCAAAAGTACTTTGCCAACCTGATGGAATTTTGGTAGACTTTCGGAGCAAATGTCGTAATAAAATTTTGTCGTTATAAATTGTATTAGTGCGTTATAATAAAGATTCTTTAAATTTAGAGCTGATTACTACAACAGGATTACACAAAAAGTGAGAAATAAATATTCACCAAGTTGTGTAAGCTTCTATCGAACATTCGAAAACAAATGCTCATAGCACGGAATGCTACTCGTTTTCGACTTCTGTCAACAAATCAACCAAATTGACTCTGAAGTACTTTACCTTCAACCTACACACTACAACTTCTAAGCCACGGGAAGCGGATCTTCTTACCTGCGTAATTTGCATTAGCGTTCCACTTCCACGAACGAAGCACCATTGCGTTACGTTCGCAAGATGAAAAACAATTCACTCGATAGCGATATCACTTATCACAAAGGACATTACGCAAATCGGTCCACGAACTCTGTTCGGAGAAAAAGCGTACCATAGCAAAACATTCAACATTTTGGGGGCTGGTATGCAGAACCGCACCGAGAAGCCACATGTAAGTCAATTACAGGCAGAAGCGTAGGCGGTGCGGTAAAATGTCAACCAAAACACTGATTCCCGGAGTAAGTGAACGCTGAAGCAAGAGCTTCGAGAAATGAAAACGGACACATTTTCATCCTTATACTTACACACATACACACATACCCGTGCGCCTGGAACTCGACCTGATAAGCGGCCAAGAAGCACCTAGGAGAGTAATCCGCTTGAATCGTTACTTGAGATGGATGTAGGCCCGTTGGTGTAGGGCAGAGGACGGAAAAAATGATTCAATTATTGAGAATTTTATTTTCGGCAAGGTAAGATCATCATCTGCCCTAAGTCCAGCGCTGTTATAGAGACAAGAACATTTGCTAGGATTTCGAAGGCAGAGCGAGAAAACGAGCGGCTAACCAATCTATTTAAAGCACTCGAAAAACACTAACACTTTAAGTTTTTTTGATTAAAAAAACTATTTGAAATGGAAAGTGATATCGCTATAATCGATGGTGGCACGAATACATAAATGAACTCAGAATTCTCTCAATTCAATTGAACTTTAATTGCATACGAGCAAAGCAAATGGAAACAAAATGCCAATCTGCAATAAATTAATAAAAACGTGTTTATGACGTGATAGAAACTTTGGCATTGCTAAGACAGTCGTTCTATGCGCCTATACTTTGCAGTGTATGACATTATGCTGATTGTGATGCCAATAATAATCGAGCTACAGTCCGTAAAGAAAAAAACAACCTTTAAGAGAAAGTTCTAAGGACACGGAACGGTGTATATTTTACAAGCGGGTTTTAAAATTTATCTGTAAAAAGAAAATCTATGCATAGACGAGCTCCAAAACCCCTTGTTGGATGCGATTATTTTTAAAAAGATTTTTACCAATATCTTCCTTTTTATGTGAAAATATCCCTATTATTTGATATGCTTTAATTTTACTAGTTTTTACAGCATCTAAGCAAGACGGTCTGGCAGTTTCAACGGATTAAGTAAAAGTTTCTACGGTTAAAAGAATATTTGAAAAGGTATATATGTTTCACCTATACATATTTTCCTTCTGGTAACTGTTATTACCGGCTCCATCAAGACAGGATCGGAAACCAAATTTCAACATCCAAAGGATCGCTCATCACCACGGAAACACAAACACAACTGCGCACGCATCGGAAAGCAGCTGCCAGTGAAATGAGGGCAGACTGTAAGGACGCTTCAGGATAAGATCGACGGCCACATATCGCCAAAAGCTAGGAAAAAGGACAGCAGTAAAAAGAAACCCATTTCAAAATGCAGCTGTTGTGAAGCAGAGAACGCGCTAAGGAATTGATTTGATCATGTCAGTGAAAAAAAGTAGTTTCTGTTGGCGTTTTGGTGTGTGGGTTTTGTTAATGGTAAACGCGCTGAACACTGCATCGCGACAAACAAGCAACGAGCAATGTATGTTAGCGCTCGAGTTTTATGCCACCGTCGAAACCCACACGAACCCGGGGTTCAATCATCACTAACACCATGTATCGAGACAACGCAAGCGAAAGGATTTCGCTGCTTTCGTTTTAATTAATATCAGGCCGAGAGCGTAAGCGTACCGCTGGAAAAGCTAACCTATCCGAGGTATTGAAAGATCTCACATTACGATGGGTTTTTGCGCACGCCGGCAATTGTTCTGTCTGCTTAGAGTTTCCTCCATCGCTGTGCCATTCCAATTACCTAAGCGTTCTGTTCAACAATTATTTTGTAACATGCCCTCATGTACACTTTAATCACCGGCGAGCGGAAGAAGGCAGGTGTGTATATTGCTATAACCGTTGGCAATACCGACGAACCGTGCAATGATTTGATTGCCTCGAGCGGGTGGTAAACATTTTTCATGGAAATTCTCCAATTAACAATTTTAGCTATCGCACACGCAATCGTTCGTCTTTTGCCTGTCTACTGCCATGTTCTATGCGCAGCAGATTGAATAGCAGATTGTGACGGTTTTATGCCACTGCAATTCCGAATCCACCCCTGTGGTCTTGGGTAGTTCCTAGCGTTGATATCAATTGTAATAAACCACACAATGCAGAGAAATTGTTGTTTGATCAATATTTTCAACACACTCAATAGAACATCTCCATAACAGCTAACATAATGATTGAAAAAGCTTTCAAAATGAATAGCTTTTGTAAACAATGTTTTCCATGATTTAAGCTATATCACGTACTGGTACAAACCCTCGAGGGAAAAATAAATCGTCGTCTGTAATGTTTTAATTACAGCGGGCTTTGTAATGCTAGGCAAACATCACTGCTCCACCATCGCTTCTGGTTGAAGATAATAATCCCGGTAAGCGCTCAATCAAAATAAATACAGCAGTTGCGCATCAATTGTTTCGCAATGGCGAAGCAACTGAATGCTTTAATAAATTAACTTCAACTTCACAAGCACTAAATGAGCCTATGGAACAACAGTAACATCAGTAATCCTGCACAGGAATAATGCCTCAACTGCGCTGGAAAGGCCAACCAGCAACCGTTTCGACTTCCTTGTACCGTTTGTCGGTACGTAAATAATGTCCCACTGTGACTGTGACTCAACCCGGATACTGTGTCCGCTACTGTTTCTGAAGTTTATTTGATGCCAGTGGTTCTCTCTCTCTCTCTCACTCTGTTCCATGTTTTCTTTTCCAGTGAAGCAGTGAAGCGCTGCACAGATAAATATTTTCCGCTCGGCATACCCCCGCCACTTGGTAATGAAACAACCAGTATCAACCACTTGCAAGTGACAATGAGTGAGTGGCCTTTTTTACTAGATGCCATTGTTTTCGTTGATTATGCGAGAAGCTTTGTATTTTCTCTGCTGGGTTATGAAAATAAATAAAAATCCGTTAAGGAAAATAAGAAAACTGTTGTGCTTGAAGGATTTATTTTTCTACCAACGTTTTCCATCGCCAGCAGCTTTGTGCCCTGAACTGTGTATTGTAGCAAAGTGGCGTAGAACAGTTTGGTACCCTTTCCAAGCGCCTAAAGGTATGCAATCTGCTGGGTTGAATTATGTTGTAATGTCCCGGTTTTCTGCTAGCTTGATCGCTTGCAATACAGGACAACGTGTACATGGCTAATATTTTCCTTTTGGGAGAACATCAATTATTTAAGCTTACCTTTCAGTCTCAGTTTATTTTTTTTATCTTGAAACTATCATACAATACAATTAGCCATAAAAACCACAAAAGGTAGCAATCCGTTAGCACGGATCCTTGTTACTGTTTATTTGTTATATTATCAGAACAATTCATTTCAGACATTTTGTTCATGTTGTTGTGTTTTCTTTCTTTATTGTCTTCATAAAAATAGCTCAGTAGTTGGACTTCCCTTTATGCATGGAAAATTCACGATAGTATTAAACTTAAGCTAACTTAAATTCATTCTTCACGTTGAATACCAGATTCAGAATTTCTAAATATACTAGCATAATTGTGTGTGCACAGCTCTACCATGCCGTATTATTCCTACTAATTTGTTATAGATTTAAAGGAAAATCATAGCGTGATAACGCCCCAAAAGACTGCTAAACCAACCAACCAACAAATTCAGTGATATTTTAATAGGAACACAGCCATTGTTATAATTATGTTTTCGCAAAATTCTGTCTGTTAACAGCACGTTGTATGACATGGAAAAGAAAAACAATCCGTCAGCTATATTGCTAGCTTTTTTTTGTATTGTTCATTCGCTCCCAACCCATCGAGGCATCTGCATATGACCGTCCTACACCCACGTAAATACTTCCCAAATCTCTGTTAGCTTTGCTGGAAGCAACCGCTAAACCACTGACGCTCCCGGGATTGAATATTACATGCAGGAGTAGCGTCACTGGTCAAAGCCAAATCCGCACCAATGACCGTGTAGCATATGATTGTAGTGATATGTGTTGTTTTTATTTCTCTTTGTTTATTCATTACAGAAAAAAAATCCTCTGGATGCTGGAAGCATAAACTGAGCAGAACAGCTGCATATGATACGCTTTGTTCCCTGCCGTTTTATGCAAGGGTTGAAGGGTTAGCGTAAGGCACGTTACCGCTTTCAATTACAACGCAAGACCTCCGGGTACTGTACGTGCTCAATGGCCGGAGTAGTGCACTATTGTACCAAGCACAGAATTGTCATAAATCTGCATACAGCACCTTGAAGTACGAGAAAAAGTGTATTGTGCTATTCTTTTTTTAGACAGTTGAAGAATGCTAACAGCATGCAAAGCGTTCTTGATGCGTTTCATTAATTAACAGTCCACTATCATGTGTTTTTTGAACGGAAATACCAATGCCGTTTCAAAAGCAGCATACAGGGAGTTTTAGCAAATATACAAAAAAAATAAGAAAAACCCGTCCCATTGGCATCCATTCCGTAAAACACATGGCAGTTTGCCTCTACGCAAATCCTCAAAACCACCCGCAAAGCCGACCGTACTGCGTTGAACAGTCATATGTGGCTAATTTTATTCATTCATTCGGGGTAAGGTTTTTGCTTCGCTGGCTTCCAGCGGTGGCAGATCCAGATGGGCCAATTCAACGCATGCACGGCTGCAGAACGGTCCTTGTCGATTTCGTACGGCACGGCAATTCGCCCGTGGTTGTAGCCGCCAAACACATGTATTCAGGATAGGACGAACCAACCGAAACGTGCGCGGGTCCGTACAGCAGAAAAGGCGTACGGTAAAGGAAAACACATCACATTGTAAACTAGAATTGGTCAAAAGCCATAAGCCATCAGTAAGCTTAGAATATGAATAGCTATATATGCAAACAGATTGAACAGTCCTTGGTTTACACTGTTTAATATGCATTTCTGGTATGATTTATTCTAATATTTCAATTTCATGAGTTTTGCAATACTTTAGCGTACAAAAACTGTTGTTATGAAATGGACGAGGAAACGCAATAAACGATAAAAATGATAAATACTATCCACTACCCTTTGAGAATGCAGCTCAAGCGGAAGTGAAGTCCTTTAAATTCAGCCAATCTGTCTGCGTGCATGTGTATGTGTGAACGTCCCTTTCAAAGGTGTACTTTTCGTAACCCCTAACAGTGGTCGTCTTGGAAACAGTGCGCCAGTTTGCACGCCCGTTCACCATCCCTCATTCTCCTATTTCTATTCCTTCGCTCTCATTCGTCACAATGAACGCACCGCTAAGACCTTCGATCAGCTGCGTCGGGTCGTGCGTTCAGCAGGACTACCGCATCATATGGCTTCCAGATTCGTTTTCCTCCCCTTTTGCCGCTGACGGAACGCACACACAAAATGCATTAACGAACTTCTGAACCGAACGAGAAAAATAAAAGAGCCCAACCCATAACGTTCCTGAGAGGGTGTCATGACTTCGTCCCGCACGCTGTACGCTGCACTCTTGGAAACGTGGGCTATGGACAAAGCAGGACGACGAACGCTTGCAGTCAACAGTTCCATATTGTCAATCGTTCGGTGCGGTTCGTTCTTGTGTGGTTTCGGTCCTCGAAGCACCGTTCACGGTTAAACCATTCCCAAAATTTCCACCCGAAACCCTCGTTCCGTGGTTCGAGGAAGTTCCCTTACCGGGCCGTGCTTGTCGGTTGTACAACAAATTAAATATCCCGTTTCCGGTTCCGGCATAACCGGCGTGTCCATCAACACCGGCATCATCATGATACCCTGTCCGCTGGAGGTGTCCGTCGACGAGCAGCGGTACGATCGATCGGCCCCGGTCACGGCCGCCTTCATGTACGAGCGCCTGCAGCGGATGTCGCAGCAGCACGGTTTCAACCTTTCGCCCGACGATTTGCTAGCCAGCACCTACCTCGGGCCCAATTTGGTGTACAAAGTGCAGCCAACGGTCGCCGACCGCCATCAGGCGGACCGGGAAGCGTTGAAACCGTAGGGAAGCGGTCCTAGCGCGATGAAATTACGTAGAGCGTACAAAACCACGCATACGCTCATGCCACAAAAAGGAGAGAAATGAACCATAATAACAGTTTCTAGTCGAGACATGAGCTGCTCCAAATGTGTCACATACCAAAGAGATGGAAACCTCTTCATCCGGATTGTACGAGAACACGCCAGTCGACGAAAACTGCCGGAAGAAGCTCGATGAAGCGCTCGTGTTACATATTGCAGACATTCAGGCGCTTTCGAGAAAAGTGTACGTGTGCACAGTTGCGCCGGAGGAAGGAACAGATGGGACCAAAGAAAGCGATATTACTCGATATTAACATAAAACATCAATGCTCTTGTTCTATTGAACACTGCAGTAGTGTCTGTTAGTGCTAAACTATACGTTAAAAACTATGTGAAGGTATTAAAAAATAACATAAGATTGATACTAAGCAACACGCTCGTCAGCAGAGATTATTACGGATATATTTATCGTCCCTCATAAGATCAAGGTCAGCTTACAGTAGAGGAGGTTTATTGGTTGTTATGCAATCCCTTTTTATCCTTCTGACACCAACTTCAAGCAGCTGAACGATTCCACAAAATTATTTGCGCTACAGTTATTACAGCGTCTTATTGCAGCAGAGATCAGTGGGTTGTTGTTGGATTTCAATTCAGAAGAGGAGAAGCACTCGTAGAACACAAAACACAGGGAAAGCTTTGGACTGATGCAAATTTACAGAACCACATATGGATGATAATGCGAGCTATTTAGAAGAACGAACGGAGCTACTCCATAAATTTA
Source organism: Anopheles epiroticus (assembly GCA_000349105.1). Classification (NCBI taxonomy): domain Eukaryota; kingdom Metazoa; phylum Arthropoda; class Insecta; order Diptera; family Culicidae; genus Anopheles; species Anopheles epiroticus. The sequence goes on from KB671931.1 coordinate 259,979, forward strand.
ATAGTCTTAAGGGAAAAAGAACATGCTGCCTATAATAAGCGTTTTTATACCGCGCAAACTAACCTAGAGCAGCTAAGTTAGGACTCACTTGGCTTCATCATAACAAATGCAATCAAGTAGGAAGTATAAATAGAAACTTTGGATAAGTATATGAAAAACTCTCCTAAATAAAGAAAGTCTTAGTTGTACAATCAAATTGTGTTTATTCCGCGCTACGAGAACATGCATCAGTATTACGGTTATCAACTTTTACTGAACCTCAAATCATGGGCACTGTATACGCCCTTCATCCTTGCTACTGCTGCTGCTGCTGCTGCTTCTGCTGCTCATTTATCACTATTATCAGCCAATTAATCACGTCCATTGATAAAACTTTTAACCGGGCTGCAGTGACTGTTACCCATTTGGCGATCCGACGCATATTGCTATCTCCAGGTCACTACGCAGGACGGAACATGGATTTGCTCTCCATTTGCTGCGGTACCATGGTGGTAAGCTGAATATTACTAAATATGTACATTACTTCTGTACCGTTTGCACAGTTATCGATAAACAAGACTGGCATATCGGTACATGGAAGCTGTTCATTTACCGTGCCTGTTCCAACGCAATCGCATCGGCGCCCCAAGCGCTTGAAGATTAAACAAAACTCCAGCCGCACAGTAATGAAGCTGTCATCGATCTGTTGTATTATTAGCTTTTCGGAGCAACCGAATTTATGTGTAAATGTGAAAATTTTGGGGTACTTTTGCTCGTATTAGACTTTGGTTGAACTCGGCGTATTGCAATCTTCGTTAGAGAATTTTCACTCTTAGTGCAATGGTACATCGCTCTGCACAGAAAAATGCGAAACAATTACCTAAAGCCGTTCCTTACGACCGTTGGTTTACGATTGTACGTTCAATGGAGGGATCTTGGTGCGTATCAAAGATCTTTACATACTACTGGACGTGAGGCTCACATTTGAGAAACAGCTGGATCCTGTCGTCACCAGTAGCAGTAGGATGCTAGCACTGGTCATCAACATGACACGTGAGTTTGATGGTATTATCTGCACTTTTCCCGCTCACTAATAAATTCGGTATTGAGGTATGCCAAGAACGTATGGTAGCTAACTGCTGCTAAGCCTTTCTCCTGGAACTGAAAGCTCGACCGCTGAATCCGATGTTTGTTCCTCGGCGAATACACCTATCCTCAACGGTCGACTTGGGTATCTATCTACTGGCTAAACGTGTTCACTGAGGTGCTCCGTGCTCGAACAATACTGACCGTATCCAGAGAACGTCGTTTGGTTCATCTGACCCGATCCTGCACATGTGTCGAGTCTTCAACGTTGTTAGAAGTTCTCGTTCGTTAAAGTCCGTCATGTAGTGTGAACTTGTACACAAACCTCTTCCGGCGAATGGCCGGGATTCCATCGTAATGAATATACTTTGAATGTACATTCAAGCGAATATGCTACAGATAATCTATTATAGTCTTGCGTGGCATACGACACTGCTCAACCCTCTTTGTTTGACACAGTCGAAAACCTAAAAAGACTCTTGAACATGCCGATGCACGATATCATGCCTGGGTTGACCTGATGCCTTCTAACCGAAATGAAACTTCTAATGTCTCGTGCTGGAACGACACAGACCCTCGCTACGATTGCTGGAGCTCTGGGTAAGGACCGGGGTGGATCGAGTATACTCGGTACAAGGTGTCCTTCCATGACTGAGTGAAGGAAATGCCTCCCGCACAATAAGGAAAGCAGCGATCTGCTCGCTACTGTAAACTAAAAAAGTGAAAAAACTCCATCCATATCATTTAATTTGATATATTCATTTTTCATTCGCTTATCAAATCCCTGCACTACATTTCAATCCGTGTTTGGCTGCAGCCGCTGCAGCAAGAATGAGCGCCAAAAAAATTGAATTTTCATGCCACTTTGCAACACATTTTCCTTTACTACTTTATCTGCCTCGGTAGCACCCATTTAATTTGCTCAACAAATTGATTCACCTGACTGGTTGTCAGGCGTCTTCGCTTTCGGGAAGCATTTCGGATCGGGTAGCACGTTGCCAAACAACCTATCTACGGAGCTACAACCGCATTGACATCGCACCTCTTCCACCGTTCGGCACGAACACTTCATGGCTGATGCTTTGCCTGCTAGTCAGCTATCCGTGACAGCCGGCTCAGAATTGTTATCGTTCCATTAAGCATGGGTGAAAGATGTAAGTGCAACGTGTGCAAAGCATACTTTTTCTTCAACCTCGAAACTTTCCCACTTTCCATCACTGCACACCGCACCGAACGCACTTGGTGCATCCGAAACGTTACGTTCTATGCAACTGTTCTGTGCGAAAGGTGAAAAGTGAGCGCATAGTTTGGGGAAATGTTTTTACCGCCCTTCCCTGCCGCTGCCACTTTTGCAAAGCTTTTCATGTTGTTCGCTCGCTCGCTGCATCTTATCGTAATTATTATGCGAAGCTTTTCCTTTTGTTTACCACTGCATCCAGCCGCGAGCGAGTTGCAAGTGCAGCTATTGTTGGTGGCTACCAAATGGTTCGAAGCATCTCCCGTAGCAATGGCGCTGTATGTTACCGCTGCAAACCAAACGGCTGGTTTGAAAAGTCGTCCCTGTCGTTGTTGTGTAGTCCTCGTTACCCGTCCGCACCGAAACTCGGCAAATAGTCACATTTCAATTTCGCTCACCGTGGCCGGGGATGAATTGCATAAGTTCAAAACTTGTCCCATCCTTTTTCCTGTCACACGGTGTCACTTAATGTAAAACTCTGCCGCTGGTATACTTCGGTGGTGCGAAGTACCGTACTGGTGGGTAAAACTTTTACTTACGGCAAACAACGGGTGAAACGTTTGGAAAACGCGGGAACGCAAGCGATTGGAGCGAAACATTCAAACGCGGTGCAATGGCTCGAGGAAATGGTGAATGTTGAAGAAAGTAATCATTCTAATAGATACTTTCAGGGATGATGTAACATCAGCATATGATATTTCTGATGAATTAACCCCCTTTTTTTCTTTTAAGCGAATGTAGTACAATTGTGACTTGTTGCTAGCTTTATCGGTTTTCGTGTTGAAATTTATGTTTGCAATAAGTACCTCCGATCTGCTTGATTACACTCACAATATTATTAGACTGGCTTATGGAGACTTTGAGTCTTTCAACTTCATTCGTCTCTCATATCCTAACAACAGTGGATTTTTCTCCCCGCATTGCATATTATGTGCATTACATTTCCCTCTATCCTAAACCTTCCTCCTCGTTCGCTAGGGGGCACAACCTTCCACGATATTTCATGAGTGTCAAACCTGTGATCACTGCAGATTCACTGAACGATCTAAACGCTAATTTTGGCTATGAAATGTACTAATTTATAGAAAATGTATAATTTAAGCTAATGTTCAGTACAATCAAATTTTGACAAAATCTCATATTTTTGGTTTTTATATATTTTTTTTATTTTTCATATTTTTTTTAATATTTTTTATAAATTCATTGCAAATAGAACCTAATATTCTGATGCATAAAATACAGAAAAAAACTAATTTATCCTCCGCAATGCTTTATTAAAAAGAAAAAGAGCTTAAGAACGAAATTTCACGTAAGTTAGTGAACAAAACTAAAATGGTTGCACAAACACCATACAGTTTTTTTTATTTTTTTTATGTTATGGGTTTGATATAATTTATGGGTTTTTATATATTGATAATGTTACTTAGTTTTAAGCGATACGGCCTGGGCGTTACTACCGAATAAAAACATATTGATAGTGTTTTGTTTAAAAATAGGTATTTGTGAGTAGATGTTATATACCCTACATTTGTGCTGTTTAAAGTCCGGTGACCTTTTTTTTTATTTATATTCGCATTGAATTAAAAATAATATTGATGATTCTGCACCAATTTTCTTGATTTCAAACAAAATTCAACTGCACATCGCTATGATTGTTAACATATGTTTTTCGATCAATATAGCGCATATTACAACTTTTTGAGAATATCAGTTTTATCTTTGACCGAACTGGTTGTTTTATTTTAATCAAATTGTACCGAATTGTCAAGCTTATCTGTGAACTCTGTATAACATACATTGAAATTGTAACTGTCTACGAAAATCGCTGTAATCAACCATTTGAAGAATAAGATGGTAATACAGGTAATACTTCATTCCAGGCAATGAGCTGGAAAACTGTTAACTGGAAGCTGGAAACGATGATTTTTGCTGACACATGTACATTCTTCTAATGCAGTGTGCTTATCGGAACTCTCTATCTCTATCCGGTGCATGCAGCTAAAAAAAGCGTTTCTGTCAAAGGGCCAATTATCGTCCACTTTAAGCCAATTTCTTTACAATCAAAGTACTTTATCACCAAACAATCATCAGAGTGTTATTCATTTAAGCATTATAGCGCTCGGTTAGTTCCAAAAGCAAGACAAAGCTCTGCATGTAAATTAAATTCTGTATAAAGTGTTAAAATTATAATTAACAATACTGTCTATCTTGTAAATAGGCTTGACACTTTAACAACAAGGAAACCATATTCTTCGTTCGAATGTTATCTTATCATGGTAATGTTCTGGCAGTGAGCGTCGGCTGTAAAATGTGATACCAGCGATACTGTTTGCACAAACTGTACTGCACTGCTCGCAGGAAAGACAAACAGACACATTGTGAGGAAATACATTTCGTGCGGTGATGTGTATGGTGAAGAAAGTGTTTCTTTAAAAAAAATCAAATTGTTTTTATAGCCTTATTATTATCTTCGTCAATCCTAATGGTGTAATCATTTAGTTAAATTTGTAATTTAGTCTATGCTTCCAAAACAACCAGCTCATATAGCTAATTCACCTTTAATAAATGATTTACAATCCTCCCTTCTATGCGCTCGTATCTCTTGGTCCTTGTAGATAATGTTAAGATTTAATACCCCTCAGGGATTCTGTCTGGGTTGCGTTCACCATGGGAAGAAATTTAGATAAGATTGCATGAACTCGAAGAACATGTGTAGAAGATACCGTTTATCATGGTTCCTCTTCCTATCCTGTATCGCGTTGTTTTTTTTGCAAATTGCCCCCTGCTGGTTTTCAAATTCCACTGTGTTCGTATTATCCTTAGCGAACGAGGCATGATATCGCGTTCGCTCGTATCGCATCGTGTAGATCACGGAAAGCGAAAGAGAAGCACATGCTCCGACGTTAACGGTGGACTGAAACCGACTAGATATTGTTACGTACGATCGTTACGTATTTAGTGTGCCGGCGAAGCTCGGGCTGGTCGGATCGGCATGTCATGTCTAGCTCGGGAACCTCTTGGCGATTGCAATCCAGCGTTCATGCTGCTTGAGACAGTTTAAAAACGAAAAGTTTGCATTTCGAGCTAAACAAGCTGGAGCTGGTTTATGGCTGCTTTCAGCTCGAAGCACTAGCCCGAGCATAGGGGGCCATCGTAAATCCCGCATCACGATCGTGCATCCACAATGTCGAACTAAAAAGATCAACGTCATCGATTTGCGGTGTACAGGTGCAGCAAGCCGATACATCATCACGTAAGTAATTCGCCCACAAAGTGATGTCCACAACTGGCAACAAGATTTGTCCAGAATCGGTGATCAAGTGATGAAAAGTTCGGAAAAAAATATGAACAATGCTAGTGACCTTAAACGTGACCATTACCTCCATTAGCTTCAAAAACACGTTACTCAAAGCTTCCGTACACTTGCACACGCGATAGAGTGGCTATTTGTTGGAAGATCACCAAGCTGTATTGCGCGATTACGGGTGTTGCTTTATGCCGCTTCGTCTACAGTGCGTGACAAATTTTCTGTAAGCTGACGTTTTATTTGTAACAACGTGGTGTTTACGTATGTAGTAGTAGTGTTTTCCCGCTGTTTCCCGCGCACAACGGCAAAATGTGCGATTGTGGGAGCGTTCAATGCGTTTTACAATACAGTTCATTGGAAGAGATTAGTTTACAATACATCCCACATGCATCAATGCTGAACAGTTTACACGGCGCGATCAGCCTACCGGCGAGACATAAAAAGATAAAATAAGATGGAAAAACAGGGCTAGCATTTTAAAACAACGACAAAAACATTACACATGTGTAACGCTCGACGGAAATGGTGCCGTAAACGTACATCGAAAATAGATCACTCGAAACCCGCGCCGGCCGGCGATAACAGGATGCGAAACGCGTCGCTCGCCTTCACACGGCGTTGATCATTTAGCTGAGGTTTGTACATGCTGCCACCGAGGACGGTGTACGGTGATGCTGCAGCACACCCAGACATTCTAGAGACACCCGGTCCTACAAAACTGTGGGCAGCAAGAAGTAGCAAAACTCAAACGATTCTCATGTTTCGAGGTTAGATGTCTTTTACGCAAATGGTGCCGCACTCCGATGACCTATCGACGGTTCTGGGCCGTTTGAGGTACTGATCTTTTGTGCCATGCCTCAAACGCATACAAAATCAAACGAAACTCACCGAACACTTAGCGATCTATTTCTCTCTCTGTCACTCTCGGTCATCCATCTTGTCACATTTATCATCGCTCGCCCTGGGGACACGCGACCACTATCCGCGGCTGTCGATTTAAAGTTAATTATATCCATGTTCCCCCATTTCGTAGTACACGCTTAGCCCTGGCCCTCGCCGATTGGATTGTAGTGCCCTAGCTCTGCCGCTCCCGTCCTATTGGCAATTGGTTTGAGTGGATATGAGTGGAGTGAGTGTTTTTTGTTTTCGCATGTGCGTCACGATATCCCGCCAGTGACGCACCAGGTGACGAGTAAATTGTTTACCGACTGTGTGTAGTGTGAAGTGTTGCGGCTGAGTGACTGAAACAGAACGAACATTGCGTAGCGTAGCCATGGAAGGGGAAGGAATTTCTGTAAGCACGTGACACCGGCACGATAGTGAAAGTGGCACCTTCGTTGGCACGTTTTGGAAAAGTAATGGTATTTGGTCCCGTTTGCTTCAAAACAAATACAAATGCAAATATACCACGTGCATTTGATTGCGATCGTGTGCAACTGTCTTCAATTGGTGACTCGTGCTAGTATTTTTTTCTTAAACAAGATAAACATTTACTTCCGTCCACGGCGTTCACGTTTTTTGAGCTTACCTGTACCGGCAAATTCAAAGTCTTTTTGAGATGTGCCGCTAATTTACAATCTTTGCAGATGGCTGCTTGTGCAAGCCCTTCACAGCAAGAAGACTTTCTTGCGATGAGTGTGATTTGTTAGAAAAGTATTGTTTTGCACATATGTACACGGAACAGAAAAGCGTTTGTAAAATTGTACGTATAAAATAAATAAATCCAAATTTGCGTGGACATTAAATCTACACGTTAAATCAGCTATTGTTTCCGTAATAATTGCCACGGCAACTTACATCACTGCAAATGCGTTTTTAATGGATTGTAGTAAATTTGGTTTGCTGCCATGCATCGGATTGAAGGTTTATTATACCTTTGTCAGAGTTTTTTTTCGGTATTCTGTAGACTCAAAGGCTCTGATGTTAAGACTGCCTTGTTTACGCTGCCTGTCGCGAATCATCTGCCCGATAAACAGTACCGTTTCCAAGTGACTCTTCTTCACAATGGAATGATAACGATGCCAGACAATCGGAATGGTAGACTGCATTACAATAGTGGTGGGTGTTTGCTTGCTATAGTTGTTTTGTTAATTTTACTGAGAAATAACTTAATTGCACTTGTATTATTAGAGTTTCGCTGATCGTTGAGTAAAATCTTGCACGAAATACGGCAATATATCTTAACGTTTGTCCCGGGCAACGTTATATCAGAGCAACTTCCTTTTTTGTTCCACATTGTACAATTCATCACAATCTGTGGCACAATTTAGCTATCATCGCTAGCAGTAATTAGCGCCATTCATTATCTAGGGGCTATAAAACGAGTCCACGTTGCTAAATGGTGCTGAAGCAACAGTTAATTACGATGTTAGTGTCAATTGTACGCGGAATGAACCGAGTTAGGCTGTCGAATGCAGGTTTTAGTAGGAGTCGGTCAACCTGAATTGGAGTCTGGGTACTAGCCGGCACTAAAGTGAATTAATTTAATTCGAACGAAAGGGTAAAACGTATCCACCCTGTTGAAGAATACAGAATCCTGCACACATAAATAATTCAACAATTTTCCTTTCTACAAATCACATTTCATCCTTGTGGCAGCCATGTGCACATTCCCTAGGGAAACATCTTTTTGTAGCGACAACATTCCGTGGGCCGGAGAAGACGAATGTAAAGGCACAGAAATAGCTGGACCTTCACATCATACATTTTAATGGGTTTGTCTTGCAGTCCCTTCTTACGCACATTTCTGTAGCTTAAAACGACCGTCCAAATTAATTACAGCTACGTTGTTTTCCTTTCGGTTCCCTTGGTATTCTTCATAAAAAGAGATAATTTTGTTAAAATTTAGATTCAAATATTTTCAGTTTTGTTTACAATGACTCTTCATATACATACTAGGCCCCTTTTTCATGACCGCGTTTTTTTGTTTAATGCGAGCGCTCTCGCCTCCTCGATAATTTGTACGAGCGCAGTGGTCGATCAAAACTGCCTACAAAAGCTTTATTGTCAATTAATCAAGCGTGACAGCAAACATCACCCACAGTCCACGCGTCCATTGCCCTTCCCTTGGCGAATGGGTGCCAGATGGCTTTGCGAGCAAGGTAAAACGTACGCTGCTTCAGACCGCCAGCGGTCCATTGATGCAGCGGCGTCTGTGATAAGCCGCATCCACCAAGCACGCGTGCGTCTTAACGAATGCACAGTGCGCACGTTGAGGGCCAGGCAGCGGAGTCCGCTTCCTAACGACACTCAGCGCAACAATTCATGCCGCTTGATAAGCGCCAATTGTTATCGATAACACGGTACCGGGATAGTACACTGGTCTCATGACGGTGGGATGATCGTAAATGGTCACGGGGAGATCATTTTTCTTCTTGATTCGATGCCGACCGGAGCGATGGCTCTCGGAGTTTAGGATAAATAAACCCCTAAAAAGGAACATTGTGCTATAAAGTGTTGTATCTATAGTGAGTGAACATCTCTTTTATTGCCTCCAGCAACCAGCAACCTAAGGAAAGGAAAGCTCATCTTATCGCATTATCTGTGGATTGCTAACGTCCTCCCTAAACATTGCACTGCTGAGCACATCGTAAATCCGTACAATATGGTCCGGAGAACAGCAAACATTTCGCTCGTGGTGATGCTCCTTGCATCCATCTGCACCTGCCACGCTGCCCCGAAGGCGGGCGATTTGGAGCTTATCATACTGCACAACAACGATATGCATGCGCGGTTCGAGCAAACGGGCGCGTACAGCAACGACTGTCAACCGGCAGATGTCGCTAGCAACCGTTGCTATGGAGGATTCGCACGTGTAGCGCACAAGTGAGTATCGTGACAATGTTCGAGTCGCGCGAGTGTACTGCGCAACTGCTATTGGGCTGGTAAACTAAACATAAACTCTTTGAAAACATAATTACTTCCGCAGAGTTCGTGAATACCGAGCGGCAGAAGCTTCCGGCGGTCTACCGGTGCTGTATCTGAATGCCGGTGACACTTACACCGGAACGCCCTGGTTTTCCGTGTACAAGGACAACATTACCGCTGCCTTTCTGAACGTGCTGAAGCCAGACGCCATCGTAAGCAAATGCCATTAGAATACCGTTTACAGTGCGACTAGTAATACTGACCCTATCCGCAACACTTACAGTCCCTCGGCAATCACGAGTTCGATCTGGGAGTGGAGGGTTTAGTTCCGTTCCTGAACGAGGTGGACTTTCCGGTGCTCGTTACCAACCTCGATCTGTCGAAAACGCCGGAAATGCAGACGACCAAATCGTTGCAACGCTCAATCGTGTTTACGAAGGCGGGCGTACGGATCGGTGTGATCGGATATCTAACGCCGGAAACGAAGCAACTATCACCGATCAATACGGTCGAGTTTCTGGATGAAATCGAAGCGATCAAGTAAGTGTGTACGATCCAAAGGTTGCCAAAAGAGCAGAACGCCTAACGGTATGCAATCTGCGGGACAGCTCTCACTGATGGAATAGATCAACTAGCAGAAAGCTGTTCAATAATCAATTTACAATCTTTCTTCTTCTCGCTGCGCAGCAAAGAGGCAACGGCACTCAAGAGTCAGGGCGTCCACATCCTGATTGCACTCGGGCACAGCGGGCTGGAGCGTGACAAAGAGATTGCTGCCCAGTGTCCTGACGTGGATCTCGTCATTGGCGGCCATTCGCACACCTTCCTCTACAGTGGCGCCGCCCCGGACGTGGAGGAGCCGGCCGGTCCGTATCCGGTGATGGTGAAGAATGCAGCCGGCAAGGAAGTGCCGGTAGTGCAAGCGTACGCCTACACCAAATATCTCGGCTACCTGCACCTGCAGTTTGACGCGGAAGGTAATCTGATCGAGCTGGACGGAACGCCGCTACTGCTCAACGGTACGGTCGAGCGTGACTCGGACGTGCTGCAGCTGCTGGAGCTGTACCGACCGGGCATCCTAGCGCTCGACGCACAGATTGGCCACACGAACGTCTTTCTCGACTCGAGCCGGTGCCGGTTTGAGGAGTGCAACATCGGTAACATGATCGCGGACTCGCTCGTCATCACGTACGCAACGACCCGCGAGCAGAGCAACGACGGCTACTGGACGGATGCGGCCATCGGCTTCATCCAGGGCGGTGGCATACGGGCGTCCCTCAACGCCGGTCCAATAACGATGAAGGATCTCAAGACGGTGCTACCGTTCGGCAATGCGATGGTGGTGGCGGAAATTACCGGCGCGCAGCTGCGCCAGATGCTGGAGCAGAGCGTCCACCGGTACGATGGAGTGTCCGGGTACGGCGAGTTCCTCCAGATGGCGGGTGTGAACGTGGAGTACGACCTGTCCCGCCCGCCGATGCAGCGCGTGCTGCAGGTTAAGGTGCGCTGCGCCCGTTGCCAGGTGCCTGCGTACGGTCCGCTGAACGACGAGGATCACTACCGGGTCATACTGAGCCAGTTCCTGTACGATGGCGGGGACGGGTACGAAATGCTACCCGGCTCCCCGAAACAGCTGCTCACGTTCGGCGAGTACGAAATTACCGAGGAATACCTGAAGCGGTACTCACCGATCTATCCTGCGATCGAGTGGCGCATCCGAATGGAGGGAACGCCGGCCGTTACTACCACCGACGGGCCGGAAGGTACCGGCACTACGCCCCTGACGACAACCACTACTGAGAAGGACAATGGAGCGGGCCGTTCATACGGCACCACGAGCACCACCTTGGGAATAATGCTGCTGACTACATTGTTGGCATTCACGCGGCAGCTACTGTAAATAGGGGGTTTGCTAAGTATCCTAACCCCACACCGGTATTATGTAAGCAAGGGAATGGGACTTCACGGTGGGGAAAACACGCACGATGAGTCAAAGCGCAACTAGACGAACAAAACAGACACGTACTATCGGGTTAATCGGACAGCGAGATGTAACGAGATGGGGAATGACACCTGCACATTTGCTGCAATCAGCGATTATGTACAAAAGTAAGCAATCTGTACCGATAAGACGTTACAAGCAATGGTAGACATGTGTATTTGATTGTTTAGTAGAAACAACGGCACTTAATTGCACACAAACTTTTCCAGCATGTGACTATAAACACATAAGTTATTTTGTAAGTAAATGAATTCAAATCGCTCTCAATAATGTGGTTAAGATTGCATTTACTTGTCCAAAACAGTGTTTACTGTGCCTAAATTAAATGTTACAACTAATCACTAGATCTAGCAGCAGCAGCAGAAGCAGCACCAGTAGCTCAATGCAACTTTAGGATCCGCTTACCCCGTACCGACAACTCTTGTTGAAGCCCCCTAACACTTTCTCACATTGCATTGGCACCCCACACATTGTCCTCAATCCAGTCGATGTAATGTGACACCTTTGTGTAGACCGCTTTCGAGTTGCTGATGCCGCAAACGCCACCGATCGACGTAATGCCGACCACCGCGTACGAGCACGTGTTCGAGCTGGTCACCACCTGCAGCGGGCCACCCGAATCGCCCTGGCAGGTGTCGCGCCCCTCCACGATGCTGCCAACGCACAGCTGCCCCTCGCTGATCCCGTGCCGGAAGTAGCGATCTCCCCGGAACATGCGCTCGCACTCACCAACCGCAAACTCGTCCAGCTGCACCTTCATCAGCACGGTGGACAGGGTCGTGCTGTAGGTTTCGTTGTGCCCGAACCCGGTCGCGATGAAGCGCGTGGTGTTGCGCTCCGCCCCCTCCCACAGGCAGGCCGGCCGGATGTGCTTGGACAGGGCGATCGGGTGCCGCAGCTTCACCAGCGCGATGTCATCGTACGAGCGCGAGTACAGATGTTTTGGATGTCGCCGGATGCTGTCGATGTCGCTGTCGTACTCGTCGTCCGACTCCTGCTCGGTGTTGTACTCGCCGAGCCGCACTATCGTCGGATCGCCGTACGCAAAGCAGTGGGCCGCGGTTAGGATGTGTTGATCGCTGATGAGCGTACCGCCGCAGCGGAAGTCGTACTCCCAGCGGGCGCCACCCTCCTTCGGGTAGCCGAGCAGGGCGTGATGGGGGAACTCGCCGTACCGGGCCTGCTCGCCGCCAACGATCAGCTGGACGACGTTGGTGCAGTTGTACACCTCGAACTCGATCGGCTTCGGCCGGATCGTGAGCGGTATCAGCGTCTGCCGGTTGACCACTATTTTCCGGTACTCTTCACATTCTGCAAAAGGCAGAGGAGCAACATGGAGGTGAAGAGGCGTTCAAGGCAACGACCTTAAGCTCGTACACTGTACTTACTTCGGGTGGACAATCGTTGACCTGTGCAGGAGTCAATCATCGTGGCAGTGTCGGGATCGATGCGTCATACCATGCAAACGGTGTCAGATAGCGTCATTAGCTTATCAGGTACACAACAAACTGCTCGGCAGCTTCTTACCTTGAGCGATGGAGCCGCAACAGCCCAGCACACACACGATCACCAGCCACCATCGCGCACTGAGCGACGGTATAAACATTGTCACAATCGCAGACACCTTCAAACCACTTACCGCGACAAACCGTGTTTCTTTAAAAGGCCGAAGACAATAGTTCTGACACTTCCCTTGATAAAGCTACTGTTATTCACATTAAACACCGATCAAGCGTACCCGTCGATCAGCTGCAAGCTGTGCACTGTGGGCGCGAACCGACTGGCACGACACTTCCTCGCACACTGATCGGTTGGGCGCATCGCGGAACGATCAATCAACGAACTGGTATTTCCACTTCTTGTGACGACGCGTGCTACGCGCCCGTACTTCGGAAACTAGTTTGTGTAATCTTCTACCACTGCTGAGAGCGATAAGCTACAACACTGAGATGTGAGTGGGTATTGCTTGGACGGAACCAGCTACCGTGGTGAGCTTTGGGGCATTCTGTAGCGAACAGATTTGAATGCTAATGCACGAGTCTCTTTGTGAAATTCATTAAATTCGTTCAGTATGGCACGGCATTCGGTGACATTTGCTTAGAATGTTGACAAATTTTCGTTGTTCTCAGGCTATTTTGAGAAGCTTTAAATAGCTTTCGACTCTACACACCCCTGTCAGATCGCTACGATGTGGGGCTTCACACTAGCGGGACACACATTCAATTTCATTCAATGTCCTTCCGTTATCTCAGATAAAAGATGTTAAGCTTGTTGTCTTTTTCATGTTTTCGTCTGGATAAAAGCATGATTTGCTTGGTTTATTGAAACTTATGTTTTTTTTGTTCAATTACCCAATTTGCCCGATTTTGAAAATTGCACAGCATATCCACGTGATAAGCTTATGTGATGAATATACATAGTCCTGAAAGGGGGGAAAATGAACTCCGTAGGAAGCTTCATACAAATTTATTCTTTTCGAACTACAATTAAAGAAATAATGATTTTTCAGCATCTTAAAGAGCATTCGCTCCCCACACATTCTCCTCGATCCAATCTAGATAGTATGCTACATCCGTATAGATTCCGATCGATATTCTATCACCACAAAAGGCTCCTGACGCCGTAACACCAACTAGGTGGAACGTGCAGGTCGTCTCATTCGTCATCAGCTGCAGTGGGCCACCCGAGTCACCACGGCAAGTGTCCTTCCCTTCCCCATTGCTTCCAAAGCACAATTCTCCGGGCAACGTTTCATGATACAAATTTTCAAATATTCTACTACAATTTTTCCTGGGAAATTGTCGCAGCTGTACTTTCCGCTGCTTTGGAGATGGTTCTGTATCGGAAGAATTTCTTTTACCGAAACCGGATGTGTTAACTTGTAACAAATAAAATTTATTCAGGATTTTTTAGCAACGGCGATATTGAATTAACGCAACGTTTAAAAAATTGTCCGGTCTCCTTCGCTTGCGATTTAGAACTGCTTTTTTGCGCCAACTTTCTTCCTTTTCTCTTTTTAGGTCCTTGACCTATCCGACGTCTCTAGCCGTCCCTT
>KB671931.1:279111-325424 GCA_000349105.1 Anopheles epiroticus
CGTTATCATCAGCGCCACCACGGATATAGCGGTGAAATGATCCCGGATAATCCGACTCTACCATAGGGTAATTAATTGACATTTGTTTGTTTTTCTACGCGCATGGCAAACGTGCCAACAGGATGCAATCAAATGGTCGAACGGATGCTCCGTCGTGGTCCACAAGCATGCTGGGCGTATTAGCTTCGTTAGCTGCACAGGACGCTCGAGACGAATCAACGCAATGTCGTAGTATGGTCTTCTGGTGGCATATTTTGGATGTTCCAGAACACGTTCAACCCACAACTCCAACTCATCGTCCGATGGAGTTCTAATGTCATACTCGCCGAGCCTTACCACTACTGGCTGCACCGGGGAAACGCAATGAGCTGCCGTCAACACGTGCTGTTCGCTGATCAGTGTACCACCGCAATGAAACTTATATTGGATGGGATTATCTACCTTCCAATATCCCAACACAGCCTGGTGTGGGAACTCGCCGTAATCGGCCTGCTGTCCACCCGCGATCAGTTTTTTGCCGTAATCACAATCAAACACTTGAAATTCGCGGGGCGTTGGATTGATGAGCAGATGTATGATCCTGTGCGTTGACACGATGACCTGACGATACTCCTCACACTCTGTTGTACAGACACCGAGGTGAGAGGGAAGAGAAACAAAGATAGTGTATAGAATTTTCTAACCCTTTAAACTATTGTCGGACTTACACTGCACTGCAATCCTCTCGGCTGTAGATAGATATTAGGAATTAACGGAAATGAATACATTATTTTACATCAGTCGCTTCTTACCTTGGGTAATGCCAGCGAAGAGCAGTACTAACACTGCTATGAATTCAAATTTTAACATTGCGATTCTCAAACAGTAACAAATGCTAGGGATACGATCTTTCTCAAACTAACCAGTACTTATACAGTGCAGCTGTTGATGCTGTATGCAGTGCCAATTTACAATCAGTGTCTATTAAAGCAAACGCTGAACAAACAGAGAAAGATATGACCTTGCTGAACCAATAGAAGAGGATGATTGAAATAAACCAAATTGATCTAAACAAACCACCATTAGTTTATTTTAATATGGCAAGATTTTAATATGGCAAGAGATACAAGATTTTGGACAAGGCTTTCCATGGGTCAATGGATAACTTTAAGGTTCCACCCCACAGCTATTACGTGGTTCGATTTTTCTCTTGGCGACAATTTTATGCTTATTCCATGTAGTGATCTTATTCAAGAACCTTTGTATAATAAAAAGTAATCCTCGATAACATCGTGATCGGAATCCATCTATTGGTATAAGTATTTCACTTCTATTCTACGACTCTCACGCCAATTAGTTCGCTTCTTCCAACATTCACTGACCCCAAACAACCTGCTCGATCCAATCCAAATAATGTGCCACATTCGTGTAGATCGCCTTCGAATTGCCAACGCCACAAGCAGCCCCGGTCGACGTTACACCGACAATGTTGTAGATGCAGCTTCTCGGTTCCGTGATCGTTTGCAGTGGTCCACCAGAATCGCCCTGGCACGTATCCTTGCCCCCGATTAAGCTGCCCACACACAACTGCCCTTTATCGATTCCGTCACGAAACTTGCGATTATCACGAAACAGTTCACCGCAATCGCTGGACGGGAACAGATCCAGCTGCACCTTCATCATTTTCGTCGACAGTTCGATACTTCCTGTAAGAATGTTGAGGAAACTTTGCTACAGAAGATGCATCATCACCTCACACAAACACGACACAGCTTACCCTCTTCCTGCTTGCCGAACCCTGTCGCCACGAAGCGACTCACATTCAGTGTGGGATTGTTCCACAGACAGGCTGGGCGTATCACCTTCGAGAACAGTACCGTCTCGTTCAACCGTACCAGGGCCACATCGTGGTACGAGCGAGCATTCCGGTACTGTGGATGTCGGATAATCTCCGCTATGCCGAAATCCTGCCTTATCGTCGAGTTCGCTACGAGATCGTACTCACCAAGCCGAACGATCTCCGGATCGCCGTAGCTAAAGCAGTGCGCTGCAGTCAGGATAAACCTGTCCGAAATCAGTGAGCCACCGCAACTGAAGCTGTACCGTTCGGGTGAGCCGTCCTCGCGCGGATAGCCCAGCAGGGCGTGGTGGGGAAATTCCCCATGTTTGGCCGCCTCACCGCCCACGATCAGCTCCACTACGTTGGAGCAGTTGTACGATTGGTAGTACAACGGTTTCGGATTCAGTGTAAGCGATATGATACCCCGCCTGGAAGAGATGATCCTACGATACTCGTCGCACTCTGCAAAGCAAGCGGATTTAGGGCACGTTGGGTGATGGACACCTTTGCCTACATTCGGGCGCTTACAAACTTACTCTGAACGGAGATCCTCTTTGCTGCAATACGAAAGAGGAAGTGTTTATGGTGAATGAACTACTTTAAACATGTGAAACGTTCCACTTTACCTGTCTGTCCATGGCAAGGCGGTAGCGAGTGTCCCAGCAGGAAGAAAATAATGTAACTCGCAAGTTTACCGCACGACATTCTTGGAAACAGAACGTCACGGTGTGTTTGGAGTCGATAAGGGTTAACAAAATCGCTGTACGGCACTGATGCTAGAGTTGCGCTTGATAACACGCTCCGACCTAGACTGATCGGCAGAAGGTTCAAGTAGACGATGGTTCACCGTAGATTAGTATTGGTCACAGCACAGTGCCTCACAAGAAAAATTTCTTTTACATTCACTCTGGAATTTATTTTTGTTCATAATGAGTTGAAATAATGACCTTATCAACGGTGCAGGAACTTGTGAAGGATGTGATCCCTCACTCTACCAACTTCTAAAACGAATCACACGTTTCTACCCATACGTTTTCTATTTCACCTTTCTTTACCAGCGCAACTTATCACTTTCGTCTAAATGGGACTGCTTTGGAATTAACATGGATGACCCCTCTGCCAACACGGGGTCATCTGCACTTTGCTTTTGGAATTGACCATTTGATGATTTTGGCTGAACGGTATAAATACGGTATCAGCTCGATGGATTAGAGAAGTGGTGCAGCTACAAGCCGTGCACAAAGATGTACAACCCATCGCTCCATAAAGTGTGTGCAGTTTTACTTGTTGGATTTCTCTACGAAATTCACGGTAAGATATTGTCATTTTCTATACTCTTTCTATCTTATATCACAGAAACTTGTGTTTCTTTCTCGGATCTCGTCGCAATAAAGGTCTTCGGTTGGCGGAACAAAGTGAGTACTTTCAGTTTCAGCAATGATGCTAGACTTCTGAATTTCCAACGCGTGTTTCACCCGACAGAATGTCAAGAGTATCGGAAGATCATCGCTTCCCTGCCGTCCAAGCTGACCGGTAGGACGAACGAGTTCGAACAAGCGCCGAACGGAGTCCCGGCCCGTGAAGGCGAATTTCCTCACCAGGTGCGCGTCGGCCAATGGTTCTACGAGGACGAAGAGTCTGCATTTATTCTTCGTTGCAGTGGAGCACTTATTAGCGATCGTTATGTTCTCGTATCAGCCCACTGCTTTTGGGCGTTAGGCGACAATGAGGTGTCACTTGGGCGGCACGATTACACACGCAACGCCTCCCTGCCGGAGCTGCTAGTCGAACGGGAAGATATTGTACTGCAGCCCGGCAACGATGAACCGACTAAGACATCGTACGACGGTTTCGGATTGGTGAGACTTGCCAAGCCCGTCAACTTTACCTCCAACATCTATCCCGCCTGTCTGTGGACGGATGATGCACCCGTTGAGCCGCAACATCTTACGGTGGCTGGCTTTACGCTGGGCAAGCTTGGTAAGCAGTAAATCTAGCCTTGATCTAGCTTTTAATACTAATCGATTACTGATCGTAGTTAATGACACGCAAGATACACGGCTGGCCAAGATACGGATGAGCCGCATCCCGAATGAAGAGTGCGCGCGAGAGTACGCGAACAGTAGCCGCATGAAGGAAGGCATCACCGATGCAATGCTGTGCGCAAAGTCTTCCGTAGGATGGAGGACGCTCTGTGAAGGGGATGCTGGTTTGTTGCTGCAAACACTCGATGGTGATTCCAGTGACGTGTATCGGGTGATTGGTGTGCAGGGCAAGAATCAACAGTGTGACCAGACGCACGACAAGTTTTTCTTCCCCAGGGTGCAGAAACAGCTAGATTGGATTGAAAGTGTCGTTTGGGGTGGCTAGAAGGGTTGAGCAGCATCCGATCAAAGAACCAATCAAAACAAGCGCGATCTTGTGCCTCCAGACTTTGGCTTCATTAAACGAAAGAACTGACCCACAGCACGGTTTTTTTGTACAAATCTTATCATTTATTCATTTATACTCTTTCGTCCACTGTTTTCAGTGCGCCCGCCGTGGTGGTGCGCAACAAAACGCACCGCCCCGGTGGACAGATTCAGGCGGACAGCGGACCGTCGTGGCTGTGCGTCTCGTCTTACAATGATCTCTCTCCTTCGTGTTTAGTTTTAATCACAAGAATTCTAGTACACTTACGCTATTCGTTCGTATTCTGTTGCTTGCTTAAATGCCTTATACCATATACCGTCACTCGTTGCTACTCTTCTCGTTTGGTGAAGGGTCGTGTGTATGGGAGGAACCAGAGATTCAAGTAATAGTGTGTGGGAAATTTTTGTTACACCTCCGCTCGCCTCAGCATGTCTGGCCATTCTCCAAAGCCGTTGGGAGGACGAGAAGAAAGGTTGGAATGTAACACGAATCGAGTGTGTACGACATTTTAATTAGTGCCTGGACGGCACTACCGAGTCCAATTCGAACTCTGCCAAAATGAACGGTGTCGTGGAACCACCGCTGGTTAGGTTAATCAAAAACTCATTTTAAAATGTTTGCCAAAATTTATAGCATGTCACAATTATATAGGACAGCTGGGTTGGTGAATGGGAATTAAACGCTTTCCAATCAAAGTTCCTGCGGAACATAGTGTGCGTGGCCCATATGGAATGTAATGGTGAACGTTTGGAATGCATTTTACGAGCCCCCCGTCCCCAAGCCTCCCACAGCATTATACATTGGAGAAGGCAGGTTTTCTCGAGAAGTTTATATCCCGCAAGGAGCCCCAGCATTATTAGCTGCTGCTAACACAGGAAGCCTTTTGGGGATGTACTGTCCTCAGAGAGAACCACAAATCGTTCCACGAAACGAAAAGCAGAACAGGCTGAAGGTGCGGGACACGTCTGAGGCACTCAAACGAACCGATCCGAATCACGGACAATTAAAAACGCTACGAACGAAACTGGACGGATGATTGGTATGCATGGTTCAAATGCGACGCTTGTGGTTTGTTTTAAAACCCTGTTTAAACTTGTGTTCAAACTGTCATTTTCTCTCTCTCTCTCTCTCTCTCTAGCGCTTAAATTTAATCTTTTACTCCCTCTAAACAGTCCCAGTAGCTCGCTTATCTTCTCTGACTGAGTGGTTCACCGAGGACGCGCATCGTGTTAGCGTACGACGAATCGATCTGCGGCACCACCTTCTCCGCCGGGCGAATGTTCTTGATCAGATCGGACAGCGACAGGAAGCTCTGGCGGCTGTCTAGACGAAGCTCGCGATCGCCCGCCCCACCCGACAGCTGCTCAATCTCCTTCGTGATCTGCTTCAGCTTCTGCTCGACCGGGATGTCTTCCGGCAGACCGGACACAACCGCATCCGTGTCCTGACCGGCGGCCAGGGCCTGCTGGTGGTGCAGCTCAGCCGCCTGTTCGTCCTCGTCCTCACTCTCGTCATGATCGTGCTCTTCCTCATGCTCCTCCTCTTCGTCCTCCTCCGCCACCGCATTCGCACTGTTGCTGCTGCGACCGACCACGTTCGCTTCGTCGTCTTCCTCCTCCAGCTCATCACCGTGCATCTGCTGATCGTCGTCTTCCTGCTCGTGCTCGGACTCCTGCTCGTCGTCGTGCTCCTCCTCGGCCGCATTATCGGCCTGGGCAGCGACAGGGCGAGCTGAAGTACGATCCTGATCCAAGATGTTACCGTTCAACAATGCAGCCAGGGGGGACGTATGTTCCGCAGTCATCTGTGGCACGACGGTTGATACGGTGGAAAACTGGCGTGCGTCGGCCGGAGTCGTCGATGGCTCGGTCGTAGAGGGGACTGTGGTCGTGGTCGTTGTGGCAGCAAGGGTAGTGTAGAGCGACGTGCTTGTAGACGTTTGAATCGGACGACTGAAGGGCAAACGCAACCAAACAAATGGGAAAACATATTATTTAGTTTCGAAAATAAAACAGTTTTCACTAACTGGATATAAAAGTAGTAGAATATACTATGGACAACTTATTCAATATGGTTATTGTACAGGGTGATACGAATTATCACTATCTAAAAGCAATATGGCCATGAATCCTGCCAAAAACCTCTCAACAAAAAACTCATAGAATGTCTATAGTAGAAATCTCCACAAGAAAAATACCCATTAACAAATGATCCTTGAGTCCAAATTCCTTGAGATACAAGCAAATAGAACGATATTTGTTGTGTATTAAAGGTTTTACAAGTGATTTATAATGAAAAAGGGAATGGAAATAAAAGCCTTTACATCTAACATGGATTGATTAACCGAGCATATTGATTCACCGGTATTTGTCTTTTTCCGACCAGCCCGGATAATCGACGTTCTACTGTATGTCCTAACCAATTTCGTCCTCCAATTCAGCTTCATCCACATACTAAATCCAACCGTGTGAACATTAAAAGTACAAAATGTGCAAAATGTGTATTGTTTCTAAGAGGAGTTGCTTTGATTGCTTGCGCAAAAAAAGGAATCGATATTAGTTCCTTTTTATTGCTCATGTACGTTAAATGAACTAACTCCAAACCACCAGCCAAATGTTAATGCAGATTAATTTAGAAAGATGTAGGGTATAGGGTAGTGAAGCAATGAGGTCAAGGCACTACAAACTACGAAAATGTGCAAGAGGAAGCAAGCTGCTTAAACTGTTTGAATGTTCGCTCTACAGGTACAACGAATAGAGATAGGACTTCAACTGTTACGCATGGTATGATCCAAAAAAGGAAGGACCAATGTATTATCTATTTACGGGAAAGCAGGACAGCTTGAGCATTAGTGTTCGCTTTCGAATAGTGCCCCCAGATGCGAGACAATGGTTAATAGGTGCGTCGAGCAAAGATTGGTAGATGGTAGAACTTAACATTAAGATGGTGGAAAGGACGTTAGCTCACCTACGACACGGTGACCGCACCGGTGGCATCGCGTTTCGATTGCCATTACGCGATCGAACGATGTTTTCTTCTTTCTTTCTGTTTCCTTTCTCTTCTTTTGCCTTACTTCGAGAGCCTAAACATGACACGACAACAAGGGGCACCCAAAATGGGGCTTCGTGTTTTATGGAGTTTGCAGTCACTGTTGTTGAGCAGTTCGAGCGAATTCCGCCAGAGGGCGCCACCAAGGCGCACGAGAGAAGAAAGGATTGCGATGCGATGCGCTAATACCGCCTTTTACTCTAACAAACTCGATGTTCCTATATGCTTTGATTGGAGCTGTGGTTTGCTGTCGTTATAATCAGCTCCATCTTCCGGCCTTTGCCATGTGGTTAGTGTTTGTACACAAAGCTATAGTGTCGGTTTTAGTGTTTTTAAGTGTCGCGTTACGTTCGTTTCGTTACATTCGGTTGGAATGCCCAGACGCGTGTGCACGTTGTAATTTGGCGTTGATGTCAGATCGGTCCTTTTGAAAGCCGTCTCGAAGGTGGGAAGGAAGGAAGGGCTGATACTATTGGCTCTTTGTGCTTTTGTGTGAATTTTGAATAAGTGTTTGTGTTTATGTACTTCTGTCCTCAGTGCATGTTCAGTCCAGTTTGAAGGGAGGGTGGGAGGGGAGTTCCGGCTCCGGGACAAATATTTACCCCTGCGCGGACGAAACCGGAATGCTACCGTAGTTGTAGTAGTAGCATCGCGTTTGCTCGCAGATGAAATCTTTCACGGCCGAACAGTCTTCCGGAGCCCACCGTAGGCTCGGGGCTTTCAGATGCACGCAGCCCTTCTGCAGTCCGCTGCTGCTGCAGAGGTGAAAATGAAAAGACGAAGAATGTGAAACGTTAGATGTGCTGGCGGGCGTTTGCAGTAACATGCATACATTACCTGTCGCGAGCGGTACGCTGGGGAGAGGTGTTGCTGTTGTGGTCCAGCGGATCCATACCGACCGTTTCCGGCGACTTCTCGAAGTAGTCGAAGGTGGCGTTAAACGGCAGCCCGGTGCTCATCCAGAGGAACATACCGGTGCCGAGCCGGTTGCCCGACGTCCAGAAGTTGTACTTGCCGTAGCCGGCGTTCTGCAGGTACTCGGTCATCGATTCCACCTTTTCCTTCGTCTCGAACGAGGCCAGCTGCAGACCGAGCGACCGGCAGTACTGGTAGGCGAGGAAGTAGTTCAGCTCGGGCGAGTACGGGTTCATCCGGCTGATGAAGTACTGCACACCATCCAGCTGGATCGTCGTGATTCGCTGTCCTGTTGATGTACGCACAAGAGGAAAGTCGGGATTTAGTGCACTGATTGAGGGCCGGCAAAGTGGGACAAATCACTCGTTGGTTTGGGTGGCATCTATGGCCTGCTGTTCCTTACATTGGAAATCTTAGCTCCACCGCTCCTTTCCTGCAACGCTTCGTTCGTGTGAAACCACATGGAAACAGTGTTCAAAGTCATCTACCCATCGCGATGACATTCCCTATCACGACCGGATGCTAACATGCATCCTCAAAACCGTCGTTCTATATAAAATAGCTTTATTGTGCATTTATCCGCTCCGTCCGTGGGACTACTTCCCTGGTGGCAGCTGTCTGGTGATGGCGTTGAGCAAGATATTGTACCACAGCTTGCGGTTCTCAGCATTACACAACTTATCTCGAAACACCTTATGTTCTTGTGAAACAATCTTGCGTGCAGCGTTGAGGTAACAGTGCGCAAAACGGAATGTCGCTCACCATTATTTTCCGAATAATCAAATGACGCTAATCTGATTGCTTCAGCTCGAAGAACGTATATTTTCGTTCTATTTCACCAAGCAAATAGTAGCAAAATTACATGCTGAACATATACAGTCGTGCCAGCCTTTCATCTGCACCAATTTTACCGCTTTTTTCCAAATTTACCCTAGGATGGATTCATGTTGAAAATGTAATATAATAACCTTCTATTCCTACCGCCCTAACTGCTAGCTAACTGTTGGCAATAACCACAGCACTTTGGGATCAATTTCAATGTCCGATTTTTTGTTTTTTTGTGTTGTTGTTATGCTTTCCACATCACCGCCCCGAAAGCTTTACAGATTTCAGGACGGGATAATATTGATTGGGTACAATGCCTTCGCAGACAACGACACGGCAAACAGTCTCGCTGAAATATCAATTTCATGAGAAGACACCATTTGAGAACGAGAGGCTACAAGAAAACAAAAAAGCTCCTCAAACAGCTTTTGCCCCATGAGGAAATTATCTCGAGAATTGATTCCGTACCACGAACACCACCTACCATCTCTCTTGTTTCTACCCCGGAAGTTCGTTCGATGTGCCTTTTTTTGTTATTTTGTGCTACAGCAACGTATCATCAGATTTTGCATAAATCGGGTAAGCCATCTAGTGAGAAAATTGGCTCGCTTCCTAACCGGGTACGATCGTTCTGCTTCAAAATAATCGATTTTTCCAAGATTTCTAATATTTTGAACGGTTCACAGATTCCCGCCCTGCACACAGCCCCAGCGAGGGTTTGTTTAGGTTTGCGAAAATGTGATATAAATTTCATTTAGTTAGCTAGGCAGGTATGGTGCTACGTTCTATTACTTTGGGCACACGTTTGTGTTTCATTCTAAGAAATAAATAAAATGCGAGAAATCGAGCTCAACGTTAACCCTATCCTATACATCAGTTGCGGATTGCTTTTCATAGGAGTTATTTATTACCCCGTCGTTTTTGCTTTCGATTGATCCGTTTTGGGAATCACCGCACTATAGCTTCAGTGAAGCCGTGTTTTATTTTACAACAAAAATAACGCACACAGCTTTCATGGTACGCTGCAGGCAGATGAACATTTCCCAGTTGCGTTACCAAAGGGTACATCATTGCTTTTATGGTCGACTTATCCATTCCATCTACGGGAACAAAGACACATCAAACGACAAGCACTGCATCGAACGAGTGATGAGTATTGCATAACTTCAGGCGAACGCAAAGCGGGTTGAAGCAGATTCTACGCACGTGGTTAGAACCTTTGTGCGTTTATTCACATAGGTACTGAATACGGTCAAACAGGCACATCATGCATAGCAAACGTTCGAAGCGATGTGAAGCACAAGTTAACAGAAAATGGGCATCATTATACTAGCTAATGCACCTGGATTCTGGGTATACCGTAATTAAATTTGCAATAATCTAATGGGCCTTAGCTGGAGGCTGAATCGATCGAACGAACCAATACGGGAACTATGCAGGAAAAATTAGACCGACTAATTTCGATTAGATTTACAAAAAACAGTCGTTTGAATACACGTTAATAAAAAGTTCAACTATCACAATAAAAGTGCCCTTGAGGTTGAACAGAATTTACCCAAACATTATCCAATCCATAATCTCATTCGGAAGCCTTCGTTATCCGACACTAAGCTTTCTTTGATAGCATTGCTCAGACAAAACGTACTTGACAAATAACACACTTTCAGGATTTTTCCCTAAAAACTCTGATCAGACCTAATGATTGATTATTCCTCTAAACTTGCTATTCGAAATGAAATCACAGTCTTCACTCACTTCGAGTTGGTTAACTTTGTTTTCCCACCTGTTGCTCGGTACGGTTTATAGACCATTGTGTGTGGCACTTCCACCAACTTTTTTTTTCTCTTAAAAAATGAAGCGTTCATGCGTTGCCACTCGTCCGTACAGTATTTTCTCTCTGCCGTACAAAGATTGAATGAACCGAGCGCAACAAAATGAATCCTCAAATTTTATATTAAGGGTAAATTGAATTTTCTCCCATCCCCACCGTGCACAGGTCACAGCCCTTTTATTGGTACTGCTTTGTGAAAGGTATCAAACCTTTCAACACACAGCCAGGGTCAACGATGTAATCGAATTTTCCGGGTTCCACTACGAGTGAGACAAAGCTCCGAACCAAAAAGCACACATCTACAGACCGTGACGTCACACCGGATGATGGCCACAAGGAGATTCATCATTGGCGGGTATGCGAACGTGCGAACATTGTCACTTCCGACCGCACCACACCGACTCTTGACGGCTTCTCCCGATGTCTGAGCCAGAATCACTGCATCGCCCACGCCCAACTCATCGCAGACGGTGCGGGTTCTACGGTGCGTGGCTTAAGGGTATAACCGAATCACACACACACACCCTGTTGCAGGCTCATGAATTATGGAAACCCAAACCGTCCTTTCCAACCCGGCAAACGCTTAGAACGTGGAACGCGAACGGCGGTCAAAAACCAGCGAGAAGATGCGAGGGATCACGAATCAGGCGGCGAAAGGGCCAGCAATGAAGTGGCTGTAGAACGAAAGACACACCGATATTGTAATAAAAACGATCATTTCCGGTTTCCTGCCATTGCTTCGGCACCGCGCCTGAAGGCAAACCGTGTCGAATCAGCGTTTATTTAACGCCTACCTCAGCTTGAATGAGAATTTATCCATTCAATGTTGGTTGGCGGGGCGTGGCAGTTCCGCTCTCGGTGCGATTCAATAATAGCACTTTCCTCGCCAAAGTTTCATATCAGCTGGAGTGGTTTTGCGAGCAGGATTATGTGGCCTCTGCAGGATTGCCCTAGCACAGTGGTCAGCAAAGTTTGGTTTGCTGCTCTGGTAGGGCTTGATTAAGGTAGCCTATTATACGTTTTTATTTTTTTTTTTTTTAATAATTTATCATGAAAGCATCAATTAATTTGTGGTGAAATGCTATACTTCTACTCTGAGCATTTGGTAGTTTACTTTATTTCTATAGATGAAAACGTTTCAAAATGATTAACGTTTATTGGTGCGAATTACAATAAAATTACTTTAACATTCTGCATTCAAATCTATAAAATGCATGAATTAAATTAAGAGATTCTGTTAGCTGATTATGTATTAGCTCATTGTAGAAAGCTAAAGTGGTATTTCGAATCTTACTATTAATTTCGAATATTTGTCGTAGTTCAGCGGCCAACGTGGCTGTAATTCTTTTCTGTACGAGAAGAATGTGTATAAGTATTGTAAGCTTCATCTTTTATGTCGCTTGATAGCTTCCTGAAACACTGTCTTAGAAAGACTAGAAATGGATTGAAATAGTGCCATAAAATCGTTTCAACAGGAGCTGAATCAGGATATAGATCCTTTTCTCTAAGGATGCTTAATATTTTCAATGTAATTATTCCAATCGTCTGCTTTTGTTTTTCTTTCATGTTTAAACTTCACAAGAAAACCTTTCTTAAAATGGCTTTATCTCGGGCCGCAACCTGTGCTGTGCAAGCTCCATTTGCACGACGCAAAACAATCCGCAACTTGTTGCTTGTTACCACCCGCCAAACCGCCCCAAAATTCTCCCATCATTATCCACCAGTTGCGAATGCGCCGGGAGCGCGCAAACCTGCTTCGGTTCTGCTAATGGTAATCGACGCTGGGTACAGTTGCGTTTTATTGACTCAACTGTGCGGTAAGAATAGCTAATGAAGCTCCCATTTCGATCCAACCCTGCTGCAGAACGTCCGATGCTGGTCATGCTGCCGCGAATTGATGAAAGCAGACGAAGAAAGAGGACACGGCCCGCACTGTGGAGCAGATATTCTCCGACCCGAATGGTTGTTGCGCGGCTTTCGTGGTTGTTGCAATTTGAATTGTCGAACAGTCGAAACTGTGATCCCGCTGCATGTTTGCTTATCAAGAACGAACGAACGAAAGACTAAACGGGCACATTCCGTGCTACGGGTCTGTTCTTTTCTCCACAAAATTACCCGCATAAATTTTCCCAAATCGCTACAAGCTGGCCCCGTCACTAATGTCAATGGGTTGCAAACCGCGGAAAGTTCTGCACAGGTAAAGTAACGGGTTTCAATCCCGCATTCGAATGTCGCAGCACTGTCGCGCACGGTAACGGGAAACTGGGATGTGAAAAAAAGGGATAAAATTTGCAACTCGATTAGCGGTGTGGCAAGTGTGAGAGAGCGTTTTTATTGCTTTGGGCACAATTAGCGTTCCTACCGTTGCTCCTTCCCGACCATCAACCACCATCAACAGCGTAATCCGTTTCATCGATTTCAGCTAACGGATTTTTTCGAACATCGGGAAAAGGCCCGTAAAATGTCATAAAAAAAACCCTGGCCGGACGATGCCTATCGCTTTCACACGTATGCAAATCTCTAATGGACGCATCGCAGAACCGGATTGCCACCCGCTAAGCCGCTAAGACATCCAAATGAGGCGTCCATCCATGTGGCGTCTGTTGATCATGATCGTCATCGTCGGCACCGTCGGTTGTCGATTTTCTACCAATGAAAAACCGGAAAACGGGCACCGGTTCATTCGGTCAACCGAACGGTTCTTTCGCGCAAAGAATTCAAAATATGTTTTCGGCAGAATCCAAGCAAACGCTCGAGGGCAGGAAACAGTAAAAACAGTTAGCAATCAACCGAATGATGCTGTTTGGTGTCGTTATTTTTCTCTTCGCTCGCAACTTCTTGATTAATTTAACCACTTTCCCGCTTCGTGATAATATCTATTGCATACAATTCTAGCGTTCTCCAGCGGGCATGATCGAGCGGCAAGATAAGCAACCAGACGTTCGTATTTTCAAGCTTTGACAAGCTTCGGTCGCCTGCTTGCCTACAGATTTTCCCGTAAATGCACAACGGTTTGACGCCGTCCCACAGCCCGCACCAAACGGAGCACAACAAGCGTAAACCGTCTTTCAAAACATTCGAACCTTTTTCCTTGCTTATCGCACCCGATCTGTTCGAGCTTAACGTGAAGAGTTTGTTTATTTTGCAACCATAAAATGGTTTGGCCAGATGTTGGGACGTAACACGCCCTTCAAAGTTTGTTTTAGAACGAAAATGGAAAGAAAAGCACACACACACACACTAGCACACAAACATTCTGCTACAAAAAAGAACTTTATTTGTCGATGTGAAATTTTCGAGCAGAAGAACATCCGCCTCATAGCAATACTTCTGTGTTTTTTTTTTTTTGAGAAGATTCTCAATCGTTTCGTTTATTTGCCCTGGCTTTAAGGGTCACCGAAATTCTGCTAATTTACTTTAAAAGCACCATTTGCTTTTCACCATTTCCCTGCCACGAAAAAAAAAATGCTAAATATCTTATTAGCACTCCCGTCCCGAGCCAAATCTAATCAGCGAGACTGCGCACTTAATTACCGTCTTCCTGTCATCCCTGTTTTGTCGAATGATTCTGTCCATTTCCTAAAGGTAATTATGGATTCTGTTTTTTTCCACTTTCTGTAACAATGGAATCGTGCGGCATTAAACTTTTTATTCTGCCTTTTTAAATGGCATCAAACGGCGGTCTTCCTTTCAAGCGAGTCCATGATACCACAGTCTAAGAATAGTAACGAGGGGAAAAAAACCCACACCCCATATCATACAATGAAGAACTTGACACTTGCGCAAAGCCATTCATACTTTCTTGAAGCCAAAGCCAAAGAAGCAACTACTGTGCAACCAGAAATGACGAATGGAAAATTATACCACCCGTCTGTGGCTAGCACAAGTCAAACACAAAAAAAAAGGCAACAGTTGGACATTCCGCTCTTTCGTTTGCTGGGGAAGTGGCAATGCTCAACGGCTTTCAATGGCAAGTCGGATAAGATATCGCGCATTACCCTTCCCGACTGTGGTGGAGTTGGAAAAGAACCGCTACTAACGGAACTCCAACATCCAAAGTTGGACTGCCAGCACTGTGTGCAGAGCGTCCGGTGTAGAGAACCGCAGGCACACGATATCCCCCCCGAACATTGAGCCATTCTCCCAAAGGGGAGGGTGGGCTAGCATAGAATGTGTGGCTAAGAATGCATCCATCAACTCTTCATATTTCAATGGATTTAAATACCTTGTGTATCTTACACATATAGCCTTCTGAGAATCTGTAAATGTAGCTGAGAGAATCAACGTTTGATGGAAGGGGCAACATTGAACACAACATGTGAAACACACCTACATAAAAGACAGTTTTACGTGAAAAACTTTTCAACAAGACAGAACATGATGGCTTGAACCACTTTGAAGCTCTGCCATTTAATTTATCCTCCGAACCTGATTGATCTCTTTTCCAACTACTCTCTGCTAGCCATTCAAGGGTTAAAAGCTTCTTCTGACGGGATATGGCGTAGCATTGTACACCGCACGTTGTTTGCCTTTGCAGGTGGTCTTCCAACGCACCATTACCGTGGTGGAAGAACCAGTATGGTTCTCTTCACCGGTGCCATCATCGTCATCTGCACCGCCTGCACACGCGGTATTCGGCCATTTGTTTTGCAGCATTCGCTTCCAGCAGTATATTCATTTCCTTTCAATAGCGCTGCCATGGGATATAACGTCCCATTTACGTGTTACGTGCTTCATCATACGGCCGACACACGTACCGCTCAACTTACATCCAGCAGCACTCGGGAATTAATGAGCTACAAATCGCGCACTAGGAAGTACGGCGACACCGCTGCAATGAAACTGCCAAATGGCAGAACGCAAAAAAAGTCCCTGACAAGGTTCGTCTTTGCTTTACCAGGTCACAAACGCTTGCCGAATGCTGTCACATTGGCGAAGGCTCATTGACGATTCTGGGCGGCGGCCGTGTCTGCCACCAGGCACTCTGAAGCGTGAAGGTGATCTTCCCCGTCCTCCCAGAACACGTCCCGTAAACCGTCCCGTGGCCGTGGATCCATGGTTTAAAAAAGAATAAATTTAATTTCCGATGCTGGCACGACGCAGCGTAACAACACAGTCGTCTCAGGGTGTCTGAAAGTCCCGCCGACCATCCCGTAACCATAATGACTGTAGAGCTTTAGCGACATCCGGCCAGTCCCCGGCAGAGGGTCTTTACCTTCCCGCCCGTTCGGCATAGGAAAAACTCGGAAACGAGCGCTCTGGACACGTCCTGTCCAGTGCCAGTGAATGGAAATATCTTGAAGTGGTTATTACTACGCGTGTTCTTTGCCTTTTTGTTCGTTCAATTTGCACCAACCGGACGTGAGCCTGCGAATGAAGTGTTTCATCAAAAAACCGGAACACTCATTCCGGAATTGGAACAGAGCGTTGCTGGGTGAAACGGTGCTATCCGTGCACCGACACCACCTCGCACGCGGCAAGAAGGAACTGCAGAACTGCACCATCACCAATGACAGTGCTAATGAAACGTATCCTTCGTAGGGATGAGAATACTGCTTCACTGTACATGCTATTCTTAGAGTTTCTATTAAACTCCACCAAACCAACGGTGCGCTTGAGTTTTCCAGAATTAATAGCGACGTCTGTCACGTGTCACGTGCCGTAGCATCCCTTCTTGATCACGGTCTGGAAGGGATCGCACACAAAACGGGAATTGGTCACTTACCTCCAGCGTACGCCAGCACACACACCAGACACAAAATGATGGACTTCATTCTTGGACTTCGCTTCGTTTGATTCAGCGCGAACGGAACGGCACTTGGACGAGGTTCGATCTGACTTGTGGGGGAAAATCACAGCTCCGTGAGCACCACTGTTTGATCACACGATCACGCGCACAATCTCTTTCACACCCTCTAGTGTCCCTGACTCCTGGTAGAGCAGAGAAGCACCCTTAGCAGTACGCTTCGCGTCAGGCACCAGTTCGCAGAGAATCACGCACACCGTTCGCTAAGACACTGTTCGGGGTCTTCGTCGGGCAGTCACAAAGTCCGCAGCAGCAGCAGCACTAGAACGAAAGCGATCCGCTTCTCTCGGACGATCTTGCACAATTGACCGCCGTTTGGCTCGAGCAGTCCCGCTTAACGCATTTCCATCGGGCGGCCGCTAGGGCCCGGTTGGGATGGCGGGAAGGGTTCGGTACGTGCAAGATGAGACACACGATGCATGGGTGCTAGTTTCCCGCGGGACAGCCGCACCACGGATCGACGGAATATCCCGGATTGCCTTTTGCGCTGCTCTTTCTCTTTTCTTAGCTTTCTTTCGCTGTCTCTTCTTCATTCTCAAGCTCTCTCTCTCTCTCCTTTCTCTCTCTCGCTCTCTCCCTCTCTCTTCCTCCCGCTCCCAGCATACCTTTACACGCACCTTGGCAAGTTGGCACAAAGTTGGCTTACCCCTAGCAGCACCAGCAAGAAGGTTCTGGGGATGCTTTTCTGTCTAGCACCGTGTCTTCTCCACGTTGCTTTCCTTCTTCGCACATCACCTGGCGAACTGTTGGTTCGCATTTTCTTTGCTCTATCTCTCTTTCTCTCTCTCTCATTCTCTCTTTCTTTCGCGCTATTGCTTACCCATTTCACTTCATTCTTGCCCAGCTCTCCCCTTTATCTCACCACCGAGCCGTCGACGATCGAGAACGATCGCGTAATCACGCACCAAACAAACGAGGACAGCGAACCCTGCACACCGGCGGAGGGAGTGATGGCGTTCGCTCCTCTTGTGTTCAGCATCCCTCACCTGATCATCGAACCTGGGAAGATGCTGCTTTGCACGATTTTGTTCCTATGTCATCTTCTTTTTTCCTTTTCTTCATTGCATTTTTCTTTCTACGTTTTTTTTTTCCTCTTTTCTCTTTTGCTTTTCTTCTCTTTTCCTGCCCTCTGATCGTCTTCGGTTTTTCTTCCACGGTAGAAGGTACGTACAAGCGAAGATGTATAATTTACAACGGCCGTCGTTGACCAGCCCGTTCCCTGGCGCGTCCCGGCACGTTGTTTGCTCTCCCGTTCGTTTGAGCCCGCGGTTACGTTAGAGGATCCACCGTACTGTTCGTTTCTTACCTTCTTGGCTTTTCTTTTCCCCAGAGCCCGTTGCTTCGCTGCTTTGCAACACTCCAGTGTATGAATGCCTTTCCGTTCTTGCATGTTTTTTTTTTCCTTTTTCTTTTATTCTCAATTACCACTGCGTCTTTCCTTTCCTAACACTCCGTCTTTTTCGCACACTGTGCTAGCACTTTTTATTCTCCTTTTTCATCCTTTTCAAGTCGCTCTCTCACTCTTTCTTTCCCTTTCCCTTTTCTCTTTCTTTCTGTTCATCATTCTCTAAAGTTAGCGTGCCACCACCGTCAATGTCTTTCGCGACTCTAGCCTCAGCTTCGCTTCTGACACCTTCTCATCATCACCAAACCCGCCCAACACATCGTTCCCGACCAAGAGCCGGGGTCTCTTGGTTCTTTACCCATTCTTTCATACACACCGCTGGCACATCTTCCGTGTCTTGCCGTTTCCAAAAACTTCCAAAAACTGCGAAACCCTATGCCAAGGGTTGTGTTTGTTTGCGATTTATTTTACTGTCAAATAATCGTCCCCACAGCTCAACAACCTTATTTGATCCTTAGCTTCAAAATTGATGGCGAGACATGATACCTTTTGCATTATGCTTTGGCAAAGTATCGATGGCTTATGTTCCATTCATAAACCGCTTGAAAAGTGTGCCCACAATGTGTGCTTTTGTCCATAAAGACATTTGCTTTAACAAAAAAAAAAAATAGATAAAAACATTTATCACATTACTATATCAAAGAATTATTGCCATCAATTTATCAACCCGATTCAGCCATCGCGATAAGTGACGGTCACAATGCAAGCAACTTACCCAATTTCGATCAAACTTTTAGCGTCACTTACAGCCACATACAAACCCTTTTATCAAATCACCACCACCTTCATAAACACGACCGATTCGGGTGCGATAGCTTCTAAAGCCCTCGGATACCATAAGCGTTTCCAACACCTCTTCGCCCCAGCCGGAACAGCAATAAAAACGCCCGAAACACTCCAAAACAATAATCTCGTTATTGCCGGGCGATGTGAAAGAGTTCCACCATTTTGATGGCCCCGAAGGCGAAACTCTCAACCAGCCAGGCGCGATGCACCGGAAAGCGTTAAAGTGGCTTTAGATAAGAGTGAAATGTGTGCAAGGATGAAATAGTACGAGCTTTTATGGGAGGCAACGGGAGACCTGCCACTGAAGCGGACAGAATAAAACGATCCAGAAGAAACCTTTATGTTTCTTCCTTTCTTTTTTTTGCTGGAAATACATCTTCTGCACGGTGCGCGGTACGGTTCTATCTTTGTGCGGTCTGTGTAAGTGTGTGTGTGTTTCTTGGTGGAGGACAAAAGGCTACAGTGCCGAGCAAAACAAACAATCGCAACGAAATGGAATAAGCATAATCGGTTCACACTGCACGGTTCGGAAGGTGGCTGCACTTTCGGCAGGAATGTTTGTCCACGGTCGTACCATCCACGCCCCATCCCCTGCCCCTCCCTGCTGGGTGGTCGGAGGTGACGAAGGGTGGCTCCTTGGAGCACGTCAAGCACTGGTCAACAAAAACGAGCAACGAGCTGAGCATTACCCTCGTCCCCGGCCCTGGCCCTAGCGGCTCGGAAAGGTCGGGCTGACAGCCTCAGCACTAGCCGGTTGTGGTGGGTTTACGAAGGTTTATCGGCAAACACGGCAGAAAGCCACGGCGGAAGGCATCACCGGGTAACAAGCCACTCAGAAGGGAACAGATTCGTTTGCATGAAAGTAGACAGATCGGGCGTTTTGTTAAGCAAGGGCCAACCATCTTCCTGTCTTGGGCGGGCGGGCGGTAAAGCGGACGCACCCGTTCGCTCGGTAGCAAACAAAGCACAGCACCGCCAAGAGTTCAGGGTTCTATGGACGTTCAAGTTTTCTACACGCTACGGTGCTAAACCAAAGAAGTGTGCCTTAGGACTGCATGTCAAATCGTATCAAACCAACGGGTTGGTTTCGTTGATTTTTTCCAGTAAGGGGTTAGTACATGAAACCTTTTTCGGTCGTATGACAAAAAAGTAAATAGTAGACGGTTTTTATTATTCCATAACCCTTGGTACGAAAGAAGCTATATTTTGAATGATCGAAAACACACCTGCTTTTTATTAATAGGTAGATCGGAGAACTTTCAAGAATCATTCGCTAAAATACATAAACACACCACACTTCATCTATATATCGTCCCATTCTAAATATTTATTCTTCAAAAATTCTCATTCTTCAAAAATAATTTTAATTCTTACTAGTTTAACTTTCTAATTGATACGAAAATGTGATTTACCTCAAATCGGTAAATCACATCATCAACTTTGCTTTATCCATCTTTTCCACATTTTCTTACCCACATGACGTCACACAATTCCATGCCTTTCTTTGTTTTGTTAAGATGTCTTAAGAAGAAGAACAAACCCTAATACCCAATTAATACAGTACATCATTTGATATTTCATTTAAACTGTCAAAATAGTTATAGGCTATTTGATACTCTCCTCTTCCAATACATTGTAGTCACACTCTATAAAAAATACCTCTATACAAAGTATCATTTTTTCTTAACAAATAAATGATGACAATGATTTGTTAATTTTGGCACTACTTCATGTTAACTTACCGGCCACTGGTTTAGTTTGATTCATTTCTGTAGCTTGTCGTATCCGGTGTCCAAATCTAATGTAATCAATAATCATCATCCAGCAACACGAACACTTCCACGCTTCAATAAACTTCCATCAACGATTTGCACAGCCAAAAAGCTTTCCTTGCCATTCCGTTGCGTTCCTTTATTTCGAGCTAAGCGGTGGCCATCACTTTGTCACCATTTTCATCTTTCCTATCGAACTGTTTCGCTTTTCAATTTGCATTCTTTATTATCACCGCACACTTGAGATGCTTGTACCGTGTACTGCACAGCCCAAGCCGGAGAAAGAAAAAAATGCCACGAAACATTCCGATAGTCGTATCCCGTTACCTTTTGCCACGAATTTATTGCGCAACAATGTCACCCTGATAGCTCGGTCGTGACAAAAACCGTTTCAACAACAGAGAAAGGAACCCTTGTTTACTCTAGAACCGGCTTCGGGGGTGGATTATCCCGGGTGCCGAAGAGGGAGGAAGAAAAAAAAAACTGATTCCATCCGCTCAGCCTGCCCGATCAGATCATCAACCTTTGCTTCTCGCCCGCGTTACGAATCGGCCGATTATTTGGGGTTGAAAATTGAAGTTTTTCCTCGGCCCGCCCGTCAGCACACCACGTCCCATCAGAAGCGTAACAATTTGATGGCAAATTGGTTGTGAAAGGGGTACCGAGGAGGATGTGGAACGCCCAGAATCAGATCACCCTTGCACTGGCGGACACGGTATCACCACCGGATCGGTGTATATGTTGGAGGGCTCAAATTGATTTCCCAAACAAATGGGCTACAGCGGCGGCGTACACCTTTCTCCGCCGGTCGACTTGCAGCATCATCTAGCTGACCAAGCGTTGGATTTGATCTACTCTCCTAAGTGACAGTGTCAATAAAAGCAGGCTCTCGCTGGGCAGGAGTGTACGGTAGGAGCTGGCCACAGCACGCACGCAAGAATCAACACAGCATCGTGCCGGGACGTTCCCGCACGGCAGGCACTTGGAGCGGGGCGCTTGTTGCGCTTTTGTTTGGGCTGCGTTTTAGCCACCGGTGGGCTGGTGTGACGACGGGACACAGGCATTCTCGCGCCCGTTGGGTTGGCCAGGCAAAAGGGTGTGGAAGAAAATTCCTGCAAACATCCCCAGTCAACACTTTGTTTCCCTCCGCAGACTGACCCATCCATTGTACGAAAAAGCGAGAAAAAAAACGAACAAAACCCCCACCAACATGAAAAACAAAAGCACGATCAGTTCGATTCCTCTCCACATGCCCCAGCAGGGCAAACATTCCAGTTGTTAATAACACGCTCCCTATAAGAGCACTCACAAACACACACAAGAGAGTCTGAGAGAGGACGCACACGCTGAAGCATAGAATTATGAGTACACTCTCCTCCCCGAAAAAAAGGGTTTCAACCGCACCCGAAGCAAAGAAAAAAAAAACGCGGTCGAGAAGGATGAAAATCGGTGCGAAACAAAACTCTGAAATTCTTGCCCTCCCACCCAACTCCAGCTCGGTTGCCTGCTGGCGGAATGCAAGATGTAAATCGGACCCACAAAGTTGGTAACAAAAAAAAAACAACGACTTTTTTGCCATCAAGAACAAAAATAGCAACATAAAAAAGAGGATTTTTTAATACGCACAAAAACACACATATAAAGAGAAACAAACGAAAATCCCATCCCCCGAAATGCAACAGTGAGCAATCATAATGGATCGCTCCACAGCAGAGAAAGCAAAAAAGCACGAGCGCCCTTCCAGCACGACCAACAAATCGGTACGGTGTACAACCTCCAGCTAAACATAATGCCTGCAGCGATGGGATGGAATCGTGCTGCCGTAGTAGACATACATATTATGCATTTCCCAAAACTCTGCCCTTTCCCAGACACGATAAGCGCTTGGTTTTATGAGTCACGTTTTGAACTTGACACTGAAAGTGATCGCGCACGGTGCCTGTTCGTACAGGGGAAGATCGGCACCCTTAACGTGGCAGAAATGCTTGGAGCGTTTGCGTGTTCCTTCCAGGATCAAGATACAGTTTTCGTGCAATGTTTTGACCGGCGCATTACGTTGATCGTAAACGTTTCGGGCCGTTTTGCTGCTTTTTAATTGCTAACCGTTTGATAATGATAGCCTTACGCAGGTTGACGTGAAGAACAAATTCATCGACAGTTAATAATTAAAGTGATTCTGATCAATTTAGCATAAATGAACAGCTGATTAGCTGATCGTCCATAAGGAGGGAGTCGAATATAGCTGAGAGGTTGTTTGGAAATAGAATCAAGCCTAAAGCTCTAAACTTCTTGAAACAAAGATAATGGATATGACTGAGTCTTGTCTTGAATTGGAAAAAGATTTGTCGCAAGCTATTGGACCTTGGACCTAACAAACAAAACCTAAAACCTATGGTAGTACTTACATGTGACTTTGAGACATAGACACTGTCCAAATCTGACGAAACCCTCTCAGTCAAGAATGAGAGAAAGATGCTCAGATAGATTACTGGCCCCGTGTGTAAGGAGAACTGGAGGAATAGTCGATGATAATCTGTGTGAACGATGCGATAATGGTTCTGTTTTTTTTTCAAACTAATTAAGTTTGACATACTTTTCGCAGCGAACCCGAAGACTCTAAAATCTACTACATGGAGAAAGGAAACATGGTAGGTTCAAACAGAAGTAGTAAAGTGGCGTAGAGGCGTCTGTCATCAACACTAAGATAATGAATAGCGAGTTCTTAAAGAGTTTCGAATACTCCTGCAGTAGTTCAAGTCCACTAAACAGTTGTTGAGTCTGATTTGCAACATTTGCATCCAATCCGTTCAAAACACCCATCTCGACGAGCAAGGTTTAACAGAGCGTAAGATTCTTAGTTTGTACAATAATACGAATTTTCTGAACTGCTGTTAGTGTCTGTACCATCCTCCCGTAGCATCTACATGCTTCAGAAGTTTCAGTAATTGATAGGTCGGCTTAGATACTTCGACAGCAAATGCATCTTATTTACAGCAAACTGGTACAGTTTCCCTACATTAAAGATATTTAGATAATAGTCAGATATAAAATTTTTCCTCCAACCGCCATTAACATCAGAATTTGTAAAAATAAGAATATAAAGATTTGGTCCAGATTCAAGTTCCAATTAATATTAAACCAACAATTGCGGCATCAAAGCAATAAGTCACACACAAAATAAATGCATGTTGAAATAAACCAGTTCTATTGCCTGTTTTTTCCCGAGTTCTCTACTTTAAGTTTTCGAAGCTAGCATAAAACGAACAAACACCAGTGTAAAATAAAAGTAACGTATAAAAATATTACTGTTTTTCCTTCCATTATCCTCGCGCCATTGTCGGTGAATGTCGCCGAGTTAATCTGCTAATTGCTTTCCCGCGTGCTACCGTCATCATCAATTATTGCAAGATACGCCAGCATCGTACGCACCCAGAAGCTTGACCCAGTTACAACATGGTCCAACCATTGTGCAGCCCTGTACCTTATCAACCCGGATTGTTTTCGTAGGCAACCACCACTGCCAACCATGGCAAACATAATCCAACCCCAATTCGTTTCGGACATTTATCCATTAAAATTACTTCTACCACGGTGACGGCTCTATCGAGCGAATACCATCCACCCGGACAGCAGAGCGTAGCAAGTTTATAAATGTCCAAATTTAAGCTGGAAAAAAGCGGAAAGTTGATGAGTGGAGGCACATGGAAAATAGGGAACATAACTGTCATATCGTCATAACGGCACCTCAGAAAACGTTTGCTCTGACCAGACGGGACGTGAGTGGAAAAAAAGGTCATACACGGGATGCACTACGTATGCGACCCAGAGATGAAACTTTAATACCACCGATTTAAGCTTCGTTTTTTTCGTTCGGGATCAGCCACAGGAGGTGAAGTGTAAGCGGATGTGCAACACACAACAAAACGGCCCCGCAAGTAAAACAACACAACAAAAAAACCTAACAGGACAATCACACTCGGCAAGCGGAATCCGACGTGTTTCAAATGCATGTCGTTGCATTTGAAACCCTGCCCTGGGGAAGTGGTAGTTGTGGCGGAAGGGAGAGTTATGCTGTCAAGCCATCCAGCGATGGCATCCAGCATCCAATCAACCATTCTCCCCCAGCGAATGACATCGGATTGCATTTTTTCCTAGAAATATTCCCGTTCGGCTCTCCTGCGTGTGTGTGTGTGTTTTTGTTTGTCCAGGTTTGGTGGGTGGCTAGGGGCTTACCATTGGGTGGTATCAGGTTCTTTGTTCGGTAGTTGTCGGATTAATTTTCTTTCATTCTTTCTTGTCCGCATTCGATCCGGTGCTCGGTGGCCATCCCGCCATCTAGGACACGCTTGTTTTTCTCGCACTAGCTTTCCCTCACCAGCTATCCTTTACTTTCCTCTCTAGGCACCAGTTACGGGGTTAATTGTTCACTGGATTAGTGATCCATTCCCGCTCGTACCCCCTCCCCCTCCCCCTCCCCATTTCTCCCATTATCGTGCCCTCTACCGGATAGACTATTATTACCGCAGGATGTGTTTTGCCGCAACGGAGCGATGGTTACGTCGGGTGTTACATTTGTGCGTTTGGTTAAGCTGGCTGTACTGCTTTAGTCATAGCAACATAGCCCCAGCTTTGACCTTTGACCATGATGAGGGGTGGCTCGCAATCGAAGATGGCTTTGCTGCCGTGTTGTGCAGCAGCTCACTGTCAAATCGCGGCAAGGTTAGGGAACAGCGTAAGGAAGCGTCAGAAAAGAAAGAGAAAGAGAGAGAACGACAGAGAGAGAGAACGAGAGAGAGAGAGAGAGAGAGAGAGAGAGAGAGAGAATTATTTTGCTAGGTAATATTACGTTAGGATTAATCTTATATTTAGGCATTTTATTATTAATGTTTCTTCCTCATGATAGAAACAATATACAGATGACTTAAGATATTTTCAAAAATGAGTTACTGATCAAGCAGACTAACTTAAACTACTTTTTTCCTTTAGTTTATAGCATGCGTTTAAATATATGATACAATATACAAGAATTATATTAACGCTGTCAAAAGTTCTAAATCTAAAAAAAAAATAATTGTATTTCACCACAAATTGTTTCAATTAAGCTTTCAAAGAAAAAATCTCTTCAATTTTGTTGGCAAAATGAATAAATCTCACTACACGGAAGGATAAATCTCCTCTTTAAAGAAATTAAATTTTACATTTTTCTATCAACCGAGTACATCCTGAACCCACCATACCAGGCTCCTTATCATACACTCAAATGCCGAGTCATGAACACAAACGGGGAGTTCATTATCCCTGGTGATTAGCGAAAAATTTGATAATGCCGGATGGTGGTATTTTGGGAAGCGAGAAAACTAGACGGTAGGCAGCATACCAACGAGATGAGGTGTGAGCTGAAACTGGACCCACACAACGAAGTCCGTCCATCGAGGACGAACAA
The DNA here is from genome assembly GCA_000349105.1 of Anopheles epiroticus. Lineage (NCBI taxonomy): Eukaryota > Metazoa > Arthropoda > Insecta > Diptera > Culicidae > Anopheles > Anopheles epiroticus. Next base: position 305,174 of record KB671931.1, read on the forward strand.
ATCTGTAGCTAATTCATCCATCACCAGCCTCTACAAGGCCGGCCTGTGTCGGAAAATCGATGGATTAATGAGCTGCTAAATCCGCCCAAGCGACAGGGCGTGGGTAAACGGGCAACCCACATCAGTTTTCGTAAACATTTTACGCTATTGTTTTTCACATCGGTACCAGCCGTGAGCACCACGTCTGGGACAAGATCAGGGTATCAGGGTGTTTTGTACGGAAAACAAAAAAGCTGTATTATCAGGAAGAAGATAAGCGTCAATCAATAAGTTACGCGTTGAATTCGTACTTAAACATAATCGGCCCGGATGTTACAATATGCCTACAGCATACAAAACCACACCCCTCTCTGTCTATAACCCGGTACTGAACCTCTCTGTCGTTAACCCTACTCTTCTGCAGACATTTTCTTGGAAAAAGTTGAAAGCCCATCCATCCCCTTTAGAAGGGGTAGGTGAAGTACATACACTCAAACAAATTGTCAGCGGTTTATCAATGCCAACCGATAACGCCTCGATTGCGTGCACCTCGGAACAAGCACCTCGAGCCGCTCGAGATGAGATAATCAATTGACAGACACCTGCCTTTCCGTTGGGCCTTCGCCCCAATTCCCGGCCTTACACGTGCCTTACACGTTACACCTCGGTATGCTCTCTGTGCTACAACAAAGTGGCCCTAGGAGAGTCTACAAGCGGTACAAGGATAATAAAAATAAATCATGCAAGAACGCATGTGCTCGATGCCGGCGTGCTTGCGTGTATGGCACACAAACGAAGCATACTTAAAATACATGCCTCACATCGTTTGCCCTCATTGTTACTGGTAGCTGGAAAATGTTGTTTTTATTTCATTGCTATTCAGAAAAGCATCCTACCGAAAGAGCTCAACCACCATCCGGACCACAAGTGGCCGGAATTGGTGAATGGAAGCGTGGACTGTTACACACTGTAATATAGGCAAAAAGGCACCAACTTACTTGCGCACTTCTTCTAGCACTTGCTGTAGCAAAACACACTCTATCGTAATGAATTTAAAGTGCAATTTATTTTTCCCCAACTTTTCACCCAATACTCTTGCCAGGGGATTTCCCTTGCACGTAACCGCAACCTTCTTAATGATAGTATACGGAGAATCTTCACCGTACTACACGAAATGCTTCATCGCAACCGTACTCCGGCAAATACTGTGCGCAACAAAATTTTGAGCACATTTTATCGTAAGCTCTAAGTTTCCTGGGGGCTCCTGTTTAATTTTCCCTCACTTCGCCGTATCGTTTCTTTATTAGCTTCACGAAATTAAAATGTAGTTGAAAAGTGAGGGAAACCCCAAGTCGTGGCGAACCCTTGGCGAACCGTGTTATCGCCGCCATCCTCCATCGCCATTGGTCCTGTTGCCGGGGCAAGTGCTCGCACCGAACGCGGTTGAATCATTTATCACATTTGTGCACAGTTTACGACACCAGACGGTGGGCCACAGCAAACATTCTGACCTTGCAAAAGGCTTCTCGCCTCCACCCACTTCAAAGTCAGCTTACAACGCGGACCTGCTGTACCGTTCGGTTCGCGCACGGTATTCCCGGGAAAGATACGAGATAAAGCTCTCAAGCCCTTGACTTCCGGGCGATAAAGCAGGCTAAAAAACGGTGCACCCTTCAGTGCACCATCCTTCGAGCGGAACGGTCTTGGTTTTTACATTTCGGGTTCTGCGGTTTCGGCTAGCTGGCCCGCGTCCCGCGTTCGTCCTCACGAACAATAAGCAGTAAGCTGTTGAAAGAGTAAAAATATTTACCTTTTCCGGACTACGGAAATTCCCACGCAGAATTGAAAGGAATCAGGGACAGGAGTAGAGCGAGCGAATTGTACACACCCCAAAAAAAAAAAAAAGAACACACTTAGAAAAGCTTGATTCGATGCATTGCAAATACCATCCATATACCACGCTCCGGGTAGCAGTGTGGATTGAAAGCCACAAAAGAATCTCAGAAGCAGAGGAAATGGGCTAGCAGGCACAGTCAGCTTTTAGTTGAGTAAGCTTTAAATTATGCCAAGCACGAATTTCCATCTTGATTTCGTTCGTTTGCAACACTGCCTGCCATTTTCCAGTGCAGAACGTGCAAAGATTGGTAAACTGGTTGCATTCTGCTCCACGGCGCCAATGCTTAGCGGACAGGGCCCTATACTGCCGGTTCCGGGTGAAAATGCTTTCACTTTTGAAGCGACTCGTGCGTTTTTTAGCAATGGAAAAGCGTGCCGGAACCGTACAGTGCCGCTGTTTTGCTGTGAAACTAATTGAAAACTAGTGCTTTTGTGCTCGCAGCTCGGGAAGGATTTCAGTTTTGCGCGTAGATTTGTACCCATTCGTATGGTATGACACCTCATTAAATAACTAATCTGCGTAATCCGTTGCTTGCGGTGTGTTGATATGTGTAATGTTTCTGAGCCAAACAAAACTAAAACGCTACAGAGAGCGAGAGAGAGAGAGAAAGAGAGGGAGAGAGAGAGAGCCATGGAAGTTTTCAATTGTATGCTACATTTCAAAGGAACTTTAGCTCTTAGTACAGTATTAACAGAATTGTTTAATATTAAAACATGAAGTGGATTTTGGTTTTAACAAAGTTTTGGTGTGCTTTTCACAACACAAAAAAAAATGATAATATTGGCAGTAATTGCTTACATATTAACTATATAAAATTATTAGCATTAAAACATAAACAAATTCGCGTTTTTAAGTCACCTTTTAAGTAAGAAGGCTTAGAATCAAAATTTAACAAGCGGATCAACACATCTAAAACTGCGAAAGAGTTTTTGGATTTGTTTTTACTTGTATTGAATTCCAAAAATGTATAGAAACAGAAGAACATAGAAAATAACGTAATAATTTAGACACTAAAGTATTGTTATTTATAAACAGCACAAAAAGAATTCGGTCTTTCCATAGCCTGAGGAAGCATTTCACCTCACAAACCTTTTGCGACGGACAAAGCTGAGACTATATGAGCTGAATAGTTGTATAGTTCCAGTACTCACGTCTGCCTCTAAGACATGGACTCTGTCCAAATCTAACGAAACCCTCTTAGCCGCGTTCGAGAGGAGGATGCTCAGAAGGATTATTGGCCCCATACGCGAGGAGAGACAATGGAGGAACCCATACAACGACGAGCTGTACGTGCTTTTCAACGACCTCACAGTTGTTCAGTGAATTAAGCAAAGCTGGGCATGTTATACGCATGGACCCGGACGACCCAGCCCGTAAAGTCCTCTTAGGCCGTCCACATGGACAGAGGAGGCGTGGTAGGCCCAAGCTGAGGTTGAGGAGGATGGCTTGGAGGCGTCCGCCATCAATCCCGGTATAATGGATTGGTAGACGATGGGGCGAGACCGTGAGCGGTTTCGGAGTTAGTTGCAGCCGGTGAAGACCGCGAAGCGATTGAAGCGCCCGATAAGTAAGTAAAAAAAGTTCAAAAAAAAATGCGGTATCACCACAGTTAAATTAAAATTACGAAAATTATGGTTCAGTTAACAACATGCTTCTGTGCATGATTCAACCTATTAGATATGATTTTAATATTTTTCTCTCATCATCCTGCATCGCGTGGACTGAACCAGAAAATCATATAAATCGTAGGTAAGGTAAAAAAAAAAACATATGAATAACAAGAACGTAACTTGTATAGAAAAAAAAAATCACCAAAGTCCTCTTCTGATAATCTTTTCCAGATGAAGTACTTCCTCATGCTACTACTAAGATTAATACACACCAGTGTATATTTATTTTGTAACGGCTAGGAGGGAATAAATATTTTTTGCAAATGAAAATTGCCCTAGGCAACAAAATACCCACCTGCGTTACAGTCTACCGTCAATGCTGCTTCAGATTCTATCGGTTATGCATTTCTTACCATCGAACCAAACAAAGTACACCTGGTCGCTCTAAAATCATGCACGAGAAGGATGCTACGATAGCATTCTTCAGAAAATCTTTCCAAATGCCATTACTCAGCATTCAAGGTTGCTAACACCGAGAAAGAGCGAGCGAAAAGGAGGTCTGGTTATTCGCAACTACCTTCCTGCGTTTACCTTTACCCCGTTTACGTTCTAGTTTCTGTATAAAGTCTGTCAGTAGCTGAATGCAAATGTGAAGCACTTCCGGAGCCGCTACGCTTACTGCAAAGCGCATAGCATACGGAACGGATGTGTGATTATCCTTCTTCAAGACCTGGACCTATATAATGCAAGCAAAAATTCAGTGAGAAAGATGCCAAAGGCAAGGAGCATGCGGGGAACGTTTAATGGTCGGTGTAGGGCTGCTTCCCCAGCATTGGAGCGACATTATCATAATAAATTTTAAATACATGCATAGGCATTAGCCACTGGACACACTGTTACAAGCATCGTCAACCGGTGCCCGTTGCCTTTGTGCGGGTCTTTACCCATGTGTTGTTGCCTACCCTGAAGGCTGGCGATGCATAATGATTATTATTAACCAACAGCCAAGTTATGTGTCTTGTTCATGGAGATTTGTTTTTTTTTTTTATTCGCTTTCCAGATCCAGATGTTTATCGAACCGAAGCGGCAACAGAAAGGAACAGATTGTGTTGCGAAAACGGAAAAAACTTTTCCTACAAAAAGAAAATTGTAGCAGAAGTACGATTAATCTACCAACTTGCTACGCAGTCGAAATAAAACGAAACAAATGTACACAGAAGTACATTAAAACGTTACAAATTATTTATCGCACACTGAGTGGCCCAAGCTTTCGTGTTTTCGAAAAAAAGTCTTTACGTCACTGCACACAATCGAGTTCGATAGATCTCAAGCGCTTTGAGCACGGGCCGAAACAACAAAATGCAAAAAAAAACTTTTCAATTACTTTTTCTTGTATTGGATAAAGTAGTGACAGTGACCCTGCGAACCTTTTACCAGCAAGTCGGCTGTGTGAAATGTTTTGTTTTTGCATACGTTGCTCAGTTCGGGACATTCGTGTCATCATGAGACTAATGCAGTGAAGCCAACCATCACGACCTACGATGCAAGGGGAAACATATTTTCAAACTTAAAAGAACTAATAAATTCTTGGAAACGATGCACTGCGTTAAATGTTAAGCAAAATTACATTAGCTCAACTACGGGCTAGCTTGAAGTAGAGAGCAAAGTTGTTATTCTGTTCTTTTAAAACATCCCTTAAAAAGTATTTTTTCCCGGCAAAACATTACTGCCTTGCTAATTTAATACATTGAAAAAGCTGAAAATATTGTGACTGCATAGAAAGCAACTATGTAGAACCTACTACGCCTACAAGGCACGATACACACGCTCGGTTCAGCAGCAACACGCCGCATCTTCGAAGAACGATAAACGAATGTCAATTATGCTCTTCTAAAGGCACCAAATCGACACCGCTCACGATATCGAGCTGATAAAAGGGCGGAACGCACACGTACTGCAGCAGAGGGTGGCAGTAATTTTCGCGTCAACTAGTGCTACTTCATCTACTAGACTACGAGAGTCAATGGGACTCTTACCGGTGTGATCCTATCACGTACACCTGGAAAGGGATTATCAGTAAAACTGTCGCTCGGTGCTGCCAGTGTCGACAATACCGCACAGTAGGAAAGTTGCCACATAGCGTTGGAAAGACAGCATTTATAAGCAATTAACAATAATTAGTTGAATAAAAACATTTTCTTAATATGTTTAAATTTTCTATATACTTGTTATCTATATTTACATTTTATTTTTTTTTTTATTCTCTTAGTGACGGCCAGGCCGTATTGTGTGACTTAGTGTACCCGGCCATATCAAGATTGTAAATCCTGCGTATGGGGGGTGGTTGTGATTAAGTGTACCCATAGTAGAATAGTCAATCCTGCGTATGGGGGGCGGTAGTGGTCCGAATGAGATTCGAACCGGCGACGGGCCTTTTGACAGCCCTACGCCGTTACCACTCGACCACCGAGCCGGCCCATATTTACATTTTATATTTTTTATTAAAAAAAATTAATTATAACTTTCTAGACACATCATTGTGCTTGATATCTTTGTTCGTTCGAAATAATAAAAAATAAACAATTATTACAGCCATTGATTTCATGTGTGTTTAGACAATTTTTGAATTAATACATAAAAGTAGGTCTTTTTTTAGTAGGTCTTCTAGTAGTAGATGCCTTTGACACTTTACATTGGTCTGTGTAAATATTTTGTCGTATGATAAGCATTGTCATGTATATATGTTAAAAATTGTAGTGGGAACATATGGCAAAATATTAATTCACATAAAACACGAACAACACTTTAATAACGTCTTATAATTGTGTATAGATTAGTTTGGACTGCTAACTATGTGCTATCTAAATTCTTCATTTCTATAGTGTCTTAGAGAAAAAAACTAGGAAAGACATTGACTGATACTGATGCTGATTACAATATGTAAAACATCCTACACATATATAGATACAACCACTTTATGCTTTAGAACAAAGGTACAAATATGTTTAAATATTGATGTCTATCTATTTTTTCCTTTCCCTTTGACCTTCGCAAATCCCATCGTGTGCTCCTTTTAACGAGTGTCGCTGCGTCCCGAGACGCACGTCTTCTTACTTCACGTACGGGAAGGGTTTTACGCTAATGGAGTCCCGGTGCCACCGAACGAGGCATGACGGTGCCAAATGATAGGCAGTTCCGTCCGACCTTCGCAACGATGCTGCGTATCTACGTTACGGAATGGTACCATCGAGATGTTGTAACGCAACCGGGGCAAACAAACCGTGAAGCCTGGAGCAAAATAAATGCATCCTGGTGGAAAATGTTTTAATCTAGATAAAACATTTACCCTTCATCTTGAGGCTTTATTTTACGCTAGTTCATTGGTGTTTCGGTGGCTCACGGAAAAAAGACGTTCAATCGTTGCAATAAATGGGAGTGAGAATTCTACCTGCCATTCTCGAGGTATCAATTCGAAGGATCAGTAGCAAACGCTACTACAAAGCGTGTTCGCTGCTGCCCCAACCATTTAGAGGTAATTGGTTCACTTGTCATTTTAAGTGTGCTCTGTTCTTGCTTCACCATACCCAGCACCTATATCAACATGTAGGCAAGGAATACAAAATGATTATTGGTATACGGAATAACTCACAACTTTTTGCATCTTTCGTGCTAGCAGGCACATATTATCTATTTCCTAGGAAAAAATCGAACCAATGTTGTGACTCTAGTTACAGATGATCTTCTAGGAATTACTATTATTCGGTCACTAAGGTATCCTGGTTGGTTAAAGCACAGAACAAACTTATAACGAGGCTGAGATTCAACCAGATAAACAGCTCGATGTCTTTTTTCCCACGAAATCAGAATTACCCCTAACTGAACAGATAATGATATCTTGCACCGACCATCATACACGTTTTCGACCCAGAATGGCATGTTTCTGGCAGGCAAATCGATCGATTAGCTACATCAGTTTACGTGTGCGCCTAAATTGGTCCAGCAAATCGCATCGCTTTAAGGTACAAAATTGTTGAAATCAACCATCACTGTCATTTCTCTTTACCGGAAAGCCACTGATGAGGCAAAATTATGGGAAAAAATACCATTTCATCGGTAAGTCAATATCGGGATTCTGTCTCGGCACGTCCGAGGGATATGCACGAAATGAACTACCGCCCGTACTCGGCGTACTACTTTACCTCAATGGTAGAGAATTAGCGTCCCGAGAGCTCACACCGTTTGGGGTTTGGAGGCTTTAAAAATGCCCGATTACCCGTCGATGTCCCGTTTGCAGTGCAGATCGAACGGTTCAATGTTCTTCGGTTGCCCCATGCATAGGTTCAAGAGCCACGCAGTGGCAATTTAAGTGCCATCACGTCGTCCATTACACGATAGGGGTCCGTACGCCAAATGCGGGAGGGGATAGCCTGATGTCGTGAGCTGGCTTCTAGAACCCAGCGAGTCATCAAAGCGAGTCGATCGCGGGAACGTATCACGGTCCTATCCACCGATCGGAGCACGGTTTAGTGTTGTTCAATGGCAAATTGTAACCCTAACTGGCAAATTGTAACTCAGTGCCATTTGCCGTGCAGGATCTGAACATCCCGTGACTAGGTTCTTTGCCGAAGATCAAACGGGATTACAGGCTGAGGGAATGAATATTGCATTCCTTCTCGCTCGACACGAATTCGGGGAAAGATGCATCTTTCCCATCTGGTCAAATCTCACAATGCAATACTTGGTAAAAGTAACACCGGGGATTAGAAGTTGTAGCTTCAATCTTTGCAAAAACTGCACCATAGTATAAAAGGGGAGTCGCACGACAAAGACATATAGGACATCGTTCTGTTACCGTTACGTTCTGCTATGAGACGAATTGGACAAAACCCAGTCATTGGCTTGAAGACTTTCATCCCAATAAGAACTCATTGTACATTGGATATAGATATCAAAAGCTTGTGTCAATATATCAGATAGTTTTTACCATTTTTTTAGTCTCGTCTTGTTCAACCTGTACGATCGAACGCAATCGAAAGTGTGCACACCAAAACCAATAAGATCAAAGGCCACGGTTCCAATGCCAGCCACACTCCACATCAAAATACTCCCTGTTTGCTTTACAATCTTGGCTGGATTTATTCAGTTTTGTAAGGGAGTGGAAAATCAAAACAGGACCGATTCGATAGAAATTGCATTTACTAGCTTGGTTTCGAAAACTATAGTGTAACAACAAAATAAAATTATCTGATGTTCACGTGCAAGCAAACGCTCTCGGAAAGAAAATTAAAATTTAAATTGACAGGATGGATCAGGCATGATGCAAAATTGGTACATCGATAACAATGTGTTGGCCCAGAAAATGTTGGTCATTCATTTGGAAAATAGAAGATTATCTGATGATGATACTGAGCGGAATTTCTCCACGTTTTAAATTTGTAAATTTAAAAGTATTAATTTTATTCCAGGTCTCTTAAACCATCCACATGAATGCTGTCTTCTGTAATCCCCGATCAAAGATAATAAAGTCCTGTCACCTTTTTCAAACTGTCAGTCGTTGCTGCCTTTCACTACGATAAGATAATTCCTGAAAGGTGAAAACTCATTTAAAGTGAGTGCTTTTCATTTAAAGCAACGATTCCACCCAACAATCTCCCTCCAGAGCCCATCTAAAATAGTGATGCAAAAACAAACCAATATATGTGTTACTATCTCAAGCGCCTCATCCAATGACCGGTCGTTCTGTTTCACTGGGACCAATTGAAATTTGATAGATGTGCCTCGGCAAAGCACACTTTACTATCCCGGCACCATCATGATATTGCAAAATGAAAACCATACAAAGCGCCACCATTTTCGGTCGACTCTTCTCGACTTCATTTGCGGTGGGATTGACGACCGCAGGGATATGGAGCAAAACGCCCCGGTCCACCCATTCATTCATCACGCCACCAGTGTTCATCACTCAACGACAATTTCATCATGTGACAAATTTGCGTTCAGCCAGGAGTAAGAAGGTTCACGAACACTTTGGGGTTTTAGCTCACCGAGTTCGGTTCGGTTTCGTGCACTGCGGCTGGGACCAATGATCCGTTTAAGAAAGTTATGGTGCCAAAGAAGCAAAGTTTTACCCTTTTACTGGCAAACGGCAAGGGTACAAAGAGGCAACAGGAACGAATAAAGCTCAACCTTTTCAGCATCCTTGCGAGACGATAGTTTGTAATACTTTGACTGTACTTTGGCAGGAGCTTTTCCATTCTATTTTTTTGGTAAAAAAATTTGCTGTACCTACTTAAATCAGGCTCGCTAGTGTTTGATGATTGTGATAAGCAGTGAAGCGCCGTAACAAAATTTTATGCAAAAGATTAATACCATCTGTGGATGCAAGAAGCAATCAAAAGAAAAAAGCGCTGCATAATGAATCAATACCACAAACAAAGATTAAAATAAATACATTTGGGTTACTGACTGGAACTTTTAGAGTGTCGGGAATCTCTTCGAGTAGCTAAACAATTACATTCAGAACAGCAAAATACTGGACAGTATTGCAAAGGAACATAACAAACAGTAGAAACACAATTCCACGCAGTTATTTAATATTCCAGTTTAAATTCTACTCAAAACGTCTAAGCAATGATAATCAGCCTGAACTAAGCATAATAAAGGTTTTTTTTTTCAGACATTCCTCCCTACACCGGAAAGCTCGTTCGCTTAATAACGTTAAAGCTAACGAGGTGTGGAATCGTACCGTTTCAACGTTATGTGTACGGCCAAAAGTAAACACTCAAAATGTGTTAATCGTGTAAGATTGGTCGGGGCTTAAAATAAAAACAGCGTAATTCAGTTCGTTCCACAACAAAACTCTCATACACACACGCGCGCGCGAAGAAAGAAAATTTGCACCATGAAATGATGCATGATGGAATTTTAAATTACATTACCCAAAGCCCACAGCCACGACGATACCCGTGGGGTACCGTGCCCATGCCCATGTGAAATGTAGTTCGCTCTGTCAACAATCTTTCGCAGCTTCTACTCCATGTCTGCACCACCAGACGAAGTGTCCTTGGTGCCACATTCTGCGTACGTACGTAGCAAATGCGCTTCGGGCGTGAAAGTACTTCCGAAAGCTTACAGGGCTGCTTGCGAGCAGGTTTAAAACTTTGAGTAATGTTTTCTTTGTGGGTATGGTATGGTTTTAACCTACAATAACTCACATCCCTCACCGGGTGAAGGAAGGAAAGAAAAATATATATATATATTATCGCTCCAACACTCGAATCAAGTAACAGTCTCGTGCGGCTGCAGCTAATGGGTTTTTAACTCACACAATTTAAAAACTCATTTTCTCGCACAAAAGCCCCATGCAGGATTCAATTAAAAGTGAGTTTTTCGAACGTCAGCTTTGCTCACACGATGCAGCGGTGCGGTATTGGTGACAGGGTGGAAAATGATAAGCCAAAACTCCGGGAAAGGTGGGAACAAATGGAAAGTGACAAAATGTATTGATAAAATGTTTACGTTTGCCAGAAACTTTTGTGTGGGCAAGGGCACACGAGTAACAGTATTCTCTTGCTAACGTATTTTTAGTACAAGGATACGTTTAATTTATTCAACCGATTACAGTTCTCTATGGGAGACTACATGAAATTCTTGGAATGGATTATTAATGTCGTGGAATCGAAGCAAGATAAATACGACAATGAATAAGCTGAAAGCTGTAGAGCTACATTTTTCATTTATATTTTGATATGAACAAAGCTTTCGCTTCTTAAGCATCCTAAATCTCGATGATTTCAACTTCGTTAATATTATTGCACCAAAAGCAACTTCACTCACTCCATGCCGCACTGCTGCGGCGCGGTAATGATACGGAAAATTAATCCTCAGAAACACGGATTACACAGAAACTTTGACCTCTTTCGTGGTTCTTATCATAGCATACCCGAAGGAGGAAGGAGCACTGTGATAAATATCGAAGCAATTTTTAACATGATCACATGCATAGCAAATTCCTTAACGGCAACATCTTCACGGGACTGAGCAGATAATTAAATTATTTCAAATTTCTACCCGCTACGGAATGGTGTTCTCGGTTCTAGGAAAAAAATAAGATCTTATCTTAAAAGAAGTAGCCCTAGCTGGTTTAACGCGTAATATGCGGTCGAGTGAGTGTTTGCATGAATTTTCGCCACTAACGACGCCAAGAGTCCCGTTTACCCGTTCGTTGCACGATAAAAGTGCGTTTACCTCGCAACGGTGGGTGTGCTGGTTCAATTTTTACATTACTACTACACCACTTTATGGCTGGCTGCATCAAAGGGCCTGCTATGAGTTCAATCTACGCATTTTAAATGCAGATCGGCACAGACAACAGAACCAATTAGCCTGGGGGCGATCGGTCCCAAAGCGCATTAGCATACAATTTCCAGCCGGGGGTTCGGTAGGGAACGATAATCAGAATGTTTGTTCATGCAACCGTTTACCTTCAGTCAACAGTTATCAGACAAATGCAATTTGTATTTTTTTTATCACACGTTAGCTTTGTATTTATTGCTTTTTTTTGCTTAGAGATTGTGAGACCGTTTATGTTATTTTTACTTTAAACGTTTAAGCAAATTATTCATTTTGACATTCATATGAATTTTCCGTAAAAGTAAAATAAAGTAATAAAAAGGGCTCGAATTGAAAAATATAGTTCGAAAATGCAGACCCAGAACACCTCATTCCATAATATCCCGAAGCACGTGATATATTTCCACTCGCAAACATTGTCTGATATGTGCTGCTTCTAAATAAAGAATTTTCACCTCATGCTACTTCACCTTCTCCCGCCCACTGCTGACCTGTTGGAAGCAGACCAGCAATTTGCATACTTTACAATTTGCATACAGGTGCTAGAAATCACTCGAGCCTTGAACATATGACATTTCAATGGGAGCAAATTACTTAACCGAATTCATTAGCTTGCGGTTAAGCTGACCATCGCTACCGGTTGTCATCTTTCACCCAGGTTCCGGGTGCTAGCCCTTTGCAATCAAATGAAGAACGTTCGCAGCGGATAAGCATGGCACCTGTACCATCTTGCATAGAGATGAGTTTATCGAATTATCCATCTGTACAGCGTACGATAGTAGTGCTGCTCGGCAAGACACGGTCGTTATGTGTGCTCTAGTAACTATCATGGTGCGGGTTCTTGGTTTAAACACATCCGGAAAGCTTGGCTACCACAAACCTTTTCACAATTGTGGCAACAAGTTCATGGATATTCATAGAAACGAATCTTTTCGTTGAAGAACGAAAATAGTTCGGATGGCAGAATTGGGTGGTTTCAGCTACCGGAAAAGCGAGTCGATTTCTCCTATAACAATTATGGAATTATTAAATTTAACATTAATATCACACCCGAAAGCCGACTGAACCGCAAAATCAGTAAAATTAAATTCATAGAAATTGTGAAACTGAAACCATTGTAGACCATTGTTCGAGCAACTAAGAGCTCCGTATCATCGAGTGTATCAGTGTATTATCGAGCATAATCTTTGGAAAAGTATTACATTAAACAAAAACTAAATCGATGGTGGCTTGATGTTCCGTTTACGCTTAAGTGAACGTTTGGAGGATACTTCCATTGAAACGATTTACATTTAATTGAAATTTTAAAAAGCTTATGGAAAACACTCTGATTTTCAGTTATTGTTCTATCAACTGAAGTGAGATATTGAAGCGAGTAATATCACACTTCTTTAATTTTAAACACTAACTGTAAATATATTGTTTTTGCTAAAGAGGAGCTTTGCTCAAAGTCTTTCGTTTAAAAATGTTGCTTTATTTATTTTTTATTTCAAACGCCCTCCACACATAAACCCACATCAGGTTACATTATTATAGTCACATTGTTGTATTCATATGAAAAAATATGTTGAAATTTTATAGATAATCATCGATCATCACCAATTACTCTGAGAGCAACCACTGCAGATAATCGTGTAACCCACCTAGATAAACTTTGTTAAAAATCTGACCAGGTCTATCCCCTTTCAAACCTTTGAGCTTCTTCTATCTATGTTGTACTGCAAGTAAAACTCAGCTCAGACTCTCGCTCTCTCTCACTATTGTCACAGCGCGCTGCACTCTGTTACATTTCGCTGTCAGCCTTTCCTCTATTCATTCGCGGAACTCTGACATACTCTGACACAAAAATTACTCAATTACAGCCAACGGAGCCAGAAACGAACGGTGCCGGAACTAACCTCCCTTCTTACTGGCTCATTATCGAATCAAACAACTCGATCAAACGGGGTACGGCAATCAATCAAGCCTGCAAGTGAGGCTGCATCATCGTACATTTTATCCTTAATTCACCCATGGAAGCGTCATGAGAATCGGCTGGTCTGCGATCGGAGCTCAAGATCGCGCTCTCAACCCTCAGCAACAATGTCAACAAACTTTGGCCCTTACCTTTCATGGTGCGGATCGATGCAGAGCGGGTGGTTATTCACATCCAGCCCTACCATGACCTATGCCCTCGTCAGTACACTCGGTACCGCGTCAATCGCCTCGAACTTGAACCCTCACACACCCCTTACAAGCGCTCGCAGCATCGCAAAACCAGAGCCAGCACGTGATCGTAACTTCACCACCGATGGGCTATATTTCATCGTCCACGATCAGTTCGCTTTGTTCGTTCGTCTAAGGCATTTTCCTTCATCATCATCATCATCATCATCATCTGCAGCAGAACCATCAGCACCGGTGCAATGTCGTAATGTGCTCGCGGGGTTATGCTGTCCAGTGTCGGATCGGTCACTGAACCTGCCGCAATCCGCGTCTTGCCGCCCGGCTGAAGAACCTTTTTTGCAACGTGCAACAAAGGTGCGCCCAACAGGGAGGAGCCAGGAACGCCGAGATGGGCAGTGAAATCGACAAAACCTATGCTATGGATGGGAAGAATGCTGACCCCACCCGCGGCCGGCGGTACGGGGCTATTTATAGATCTCATAAATTACTCTTCCATCGTATTTATCATTACCCGGGCGTGGAGCGAGAAGAAGCCCTTCGCTCCCCACCGGCGCACCTGAACCCCCCCCCCCCCCCCCCCCTCCCTCCCACCCTCGTGTTGCACAATTACCTGCTGCATTCCGTCGATCATAGAATGCCGGCTCGCCGTCAGAACCGCAGCCAAGCTTCGAACCGATGACCGATAGCCGATCAGACCCGCCAGCCTGAATATCGATCAGCCAGCAAAACGTGATCGAGCACAAACAGTACATAAATAGGAATCGGCCCCGAAAGCGGACGGATCACGGGATGGAAAAAAAACTCGCCCGCACGAGCAAGCGACGAACCCGATCGGCTGTACACCGTGCAACTGTCAGCTGCCCGCTCGTCGAGCCGCTGCCGTCCACCGCATGAGTCATCCGGGGCGCTGCCGTTTGTGAAGCGGCTGCCCATCGCCCAACCGATCGCAGGACCGTGATTGTCATTTTCCGGCCACCGAAGACGGGGCGATCAAGTACGGGCGCAAATAAATCATGGCACGGATGCATTCCTGCGCTTGCACGGTGGGAAAACTGAACAACTGTCCATTCCTGGGGAAGGCTCGCGACCTGAGGCCCGACAAAGTTGATCCCTTTTGCTCGATAGATAAATCTTGCGGCGGTCAACGGCAGCCCCCGTTCTGACCGATGCCCGGTGGTAATTACAGCGATTAAAGCACGCGATCGGCCCCGCCGGTTCCACCTTCCAGCCCGCGGGCCACGCATGATGCATGGCGCGATCCAGAGGCTGGACGGGGCAATCGCCGACTGTCAGTTTGTGGCTCAACCGCGGCCCGCACAATGTCAATCGAACAGCTCGGTCCGTTCCACAGTACAAGCCTGGGCCGGGCGGGCGGGAAGAGGAAGCAAATGATTATTCCTCCCCGTGCACCCCGATCTCCCACCCTCCCGTCCACCTTGCTTAACTCGTCGCATTTGCGCTCCCGGGGCAGACCGATCGCTTTATTTATTATGCTCATCCGATTATAAGCAATTTAAATTTATTCACCTTGATGGCGGGCGCTTCCGTCGATTCTGGCCCGGTCGGTCCCCGGTCGGTGGTGGAAACGGCGAGCTGGAGCTGGTGGAAAGTGGCGCATTCGAATGCATTCCAATTACGGTGCTCTCGGCGAATGCTCGTGTGCCGATACTAGGCGGCGGGATTCTTTTCCATCCCGACCGAGCAGCATGGGAAGGCTCGTGTTCGTTGCGTTGGTTTGTGCCTTGTGGGTGTTGCAGAGCATTCGAGCATTTGTTAGTTATCCTTAAACTTCTACTGGCGCACCCGTAAAGACGTTTGCCACCCGATGCCGCGGGGATGGTTCTAGGATTAGCTTATGCGGCTGAACGTTGTTGCAACGGTGCGCTGTTATTTGCCGACCCGGTTGTACAAAGGGTAGACGTTTGCAGCACTGAAAAGGCACGACGACTCGCCAACTATCTCACCAAATGCATTATGCTTCATGACTGCACGTTTGTGTTCGTGGGATGTGTCTTATCAGACGGGGAGAACCCATCGGCGCGGTGGTTGCAATAATGGAACAGAATATAACGCAAGTCTCCATCGCTCTGCATGACTTATGTGTAAAGTGTTTTTCACAGAGGAGTATTTGTGCGTTAGGCTACTTCAGGCCAGTACCAGCGAGGCAACAAAGAGGCTGAGCTCGTCTGCCAGAGCATTTGTTTTTCCTAGGATAAGATCGATTATGATAATTAAGTAATCATCTTTTATCTAATATTTGATAGAGCTTTAAAAAAGATGACATTCCACGTAGTTTAAAAGCTTAACTATGAAAACAACACATTGCAAGGGGTTTTGGAATAGATGTACTAGAGTTGTTCCTTTGTGCAATGTTCTAATAATATATTTTTCGTAGTTATAAAATTACACTTCCTGTTCCGTCTAACCGCCGGAAGACGTTTTCAACTTGCCACCTGGGTTAAACGTCTGACGGTTGACAGCGCGGATTGAGAGGAATGACCGAGAGAGTGTGTGATCGTAACTATAGGGAGCGATGGCGGATTTTTGGATGTGAACTACCTTAAGCGTGCCGAGACAAGCAAAATAAAGTTATAATTGTAATCAAACCCTCGTATTAATCATCGTATCGTTCCGAACGGCAATAAGAGCAAGATAAAACTATTCATTTGAGGTAAAATGTAAATAGTTCCTCATTCCTTGTTTATTTACAAATTAACTTTTGAATACTGATATAATATTTTTTTGTTTAAAAGTGAAAGCTAAGTGAAGAGCATTCAGCAGCTCCCAAAAATAGTAAAAGATGTTAATTTGAAACTCCCCATTGACTCATAATAACCGTGAAAACAATGATAATGTTTACCGAATATCGTTTTTCTTCAAAATAAAGTACAAACTCGTGCAAAACGGTTAATTATCTACGATTCAGCATTTTATTCAATATTTTTTTAATATGTTTTATTCAATATTTTTTGCACTAACTTTGTAATGGGCGTAATGGTCATAATTGCCACTTAGCTTATAATTGTTACAGCTTTCCTATTTCAATCAAAAATTAACCGAAAATCATGCAGGAAAACTGTTTGCTTGCTCATTTCTCTTTTGCTAAAATTATAAAATCATACATGCTATGTGCCAATAAAGAGCAATTAAAAAATCAACATCATTCAATCATTATCACTCCATCATTAAAACTAGTTCCCACAGTGGCATTAATATTCGCCCGTACCTCATTAAGAACATTTTAGACAAACGCTATCCCCAACAGTCACTATATGCGAAGTGTGTACACCTACACGACCGACAGACTCATAGTGCCCACAATACGAGCGAACGAGTTTTTGACCGTTTTCTCTAACTCCTCCACATCTGTTCCCCTTCTTCCCTGCTTCCCTTTCCTTTTACTACCATCAGCTCGTGGATGATGGGTGATAAAATAGTACAGCAAACCGCAACACATTAGCGCAACAGCATATTATCGAGAGCGCTCGTAAATGCTCGGCGCTACAAACTCCAATTCATGCTCGGATGCGGTCAGGGGCAGGTTGCAGGAACCGCTGCGGACGGATAGAGCACGAGTCTAGTGAAATGTGGTGTTGCATTCTGTTTCATTGCGTGCACAAATGGTCGCATTATGTGTTTGCAGTTTTCCGTCTTTTTTATGGTGCGATTACCATTTATTTCACCACTCACGGAACCAGTGTCGTAGTGCATGTGGGACGACACGCGGTGTTTTTCAACGGAAACGGTGTGCAGCACTATGTTGTGATGCGACACACAAAACCCATTGAAAGCGTTTAGGTTTTTATTCGTTTTTTTTTTTTTTTTTTTCAAACGTGTTTTTCTATCCTTTCGCAAGCGATGGGTCAGTTGTTCGCGGATGTTTGCTGAAGCACGTTTTGTTTTAAGCAAAATGGTCAATGAAAAGCTCTTTGGTACACTCTTTTTTAATCCTAGTACTGAAACAATATAAAATGTAACAATTGTCGCAAGCAGAAAAAGCTTACCTATGAATTTCGAATTTCAAATTTCATTTATTATGGTTCTAAAACTATGCCCTTCAATTTCAATTCGATCAAACAACACGGAGCCGCTGATTTGATAGCCGAAACCAACAAATCCAAAACAGGCCGTACTACAACTTTGCTAAAACAGTTTCATGCTTCGCAAGGCTCGACTAGAAGTGAAAGTGCCCAATTGAGGGTTTTTCAATGCCAAAGTAAGTGTTTACGAAGATCGATAACGAATCGGCTATGAAAATCCTGCATGTTTTTTGCTCTCCTTTTAATGAAATCAGAGGAATTTAGACACCCAAAAACATTTGTAGAACAACGAATTTTACCATTTTGCTAAAACTACTAACAATATGTAGTGATACTTTTACTATTTGTCCTCGAAAAAAAAATCTTAAATAGATAAAAGTAACTGAAAGATGCTATGCTAAATATTTTTACTGTAATTTATTTTATTCCTTACTGCGCTATTTGAAACTAAACTAACAAAATCTTGTCTGCTCATTTATCTACTGTGAATTGAACTTAAAAAAAAAATCAACATCAACGTGAGGCTGTTCTGAATGATTGTTTCGTTCCCTCCACGAAGGCATGACAGACAGAAAAATGAAGCCACAAAAACAAACCGAAATTCCTCTCCCATCGTGCCAGCATAGATCAACATTCTCACCAGCATTCGACATTAAATTGTCACCGGCAGGACCGAATCATTCTGTCCGTCCCATCACGCCACATTACGTGACATAATTATCTCGATCCGGTTCATTCCTTCACCATCTTCAGGCACAGTTGGATCGCGTAAAAATAAAAAGCGACGTTTTGGACAAATCACCCTCCAGATGGCTCATTTTCCGCCTCAAGACTGGGCCGCCATCTTCGCAAGATAATTACAGTTGTAACCATTTCTGTGGTTTGTCACAAATGTCCGTTTTGGGGCAGCTTTTGTAGTATGTTTGCGTTTTCTTCTTCCTTAAACCAAACGATAGCGAATTGAAAAGTAAAATCCAACCACTATTAGCCCACTGCTCTTTGTCATCTCCGGTCAAAGAATCTTCGGGTTGGATGATGCACGTGACGATTCGACAAACGAGAATGGCTCACCGGATTCCCATCGTCTCGGTGCTGGTAGTCACCGGTGACGCAAAAAATAAAACAAGTCAACGAACGGTTCAACACAACCCCCCAATCACTGTGCTCAAACCAGTGCGAATGTAATTAGTGTTTCGTTCATGGTTTGAACATGAAACGTAAGTCTCCCCCCCCCCTGGGGGAAATCGGCCGAGCTCACACGCGCACCCGGCCAACAAAAGAAGGATTGGGTTGCAAAAGAAGATCAACGAAATCGAAAAATACGCTCCTGCGGGGTGGAGCCTTAACATTCCATTTCGGGTTCGGGTTCCGAGCGGCAAAGCGGGGTGCGGGAGGAAGTGCAGACCGAAAACGAAACCACAACGCAAGGAAGCAGCAAAGCTCAGCTCGCCACACCGTATGCTAACACTTCAAACGCTGGAACTGGTGAGGCACTGATGAAGGCACCGAGCACCGAAATACAACAAATGGACGCATGAAATGGGCGAGCAACGAGCCAGTAGCGCCTCGAGCACTCGCCAAAGTGCTATGCTGAGCGGGTTGAAATGAGCAGAGACAGCAGCAGCATAGGCTGGCCGTAAGTCATTAAACTTCACAACATAACCCACCGCATACGGCCGAGATGTACTCGGTCCCAACGGTCCCGAAGTGCTGTGAAGTGGCGGCAATGTTCGTGCAATCGTGCTAAGAGAGCACGAGGGACGGGTAAAAGGGTGGCCAAGCGGATTGTAGAAGCGAGGCCCTTCTTCAGGTTCATGATCATACGTATGGGGCGTGTGACTGGCAATCGATTACGATGCAAAAAAATGGTAAAAAAAAACCTGATTCCAGTCCAGAATGGCGGGTGGGTTCTTTGGCCGACAACACTAGCACCATCGAACGTTTCGCCGTTGGGATGCATTCTTGTGTGCATCGGTGCATTTAATCGGGCGATGATCAGGTCCGCACAGTGAGGGTGCTGTGCCGTTGAAGCGTATTACAGCGTAATGGGATGAGAAACTGAACGATTGGTTGGAAAAAGAAAACAACAGTACAGCCTTTTTTAGTGGAATGACATAATGCGATGGCTAAAACACGTCGGTTGAAAGTAAGTAAAAAAGTAAGTAAGTAAGTAAGTAAGTAAGTAAGTAAGTAAGTAAGTAAGTAAG